>SSNS01000421.1:507525-518102 GCA_006937985.1 Aphyosemion australe
CTTCGCTCCAGCAGCACCTCCCATTCTCATGCTTTCTTGTATTTTTAATTCCAAAACTTGACAGGATGTCCAGACAGACCCCTGAATGAAACACTACAGCACACTTGTTCACGGAGCAGCAATTTTTGTTCTACACTCTCAGATTAATGCAATTAACATATCCTGAGCAATTTAGGTATCACTTTAAATACCACTTTTACCATTAAATACCAAATTGATAACACCGTCTCAAGGCTGTATCTTGAAGACACCCACCAAGTTTCATGCAGATCCATTCAGCGATTTTGACAGTATAAATTCTTCCAGCTTATAGCTCAACTATAGGGGTATAGTTGTATTAAGCTAAAAGTTTAAATATGAACTCGAGTTGACCTTAGGCACCATTGGTATGAAAATCTTTGAAAAATCTCCAAAGGTTTTGAAATTATACTAAAAAACGTTTTTTCAGAAAACAATAATTTTGAATGCGCATTCAGGGTTTCCCCCAGAAAACTCGCAAAGCCCGGTGGTAGACAAGCCCACGGGCGACCCACGGTGTTTTTGTAAAACTAAAAGTTGTCAGGAAGTTTAAAAGTATGACTAGTATGTGGTGTTATAAACCATTTATTAACAATATTTATTTGTCTTACAAAAAGGCACAATCTAGAAATATGGTTTACCAGACACAAAAAATACAATTCAGATAATGAAACATACACCTGACCTCTCACCCTGTTCACTTATCCACTGTAAGATGTTGCTATTGTGCTTTTGTATCACCAGATGCTGTTAAAGTCAGACTTGCAGGTTAAAGACCCCTATTCATTTTAAAGGTGTGCTTAACTGAACAAACATTTTTTTATGATTATTTCTGATTATAACCGATCACTCTGAGTTTTTCATGCAGGCTGAAAATGAAAATAGTCTCCTACGCCTATCTCCTGCATTAACAAGGGCTACAGCTATTTAATATTCTATCTAATCCTCTGCTGTCAATCAAATATTCTATTTGACGACCTTTCAAAACGGAGGAAAAAATTCTGAGTTTGTGTTTCAAAATCAAACTTCAAGTAGAAATGTTACTAATTTCTACTAGTAATGTAATTTTGTCATATTTTTCTAAATATACACAGATTGGCAATAATTCAACCTAAAATTATATTCAAAGATAGATATGTTAGTAAATTATATGCTATAATGGCCTGCCATATGGGCAGCGTCACACTGAGCCGCAGTAATGACTCCAGGTATTAGCTGCATCCCTGCTCCACACCGCTGCAGCTGCAGCCATCTACATAAACAGGATGATGGTGATTTTTCTTTCAGTTGTAGAGTTTATTCAGTCTTAGTTTAACGTGAACACGATTAATGTGTTTTTTCCGGTCGCTACGTGACGCAAAATTTAGCGTGCGTGCTACGTATTAGCCTATGTCTATGGTATTAGCATTAGCCTACCTGGTCGTGGATTCGGCTGGCTGAAGGGGTTTCCTGTTCAAGCATAAAGTTGTGCTGTTATGGTAAGACAACTCCGTTTAACAGTGGAGACACTCGACCGTGTTTTCACTTCTTCTGAGTTTAAAATGGTCCCAAACTTTGGACCACCTTTGCCTTTTGCATTTATTGTTTTCTACATTGTCCTCCATGCTGTCACGATCACCGGTGATATCCAACGTTGTGCTCCAGTAAAATGTGTCCGTGTAAATTAGAGTCCGGCTGCGTTACGCATTTAACAACGCCTCGAATCAGTAAGTAATAATGATTTGAGGAATTTTTTTAATAGAAACATTCGAGTATTTGTTTCAGCGCTAAATTTAACATTTTAAATGTTAGTTTGGTGCATTAAAAAAACTTTAAAATAAGTGACGCTTAGCCTGAAGGGGGGGCACGCAAATCCTGGTGGCCCGCCAGGCTAAAATAGCGCTGGGGGAAACCCTGGCATTATTCCTAAACTACAAAAATAATTTCTAAATCCAAATAGAATATTTAGTCTGTCACTACTACTCTGTTTCCTGCTAAAGTTTCACACTAATAGGCTTTTAGCTGTTGAACGAGTTAACTCAAATAGGTTTCAGCTTCTACACAATTTTTCTACTAATTAGCATAATTTGAAAAAACAAATTTCAAAATTCACCTGAATTAGCATGACCTAAAGTACATGCAGGATGACCATTTTGATGTCTATTCCTAACAGTTGTTGAGATATCTGACAAAAGTATATTTTGGGTAGAACAGCGCCACCTAGAGGACAAATCAAAAATGTTTTTGTCAATTTTTAGGTCACACAAAAATAAATATGATCTATAATTTTCCTGACAAAATCTTTTATTTTCATGAATAAAAGGGCAAAATTTAAAAAGGCTGCCAAGCCACACCCACTTTTTCATCATTTTCAATATATGGCTTCAGGGTGTGGATGTGCATCATCCAAACTAATTTTATTTAATATTGGTCAAAATAAGCCTTTGACACACTTGAAGAAAGATTGTAGTTTAGTATATTTATGTATAGGTAAATTAATAAAGTGTGTTCATGTTGTTATTAATGATCTGTGTCACCTATAATTTTATTTCTTTCTATTTTCAATGAGGAGTCATTGCTTGCACTGGACTGCAGCAGGCTGGTTTCAGTCTCCATGGATGGGCCCATCGTGAACTGGAAGCTTTTGGACCTACTCCAGCATGACACCATGCAGAGAAATATAGGGGTGCACAACTTGTGTCTGTAGGCAGCTGTGGGCTCCACACTCTTCATAATGCCTCCAGGGCTGGATTTTGTCACAATTGTCACAGGCTCGTTGCAATGCATGGGGGAGTTACACAGGTTCCCCTCACCAAGGAACTCATGGCATCTGTAGATGGTGCCCGGTCAAAATACAGACTCTTTTTGGATCAGGAGCGCACCAGAAAAGAAAGGGAATCCTAAAGTCAGAAAAGAAAGCTGGCTGAGCAGTCTCTGAAAGACCTTAAGAAAAGGAAGAAAAGCTTGGAGGTTTCCACTTGCTTTGCCAAGGAGGCAGATGAACCCGCAGAGAAAAAAGAGGGCAAAGCTGGATCCAAGATGGCTTAGCTCCTCTCTAAGTCGAATGCCCTGAGAAGGGCAGACAAAAAAAAATTGCCCAACTGAAAACCCTTGAAACTGAAATTGGTGCTAAAGGGGATGAGCTAAGCTTTATGTAGGGTGACGTACATTGACAGTACATAGTGTTGTGTTGAGAGGGTTACTTGAGTTGAGAAGGTGACTGTTCTTATCAGTTTTGTTAAGGAATAATGTAAACTTTGATTATTAAGTTGATAAAAATAAAAGTTCTTGAATTTTTGGCACTATTTGACTGTTGCTATTTATGCATCGTGTTGGTCTTAAATTTCGATCATAATGGTCTTAAAAAGGTCTTTAAGAGGTCTTAAATTTAACTTACTGAAACCTGCAAGAACCCGGTTTTGTTTTTTGTTTTTTTTTGGGGGGGGGGGGGGGTATACAGTTACCAAACCAATGTGTTAAGCAGTGATCCACAACCATTCACATAAAATTTGGTGTAGAACTGATGTTGCATTTTGGAGATATAGCTGGTTTGAAAAATCTAGGGGGCGCTATTTTAAAAATAAAGTAAATCAACATTAGCTGTTCTAAAGGTGGACACAGATAATTTACATGCAGTTTTGTGTTAATCAGATAATGCATGTGTTATACAGAGCCAGCCATATCTGAGCTGATAGGATTCTAATAATTGAGCATGTGAATGTGTCATCTGCTGTTGTGTGATGACACACAAGTTTGGTTTAGTTGTGACCTTGTTTGTAGGAGTTATTAAAGTTCAAAGATCATCTACGTGAAGTTTAGTGCGAATGGGACCGGGCTTGGAACCCTAAAATATTAATGAGAAATGAAAAACCTACTCTTTGGGTGTCTCACTGCTGGTCGGATCTTTCAAGTAGAGGGAAAAGTCAATGATTCCCACCTTAAAGAGAAAGAAAAATGGATCAATTTGTATCTTTGGGAGAAAATGGAAGTCCAAACTGTCTTGAAAACTAACCTGGGAATCAAGATCCTCCCCTTTAATACACAGATTAGCATCAATTACATTGAGGCCCACCAGCAGTCCTCCCATTACCACTCCCTCCTCCTCCATCATTAGTGCACCAGGGTCATAAAACTCACTAAATCAACACATGAAATAAACAAAACAAGTCATGATTTGTATGCTTTTTGGTGCTGAATTCACACTGTTGACAAACCTCAGGAGGTCTTTGCGTTCCAGCAAGGCTTTCATATAGTCTGCTACTGTTTTCTGCATGAGAGCCAGATGTAACCAGGCTCGTCCTCTCCCTAAACCAGTTCTGGGGAGGAAAAAAAGCACAAATTAAAATACAGTGAGTTTCTCTAAATGCTTAAATAAAAATGAGGGGTTTAAAGACTCACTTAATTCCTGGAAGGTCCCTGGCACTTGTGGTAATGTTGACAGACTCTGGACACAACTTCTCAACCACTTCCAGAGGTCCCCATATGGACTTGTTGTGACCGATGAAGGATTTCTTGGCTGAAAGATATCAAAGTATAACTCTACCAGCTCTGATTCAAATATTACAGCGTGTGAAAACTCAGTATATATATACAGTATATATGTATGTCTCACCTTTAAGGCCATGTTTGAGGCAGTGTTCCAGGACAATAAAAAACTGCTGAAGAGGAGGGTACTCCGTGTCCAGAGTCCTGCCCAGACTCAAGGAGGACTGGATCAATACCTTGATGCTTAACTTCAGCATACTGAGGAGGTTGGATCTCTCTATTGACATGGGGTCTTTGGGGGCCAGGACTGTAAGGGTGTCAAAACAATATATTTATATTTATCATCAAAATAACAAATTGATGTTAAGCTTGTAAAAAATATGAAGTTTTGGAATCCAACATAAAAGACTGACATCATATATATACACTGCTCACAAAAATTAAAGGAACACTTTTTTATTGGGCCTGGCATGAAATCAATTAAACCTGTCTGATAATTTTCTGGTTGATTAAGCAGCTGAGGGCATTGTTAATCACTTTCAGCTGTATTGGTGTTCATGGACTTAACGACAGGTGCACTAAAGTGGCAACAATTACAAAACCCTCAAAACAGGACTGGTTTAACATGTGGAGGTCATTTCAAGTTTCTCCCTCCTGATCTTTTTTGGCTGGTTTTCCACTCGTGCTAGTTTTGGCTTGAGTAATTATCTCTACTGGCAGCATGAGGCGATTCCTTAACCCTACAGAAGTTGCACAGGTTGTCTGAGTATTGAAAACAAGCCTTACAGTTTCATTCTCACAGGTGGAACGTTATAGGTTCAGCTACACACAAAAATACAACAGAACCAGAATATCACTAAGCAGTCAGTTCTGACAGATGGTTTGTCGAGTTTTTGTCATTCAAGTTGTTGTCTCTCTCACCCTCTCTTTGAGTTATATTGGTACTATATGAAATTTATTTATTTATTTTTTTTTATTTATTCTTTATTTAACCAGGAAGGTCCCATTGAGATTAAAACCCTCATTTTCAAGGGAGTCCTGGCCAAGAGGCAGCAAAAGTTACAGTTACAACATATATATATATATTTCCAGTTACACAGATTTCCAGATACACACATTTTTCCAGTTACACAGACATGTTATTTAAATTGTTATAAGAATTATATTGTATATACTAAAATGGCTGAGTAGTACTTTCTGCTTCTCTTTCATATATTAAGTGTGTTTTTTATAAATACCTACCATAGATCTCACACCTGGTATATAGTCCTTTTTGAATTATTTTGATTCTCATTGTTTGACTGTGATTTTTATGTGTTTGATCTTTTTTTCTATAGGTTTTGTCACTCGGCAGTGGATAAGAGTCCCATATGTACCCACAGCAAACCCATTATGATTAAAAATGCTCAAATATGAGTCCTGTATCAGAGCTACATGTGTGAGGTTTACAGAGAAAAAAACCGCATCAAAATCGGTTCAGTATTCAAGGAGTTATGGTTGATTTAACATGCTGACACTTCAATGTCTCTGCAAAGGGAGGGGGGGCGCGACCGATCCAAGATGGCGGCGCCACCGCTCGTCAGCGCCCATAGGCAATAGCGGTCGCGAGGGGTCTATTAGTGCGTTCCAGTTGTCCTCGGAACTCGTTTTTCCGAGATAAGTTAACCGGAAATGACGCAATGAACTCGGAATTCCGAGCTGTGAGCTCGTTTGTTTCGGAGGACCCCGAGTTCACCATTTTAAAGATGGCCGCGCCCAGTGTTGTTGTAGTCTTTATTGTTTTCATCATTTATATGTTCTGCTTTCTTTCATTTTGCTATTTAACAGCACCGAGTTGTTGTTTATACTTGTTATCAATGATTACGTTGCTGAAAACGTCAGCATCGCCGCTGAAATTGACCGGTGTTTGTGGGTTTTTTTAACTGTTCCTGGTGTTTACATTTTGACGTTTGATTTTTAATGTTTTTTTCTGGTTATATGTGGAAACTGACAATTGTTGTGTGTGACACTATCCATGCGTTTCCTGCATTCCTCCTCGAGGGACTTTAGGTGCAGCAAATACTTTGTTATTAGTTCTTTGTACTCATACAGAGCAACAACACACGCAGCTTTACTGGCGGCGTCCATTTTTTTCCGAGTTGGAATCTGGAACGCAAAACGAGCTCGTTACGTCATTTCCTGGTCGGAAATTCCGAGTTCCGAGGACAACTGGAACTCACCATATCTATGCTCCCAGGCCTCTGGTAGAGGACCCGAGCTGGTGAGGATGAGACCACCCGCAGAGGGTGAGGGTGTGTGTGTGTGTGTCAAGGGCGTAGATTTAGCATGGACGGTGGTGACGTGTCCCCACCAATATCCAGCAACGACCAAATAGTCCCCACCAATAATTTGACCACTTCCGCTAAAAAACAACAAGCCATTCAATGTCTCGTTACTCTAGAGGCGCAGAAAGGGTTAAATGACATTCTCTCCTCGAGTCCTGCCGCCGTACCGCATATGGACGGTGTGATTGGCTGTCACAGGAGACTCACGTGAGACAAACTACGCCGTCACCGGTCGTTAGCAGCACACATATATGGTTAGCAGCGCCAAAGCTAGAAGGAAAACGTTGCAGTCATATGCAAGACTCCTGTGTTTGCAATGCGACATAAGTGACACAGAGGGTCCTGAGAGGATGACGCTAACTGTATAAAAGCTGCACATGAAGAGAGGCTCTTTTATTAACGCCACCGTCATTTCACATTACAGCAGTCAAGTTCCCCAACAACACACCCACACACTTCCGGTCACCACAATAAAAGCGCTGCACACCACATCCTGTCTGACTGTATTCATTAAAATAAGAGTCTCACAAAAGTTGTTTACATGAGGATGGAGGCAAAAATAAGGTTGAGGACATAAGGAGCTATTTTTTCCCCAAAGAAACGTGTAAGTCACTTAAAGTTAAGTTAGCTAATGAAATGAGTCCATCATCATAACGTTATTGTCAGTGCAAGCTTTAGCGCTCAGCAGGTAAATCATCCGTAGCTCATTAGAGATTTACCTGCTGATTTACCTTTCTCTCAGAGAGAAAGACAGCTAGCCATGTTAATCATGCTTCTCTTTCTCTCTGAGTCTAACTTCCATTCAGACTGAGAGAAATCTGCAGCCTTGTTCAGATATTATCAGCCTAGAGAGACACTTAGTCCTTTAAAGCCTGACACATGAAATAATAATCAGAAAACACTTTTTAAATGTTGAAACATTTTTGACTAATATTAATACAACAATAATTTACTTTTACAACAATCAAACTAAATACAATTTGTACTTGGCAACTTTAGCTTCCACCAGAGGGCAGAAAACATGTCTATGATTCAATAAAGCAGCTTATTGAGGAAAAAACAAATCTTATTAAAATTATTAAAAAGAAAGAGCTCTTATGAACTTAGATATGTGTGTAGATATGAAACAATTGTTGTTAAAGGGTTAAATTGACATGCTTAATATTAAAATGTCAGTGACACACAATAGCTTTTCAATAACATTAAACATTACAAATAAGTAAGTAGAATAGTACATGTGGGAAATCAGTACGTTATTGTTTTTATCATGGAAGGAGAAAACAACACAAATTCCCCACCGACAGGGGCGTCGGACGGGGGGGGGGGGGGGTACCGTTTACCCAGGGCCCACTGCAGGGAGGGGCCCTGAGACAGCCTTGAATAAAAATGTTTTATTGTGTTTTTTTTCCCCCGACTTACTTAATGTCTTAATAAACTTCTCTTTACCTGGATAAAGAGGTTAAAAAAATGAATTTTGCTTTAAAAATAATAACTGAATTGTCTCTGAGGCGTCTATCACCCCTTAAAAATGTGCAAAGTGGTTTAGTCCACACCTGCGGCCAGGGGCTGCACCTCGCACCTACAGCTATTGGCGCTTACACACTAGCACCGGCTCGGACCGGGCGGGATTGGGTATGTTCCTTTCACATCCGGGTGGCCCGGGGATTTTTGGGGCTGAACCGTACGTGTTTTCGGCCCTCATCTGAAGGTGGTCTGACTCGCACCGAAAACCGGGCCAACACACCCACTGCCGACTCATTGGTCGGCTCAAATTCACGCCTACCTTTAGGGGGAACCTCCGATTAGCGGATAGAATCCGCCAGCGGGGGCTTCCCCCACGCGCGCTTCATTATCACTCTGAATGTGGAGGAGTTAACAAGCCTCTGACTGAAGCTGTTTTATCTGTTCCCGTCTGCTGTGATGAGCGCAGACACCGGGCAGACTTCTCCGCACTCCTTTGACCCGCCCACATCACTGATATATTCGCGCCAATTTTTCGCGCGCATTTCTGAGACCGCCTATCACGTCCGCATTCCAAAGGGTGTCCTGGAAGACGTGTGTAAACAACCTGGCGGGGCCGGGGCCGACTGAGGCCGACCGATCGGAGCCGACCCGGTGCTAGTGTGTAAGTGCCATATGAGACATTGATATCGCTGACAGCCAGAGCTGGAGGCAGGAGGAAGTCATGTGTTTCCTCAAGAAAGGGAAACCTGGCTTCCAGAAAAGAAAAGAAATGAAGGAGAAAAAGTTAATTGAACAGAAGCAAGTATGGGATTTTCAAGAAGAGAGGTGAGCAGCAGCACAGAACCCAGTTTGAGCTGATAGTAGCTCTCAGACTGAAAGCTGCATTCATGTTCAGTGTTCAGTGTTAAACCCCTTTAGTTTCACCATCAAGATCAATTATAAATTCATTAGTATTATTAGAACTATTACCACGGCCGCCGCCAATGAATTCGCAGACCTCGCAGTAAAAACAGGTTCTTTCTGTGTGGATATTTCAGCTCCTTCCCACTCATGGATCAGGACAAACTTGGTATCGATGGATTCCTGGTAATCTCAGGAATGTGAAGCTGCCAGTGTCATCATGCTATACGAACACCTGAATGCAACAGAGCTCAAAAACTGTCTTGTTAATCCCAGATGAGCTACTTTAACTCTATAAGGTAAAGTTGCCCACAGTGGAGGTAACTGACTTTAAGGCCATAAATTATGGCCCATAATGAAAGCTGGAAAAAGGCATAGTCTAATTATTACATGAGTTCTTCTTGTTGCAAGGTATGGAGACACAAAAGTGACACAAATCTTCAACAAATAGCTAAAGCATTAATTAATTTTATAAATGTATCAATAAATATTTTAAATATTTAATTACATGAACCATAAAATATTTAATTCATTAAAATTTATTTATAGATATTTTATAATTTATTTCATTATTTCATGGTTTGTTCATCATGATTTTGTTTTATCTGTCAACCTTGCCCATCAAAATCAATGAGCAAGGCTCAGGTTGATAAACATGGCAGCTTATATGTTAGAGGATTTTTATTGGCTTGGTCAGAGATATTTTAAGCCTAACAAATAAAACAGTTGCTGACTCAAGCCCTTTTTATAAGACACACCGTGTCGGCAAATCAGCGTAATATTACCGCAACATGTTTCTTATGAACGCGCCATGGCGGCATCACGTTGTGGGAATTTTGCGGCATTCGTGCCGCCACGCTTGGTTGTAAAATTGCGGTAATATTGCGGCTTCGCCGGTCTTATAAACGCACATTAAGCCTTGGCGGAAAAGAGGGTGGTGTCATGACCACGTGATGAATTAATGCTGCACTCCGGCCGGGAACTTTATTAAAAATGAAAGTAAACACGCGCTTAAGTTTTACGTTTGTAAACAGAACCAGCTGAGATGATTAACAGGACCGATGCGGTGCTCCGGGAGCTTCTCTCCGTTAGATCTGCAGCTCAGATCATCTGACAGCTCACAGGGATGGTGGAGCACACACCTGTAGCTGGTTGTTAAAATAAAAACTTAAGGAGCGCTGCTTCGATCGCAATAAAAAGCAAGTTATGTCCAAAATACACGGAAGTCCGCGACAGTGCAGAGACCGCCCCCATACCTCCTTTTTGCTGCCATCACGTAATCTTTTATAAAACTGACATGATTGCGCAACATTACCGCCACGGTCTGAGCTCTTATAAACGACCTAACGCTCCCTGATGCCGCATCGGCGTTGTGGCAAATTGGCGGCATTGTTTTATAAAAGAGGC
>SSNS01000422.1:5549-42356 GCA_006937985.1 Aphyosemion australe
GAGACCCACTCAATCTAACTGATTTTTCTGTCACCTATTAAAATTTTAGATGGATGGGGAAAAACCAAACGTGTTTTTACACCAGCAGTGGTAATGTCCAATACAAACCTGTGGCCAAAAATCTCAGTGTCACCGAGAGTCGGTCTCTTGGACTGATGGCCATTCGAAACCTTGTGTTTGCTTTTGAGATGAGTGGTTCCAGTTTTTGTAAAATGTATTCGAAGTCCTCAGAGGTCATCCGGAGAAATTGTTTGAATCCACTTCTATCTGTTATCTGGTTAAAAAAAAGGGTTATATGTTTTCTGACAACCTTATGAGTGTAATAATTTGCATAAAGTTTAATTGAAAGTCAAGCTAGCACAAGGTATTTTACATTAGCATAGTTAGCAGTAAATGATGGCAATAGTATAGCAATATTGACATAACTTACCTCCAGTTCCCTTTGAAGGACAGACAGACCTTGCTGTCCACGTCCATGCAGCCAAGGCCGTGCCCATATTCTCTGACGCTTTCTCTTCTTTTTCTTTTCGCTACAAACGACTGCAGCGGCAAAAGCTAAAGTAGCTAAAAGCTGCTTCTTCTCCATTTTAAACTTCTGCAGAGCATGATGGGAACATTTTGCCGGGAATAAAATGCTAAAATAATCTAGTTGTAGTCTTTTAAATAGTGTTCCTACAAGATTCAGTGTTTGCAAAATCTTTAGTCTGAGACTAGTCTAGGACTAAAAACTGTTAAGCTGAGTCTTTAGATGTGAGCTGATAATCTTTTGGAGTCTTTTCAAAATTCTTTCAAAGTCTGTAGGTGTAAGCCCAGCATTAGCTGCATTCCTTCTGCAGTCTTTTTTTGCCCTCATACGAGCAATTTTTTAACTCATTATTTTTCTGCTGTGGTGTGCTGGGGTGTAGGCAGCTCTGACCGAGACAGGAAGAGACTGAACAAGCTAGCTACCAAAGCTAGCTCGGTTCTGGGCTGCCCGCTGGATTCTGTTGAGGAGACGTGTGAAAGGAGGATGCTGGGGAAGATGACCTCCATCTTAAGAAACCCCTCCCATCCACTGAACTCCACTGTGGAGATCATGGACAGCTCCTCCAGAGGTAGACTGAGACATCCCAGATGTAAAACTGAGCGCTATCGCAGATCCTTCATCCCCTCTGCTGTAAGAGTGTATAACTCCTCAGTTTAAGCTGTGCTGGTATCATCCTGGTACACAACACCAATGCAATATTCATGTGTTCTATACTTGTGCAATACCGGATTCACATTGTTGTCTGTGTCTCTTACAGTATGCTGCATAGTGTTGGTACCAAGTTTGTTTTCATCTTTTATTTGGGGGTTTTTAGTGATCTAAGATTACAATACTAGATTACTGCCTATGTGTATATACATGTATCCTTGTTTTTATCTTCTTCTAATTACCTTTTGAGTGATGGTGCTGCTGTGACAAGTGAATTTCCCCACTGTGGGATCAATAAAGTCTATTCTATTCTATTCTATTCTATTCTATTCTATTCTATAGTTATCTTCATTTGAGAGGAACTACTGCAAGTCTGCTGGTACAAAACACATAGAGCTAAACCTACACGTCTGCCTTAAAGGGCACACTGCTAGTGACGTAGGCAGAAACAAATTTTCGGGTGGGCCTAATAAAAAATGAGTGGGCCCGACCCCCCCCCCACACACGCACACACATTCTCGTCTTTCTATCTTGGTGAGGACCATCCATTGTGTTTCCCCAACTGCTCCGCATTGCTAGAGCGGCAAAAACCATGTGCGCTCATTACAGACCGGTTCCTGACACACTCTGTTTATACATCTGCAGCCTCTGTGAGTTAAAACATCTTGTTTGTGTAAATCAACACTTGATACTGGAGCCACTTCTATTGTAAACGTCATGTCCATCCCTGTGTGTATGAACTTAGCTGTTGATGACAAAGATATGTGATGGTTCAGCCTGTTTCTTTATTTTACTCAAGAACAACAGATACATTATTGTAAACACATCAAAACCAACATGAACTCTGCTAACTTTAAAAATCAGCTGCTCACATAAGCCTGAAGCTCAGAGAGAAACACCAGGATGGACACGAGTAAAGGAACTGTAATGTAGAGGTAGAGTAGGACAGGGCCTTGTGGTTCATGTGAAATGTTAGATTATTGACAGGTTAGAGCACAGTCTCATGTTAGAGTTTATCATGAAAACATTCAGATATCTGATAGTTTGGTTTTCAGGAAAAGTCACAAGACTTGTGATCATTAGTTCATTTTGGTTCATAGATTTGTAGTTTAAAGGTGGGCTAGGAGATGTTCTTCTGGAGAAGTTTTTGCCAAATGGACCCTGTGCACAAAGAAATGCTAATTTCCAGGTTCCAACCGGAAGTATAGGTTAGTTATTTCCGGCTAGTATTATGCTAATGAAAATCTGTGGTAAATGAGAGGATAGATGGAGATATTTAATTGTAAAATGTTGCTTTGATTGGCATGTCTGTGTTGGTGTGTGTGTGTGTATGTGTATCTAAATGGATGAAAGTAAAGCGCTGCTAGAAAACAGGTGAATAGCAGCGCATCTGATCTGAGCAGCACTTTCACTCTGTGCTCTACGACGCTCGGCAACGAAATTATTGGAAAATTTGGAAAGGGAAATACACGCAAATGCGAACCACGTTGATATTTGCTGTTAGCCTGGCAAGCCATCCTATATATGTGAATATCTAGTCTGGCCACGACCCATTGACGGCTCTCAGTCGTGGGGCGGGATCTACGGTTGTCTTTCAAACTGTCTGCACACAATTAGATAGCGCTAGGACCAATCAGAGTAACGAACAACGTGACGTAATCACAGCGACGGAAAAGAGGGCGGCAGTAATGGCGTCTAACATCAATGATTTCTGTCGTTTTTGTATAAAAACATGTGAATATCAGGTGTACTGGGACTTTTGCACTACTTTGTTTGATAAAAATAAGAAGCCGCTAAGTATAGCCGACAGACAATAATCAAATAGTCCAATATTGTTGGCAAAGCCGTTTCAAACGAACGTGGTTCCTGCGTTGCCGCCATGTTGTTTGTGTTCGTGGCCGCAGCGCTGACGTCATCGGCTACTCCCGCTCTGTGATTGGCCCACAATATAGAGCGCTGTGATTGGCCCAACCAAAACTATAGCGAGCTGTGATTAGACAGCCACAAGCTGCGAGGGTTCCAACGAAGCGTGCCTAGACCAAACTCTGCAAAGCAAGAATTTGGTATAGTTCACTATGCTAATTAGTTTGAATGCTTGGTAAAGCATTCAAAGTATTGTTTTTCTCCTCCTCCACTTTTTCAGTTTCCGTACGTTTTTTGAACTGTATCTCCTCCTACAGTTTTTCAGCTATTTCAGCAAGTTTGGTATCAAACCGTTCAGCTCGTTCAGCTCTTTCCGGCTATATCTCCTGGTATTGATATCTTCAACCGTTTCCAATTTATTCAGCTTTTTCTGCGATTTTTCAGCCCATTGAAATGAATGGAAAATGCTTAAAATTGCTCATTTTTACACAAAATCGTTCATCTTTTTGACCTCTTACTTGCCAGGGTTAACTTCAACCTAGAGACTTCATTCAACTTTTAACAAACTCAAAAGAAGTTCAACTATTTCAAATTTTTTCAGCTTCTTGATACCTTTTACGGTTTTTCTACAATCACAGGTTAAACTTGAGGTACGAGTTTTAAATTTCAGGATTTTCTCCTCCGTCCCCCATTCAAAAGAATAGGGCCGAAAACCGACTTTGCTCGACTTCAGGAAGTGCCATGAGAGAACCGTAGAACCGAGGAAAATGAGACTTGCGCTGGATGAAAGCAGACGGATTTTCCTCCGTTTTGATGTATAATTTATGGACGTACTCACACACATAAAAATTGTGGTCGTAGCGTTAACTAGTTTTGAGGTTTCTAGTTTATTAAAATCTGTCCTCTGCACTCTGAGCTGAACATTCCGCACTCTGACATTTCAAGGTCACTTTTTCTGCAAACAGATGTTTACTACACCCACACAGTTTACGCTACTCAAACAATTTTCTCAAAAAAAAAAGTAGGTTTTTTTGTCAGCTTCGACAGGATGTCTTCATTGTAGCTGTAGGTGTCACGGTGCGGGCGCTACGAGCCTCAGAAGGCAGATAGTGCCAGATTTTCTCCCATTGGCGGCCATTCAAATTATTTTCAGCTCAGGTGCTTCGATCGCTCTCTGAGAGCTAAACTTTACTCGTCATATCTCCTACAATATTAAAGATAGGCACACAAAAATTCACACAGAGCACCATCAAAGCCTTCGGCCGCTGACGGTTTTGGAATTTTTCGAATCGTGGTAATATTTTTCGAATTGTGATGAGACCTTCGAGGCCTGCATTTTGACGTTTGGAGCTGCAGATCATGAAATCACCAGTTTGAGACAATTTCTCTAAAGAAAATTCTGCTACGACCACATCTTTTAGAGTTCATTTATAATTTTTCCAAAAACAGTAGATTTGTTTGTCAGGTTCGATGTGATGTCTTTGGTTTAGCTGTAGCTGTCACGGTTTGGGCGCTACGAGCCTCAGAAGGAGGAGTGAGCCAGATTTTCTCCCATTGATCAGCTGCAGTCTCCGATGACTTTCTCTAAAGAAAAATCTACTACGACCACATCTTTTAGAGTTCATGCGTGATTGTTTTTAAAAACAGAAGGTTTTTTTGTCAGCTTCGATAGGATGTCTTTGTTTTAGCTGTAGCTGTCACGGTTCTTGAGTTACAAGCATCTGAAAGAGGATTCAGCCACATTTTCCTCCCATAAAAACAGGCATTTTCTGCTCCAGACAGTTGAAATCATCTCATCATTTCTCCTACAAATTTTCTAGGTAGGCACACAAAAAATTAAATACAGCACCACCAAAGCCTTCTGATGCTGACGCTTTTGGAATGTTTCAAATCGGCGCTATACTTTTCGAATGGTGATGAGACGTTGGAGGCCTCTGATCGGACATCTGAAGCACAGATCCAAAGCCTTCCTCATTAAGGGGCCTGCCTGCTGCGTCTAACAGCAGCAGAGCAGTGGTGTGATAATGGAGCTTTCTGATTGGTTCAGACTTTCCCGCTATTTTACTGTCTGAGAGCGGATATACGGAAAAGCTATTTTAAGTACAATCCTACTGGAGCCTGTCTGCTTGTTTCAGCAAACCAGTATCAGAACCAGCATCTGATTTAAGACCAGAACCAGGATCAGAACCAGCATCTGGTTTTATACCTGAACCAGGGTCAGAACCCCAGAACCAAAGCCAGAATCAATACCCTCTCTCTCTCTTTCTCTCTCTCTTTCTCTCTCTCTGTTTCTCTCTCTCTCTCTCTGTTTCTCTCTCTCGCTCTCTCACACATATTATACATCAAATCGTTCAGCTTCGTCTAAGGAACCCATTGACCCCCCCAAACATCCCTGCTCTCTGATTGGCTGAGAGATTTCAAGCTTCTTCAAGGTTAATAGAAATTACTTACTTACTTACTTACTAATAGAAATACGCACCCACACATATTATACCTTAAATCGTTCAGCTAGGTCTAAGGAACCCAATGCCCCCCAATCCCTGTTCTCTGATTGGCTGAGAGAGCTCAAGCATCTTTTTGGATAACAGAATTACACACCCACACATATTATACATCAAATTGATCAGCTTGGTCTGATGAACCCACTGCCCCCCCTCGCCCCCCCTCCCGCCCATCCCTGCTCTTTGATTGGCTGAAAGAGTTCAAGCTTCTTCTTGTTTAACAGAAATACACCCCCAGACATGTTATACATCAACTTGATCGGCTTGGTCTCAGGAAACCAGCCGTCTCCCAGCCCTGCTCTCTGATTGGCCGAGAGAGTTCAACCTTCGTCCAAGTTAACAGAAATACGCACCCAGACATGTTATACACTAAATCGATCAGCTTGAACTCAGGAAACCAGCCATCCACCATCCCTGGTCTTTGATTGTCTGAGAAAGTTTTGAAACCTTAAAGTTCAATTTCTGCTCTTTCTAACAGTTTATTTTTATCTCATTCTGCTAACTTTCACAATTGAACTCATTTTCAACTTCACTTCAGTTCTAATGCATGTTTATCTATCAGTTTCAGCTGCTAAATTCATAGTTCAGCTAATTGTGAAAATTTAACTATTAACTTATTCCTACTCAAATACCAGCTGTTTAAACATTTCAGCTGTCCACTTTTTTAAACTGTGTACTGAGATTTCAGTTTTCTGCTGTTTAGATTTCTTTTCTCTTTTCTCCACTTACTTATTTGGCTTTATTACACTTGTTAGTGATTTTTTGCTCCTACATCTTTAAATCTTTTCAGCTCATGTTTACAATTACGTTTAATTTTCGCAGCAGAAAACTGCTTATTTCAGTTCAGCTACTCAGATATCAGTTTCAAAATTCAGCATATCCTGCTAACTTCACAATTCAACTATTTGTGAAACTTTAACTACTTGTACTCAAATATGAGCTGTTTAAACATTTTAGCTGCTCAGTTTTTTAAACTATGTTTAGAGATTTCAGTTTTCTGCTGTTTAGGATTTTTTTCTCTATTCTCTACTTACTTTTTGGGCTTTTTAAAACTTTTTAGCAATTTTTGCTCCTAAAACTTCAAATACATTCAGCAAATTTTGACAATTAAGCTTAGTTTTAGCTTTAATTCAGCAGTTTCAGCTATTGTATTCAGCAATAAAGCATTCAAACGCATTTCTGCAAGAAATGCAATTTATCTAGTTAGTTTGAATGCTTGGTAAAGCATTCAAAGTATTGTTTTTCTCCTCCACTTTTTCAGTTTCCGTACGTTTTTTGAACTGTATCTCCTCCTACAGTTTTTCAGCTATTTCAGCAAGTTTGGTATCAAACCGTTCAGCTCGTTCAGCTCTTTCCGGCTATATCTCTTGGTATTGATATCTTCAACCGTTTCCGATTTATTCAGCTTTTTCTGCGATTTTTCAGCCCATTGAAATGAATGGAAAATGCTTAAAATCGCTCAGTTTTGCACAAAATCGTTCATCTTTTTGACCTCTTACTTGCCAGGGTTAACTTCAACCTAGAGACTTCATTCAACTTTTAACAAACTCAAAAGAAGTTCAACTATTTCAAATTTTTTCAGCTTCTTGATATCTTTTACGGTTTTTCTATAATCAAAGGTTAAACTTGAGATACGATTTTGGAAAGTTCAGGACTTTCTCCTCCTCCCCCCATTCAAAAGAATAGGGCCAAAAACAGACTTTGCTCGACTTCAGGAAGTGCCATGAGAGAACCGTAGAACCCATGGAAATGAGACTTGCGCTGGATGAAAGCTGACGGATTTTCCTCCGTTTTGAGCTATAATGTATGGACGTACTCCAAAAATTGTGGTCGTAGCATTATTTAGTTTGGAAAAGGTTTAAAATAATTCTCCTTCCAGCCACTGATGTTTGCTCGTCCCATATATGGTCATGCCATTCCCACTGTGACTGACAGCTTCAGATCGAAATCCAGAAAGGGAAATTCTGCTACGACCACATCTTTTGGGGTAGACACGTAATTTTCTCAAAAACAGTAGGTTTTTTTGTCTGCTTCGATGGGATGGTCTTGATTTTGCTGTAGCTGCCACGGTTTTTGCGCCACAAGGCTCAGAAGGAGGAGTCAGCCAGATTTTCTCCCATTGGCAGCCATTCAATTTTTTCTCAGCTCAGGTGCTTCGATCGCTGTCTTAGAGCTAAACTGTACTCGTCATATCTCCTAGAATATTAAAGATAGGCACACAAAAATTCACACAGAGCACCATCAAAGCCTTCGGCCGCTGACGGTTTTGGAATTTTTCGAATCGGTGCTATACTTTTCGAATGGTGATGAGACGTTGGAGGCCTCTGATCGGACATCTGAAGCACAGATCCAAAGCCTTCCTCATTAAGGGGCCTGCCTGCTGCGTCTAACAGCAGCAGAGCAGTGGTGTGATAATGGAGCTTTCTGATTGGTTCAGACTTTCCCGCTATTTTACTGTCTGAGAGCTGATATACGGAAAAGCTATTTTAAGTACAATCCTACTGGAGCCTGTCTGCTTGTTTCAGCAAACCAGTATCAGAACCAGCATCTGATTTAAGACCAGAACCAGGATCAGAGCCAGCATCTGGTATGATACCAGAACCAGGGTCAGAATCCCAGAACCAAAGCCAGAATCAATACTCTCTCTCTCTCTGTTTCTCTCTCTCTCTCTCTCTCTCTCTGTTTCTCTCTCTCTCTCTCTCTCTCTCTCTCTCTCTCTCTCTCTCTCTCTCTCCCTCTCTTTCTCTCTCTCTCTCTCTGTTTCTCTCTCCCGCTCTCTGTTTCTCTCTCTTTCTCTCTCTCTCTCTGTTTCTCTCTCTCTCTCTGTTTCTCTCTCTCTCGCTCTCTGTTTCACTCTTTCTCTCTGTTTCTCTCTCTGTTTCTCTCTCCCTCTCTCCCTCCCTTCCCCTTTCTCTCTCTCTCTCTCTCTGTCTCCCCCGTCTCTCTGTCTTCTTCTCTCCCCCCCACTCTTCCTCCCTACCTCTCTCTATCTCTCTCCCTTTCCCTCACTCTCTCTCTCTCCCCCCCTCTCTTTCTGTCTCTCTCTCTCTCTATCGCTCTCCCCCCCCTTCTCTCCCTGATTGGCTGAGAGTTTTTAAAAATTTTCTGGCTATACAGACATACACACCCACACACATTATACATCAAATCGTTCAGCTTGGTCTAAGGAACCCAATGCCCCCCACCCCCAATACCTGCTCTCTGATTGGCTGAGAGAGCTCAAGCATCTTTTTGGATAACAGAATTACGCACCCACACATATTATACATCAAATTGATCAGCTTGGTCTGATGAACCCACTGCCCCCTCCCGCCCATCCCTGCTCTTTGATTGGCTGAGAGAGTTCAAGCTTCTTCTTGGTTAACAGAAATACACCCCCAGACATGTTATACATCAAATTGATCGGCTTGGTCTCAGGAAACCAGCGGTCTCCCAGCCCTGCTCTCTGATTGGCCGAGAGAGTTCAACCTTCGTCCAAGTTAACAGAAATATGCACCCAGACATGTTATACACCAAATCGATCAGCTTGAACTCAGGAAACCAGCCGTCCACCATCCCTGGTCTTTGATTGTCTGAGAAAGTTTTGAAACCTTAAAGTTCAATTTCTGCTCTTTCTAACAGTTTATTTTTATCTCATTCTGCTAACTTTGACAATTGAACTCATTTTCAACTTCACTTCAGTTCTAATGCATGTTTATCTATCAGTTTCAGCTGCTAAATTCATAGTTCAGCTAATTGTGAAAATTTAACTATTAAATTATTCCTACTCAAATACCAGCTGTTTAAACATTTCAGCTGTCCACTTTTTTAAACTATGTTTAGAGATTTCAGTTTTCTGCTGTTTAGGATTTTTTTCTCTATTCTCTACTTACTTTTTGGGCTTTTTAAAACTTTTTAGCAATTTTTGCTCCTAAACCTTCAAATACATTCAGCACATTTTGACAATTAAGCTTAGTTTTAGCTTTAATTTATGGAGCTACGATTGGGACTTTATTACATGTAACTTGTAACAAGTTTTGTAACTTGTAACATGTTTCATGACACGTAACTCTGGATTTGTAACTTGTAACTTTAGTTTTGTAACGTGTAATTCTCAATTTGTACATGTATTTCTCATTTTGTAACATCAAACTTTCATTTTGTACTTGAAACTTTTGTTTTGTAACTTACATCTAACTTTAGTTTTGTAACATGTAATTCTCTCAATTTGTACATGTATTTCTCGTTTTGTAACACCAAACTTTCATTTTGTACTTGAAACTTTTGTTTTGTAACTTACATCTAACTTTAGTTTTGTAACATGTTATTCTCTCAATTTGTACATGTATTTCTCGTTTTGTAACACCAAACTTTCATTTTGTACTTGAAACTTTTGTTTTGTAACTTACATCTAACTTTAGTTTTGTAACATGTAATTCTCTCAATTTGTACATGTATTTCTCGTTTTGTAACATCAAACTTTCATTCTGAACCATTAAACTCTCGTTTTGTAACTTGCTGACTTCAAAAATAAAAAATCATTGTACATGTTTGAAATCAAAACTCTCAAAACACACATCTCATTCTACAGTTACAAACCTCAAGTCTACAGTGTTACAAATCATTTTGTCCCAATTGTAGCTTGGGTGGGAGGAACTTGGGAGGAACCAATGAGAGCACGAGTCTTAGCTACCAATCATGTTTCTCAAATTCCTGTCCAATCATTGGGAGAGGAGGGCAGGAATCTGTAAACCTCACAACCAAACTTGCTTACATCCGCACTCTTTGCCTGTAGGTGGCGGTAATGTCTATTGTCTAGCCTTCTCAACGGCAGCCTCTAGGTCCTGTTAGCAACCGAGACGGCAGCTAACAGGCAGAGGAAAAGAGCTAAAGCTAGCGAAAATCGAGCAGGGATGTTTAAGGAGCTACATCAGCTTCACCTCCGTCACCAGCGTTTGTTCTTTAGGCTGAGAGGTAACCATTTTTAGTCTACAAGCTTTCAGGACTTACATTTTGATGTTTTTAGCAACAGAAAGGTCGGTGGTTAAATGTACACATTACTATAGGGTATTAACATGTAAATAATTAATATTAACAAAATACATTTTAAATGTTGACTACAGTAGGACATTTTCTAATGGTAATTGGATCTTAGAACGTCTTAATGAGCATTAGGTGGGTGTAAAAGTATCAAAAACGAACTTAAGTTAATAAAATAACATTGAAATGTTTTCAATGTGCATTTGTTTATTTAATATAAGCCAATAATGCTTAGATCTATTCTAAAAATGTAAATTTGTAGATTATTCCCTGCTTTCTCTTTATTCCTTGCTTTACTTTAAACAGAACCAATGTACTGCAGGTTAAGTGTGTGTTTTAAATTTAATGATAAAAAGTTTTTTTCTCTATTACAGGTCAGCATGCACCATTTTGCACAACATCTGCCTCAGTGCTGGTGACTTGTGGCCCAAGAGAATGAGGAAGACGTGAGATGAGAGAGGCTGGTATGGAGGCTGTCAGGGTTACTCGTTTACCCTACAATTGACCAGGCTTTGGGAAAACAGAAGACAGACACCAGTGAATAAGTTTTACATGCTCTGCAGAGGAGAGTGCAAGTTCAGGCTCGGAAAGCCTCAGCACACACTCTGCTGAACTCTTCTCTCTTGCAGTCTTTTATTACACAGAGAATAAGGGAGTGGTTTACAGGTTATGCAAACTTGCAAGTTAAAATAGCTTATATGTGACTTTGTTCTGTTAGAACCTGGATGTTCCAGTTTCATACCCATACAGCAGTTTAATAGTGAATCATAATCACAGGGAGATAGCTTACAGCTGAAACACATATTATAAAATATGTTGTTTGTTATGAGCTGAATGGCTGAATGAGTCACGCAGAGATTTGTGCATTAAGCATAACCCAAGAATAAACTGTTCAGAGCTCCATCAGCATAAAAGTTTAATTCCTCTAACAGTCCCTCCTGTTTAGGCTGATGGAGCGAAAAAAACATCATGCAAATCCAATAAATCTAGTAAATGGCTAACTTTAGGAGCATCTGCCACCAAGTCCCTCCTGTGGGCCAAGCCCACAGATTAAACCATTCTCTGGCTGCAATTTCTTCGTTTCTCATTTGGGCCAGCAGGTCGTTCATGTGTGACACAGTTTCAGTGATGTTATCAGCATGGTAGGATGCCAGACAGGAACTTAGTTCCTACACTAATCACAATCTTCTGCTTTGCCTCACCCGCTTCCTCAGTATCCCTCTTGGTCCGGGAGTGGGTGTAATGATGAGTGGAATACGCAAGTTGTGAGTGCAGAGTCACTGTCGGATGGAGTTGGACCAGTGCGCAGGTGCCTACCCATTTAGGGGGCAGCACCTGGTAGAGGTTGGTTCCGCAGAGTCAGGCAGCACTGGTCGGGCTGGAGCATCCAGCATCGGAGGGCCAGATGATGGTGTGATTGTAGATCGCGTTGGCTAGTTCCAAGGCCTCTGTCTGGTAGAGTGCAGTTGGAGTCTTCAGGGGACCAGGTACAGGTTGCGTAGTAGGTGTGCACGCACCCTTTCAGGTCTCCCACATTCAGATTTGGTCCTTTGGCGGTTGCTGCTCTCGCAAAGCAGATCTGGGGAGCTTCAGGCTATAATTCTGGTGCCAAGCTGGTCACTGGCTGCTTCAGAGTGTCAGTGGTGTCCTTTTTTACGTCGGTGCTGTTGATTCTGATGAGGTTATTGTGCCAAGCAGAACATGCAGGGACTATTGAAGTGTTGGTNTTGAAGAAACCTGACTTGGCTGGGTTGAAGAAACCTGACTTGGCTGGGTTGAAGAAACCTGACTTGGCTGGATTGAAGAAACTCGACTTGACTGGAGAAACTTGACTGGAAGCACGTGGCTTGGATTGTAGCTACGTGACTTGGTAAAAAGAAAGTGGGTGGGACCACTACAGGCAGCACAGGCGACAGACCAGACATGTGATTGGTTGGAGGAATGTGTTGAAGAAGGTCAGGGAGGCTGGGGCCCCCGCCTTAGACGGCTCAACTGGGATCCTTCTTTCTGTGGATGGCCCAGCAGGGGTCTCTCTGGCGGCGGGTGGCCGGAACCGGTATGAGGGCAACAGAGCAGGGGCCTCTCTATCAGGCGGCACAACTCTGGGCCCTGGAAAAATAGGGTGGTCAGACTGGTTGGGACTTTGCAGAGCTTGGATCCCCGCCTAGACGGCTCAACTGGGTCTCTCCTCTCTTAGGTAGCCCAGCAGGGGTCTCTCTGGCGGCGGGGAGCCGGAGCTTGGATGAGGGCTGGTAGGGTTGGAGTGGACTGAACTGACTGGACTGTAGCAGTGACTGGCTGGATTAGGCAACTGACTGACTGAAGAAAATAATTGGAACTGAAGTGAAGGAGGCCAAAGTGGGGCCTGTCTCGAACTAAGACCTGTTGCGCTAGCAGTAGCTAAAAACAGCACGCCAATGGCACACCGAGGCGCGTGGTAGCTTGCACTCTGCTGGGTCTATAAAGGGCTGGCTCATCCTGTCACGCTCCTCACCTGAGCTCCACAGCGTGAGCAGTGAGGAGGGATGTAGCGTGTGATTAGACCCAAGCGCAGGGAGTGCTAGCGTTGGGTGACGTCTAACACGCAGTTTATTATAGGAGCACCGACACGAACCTCGAAGTGAAACGAGGACGTGGCGGTGTTCCAGAAAGGAAAAAACGGGCTTACTGTTTGGATGCAGATGGATGAGGTGAGCGTAGGAGCTCTGGATCGTCTGGCGTGAATGTGGAGCCATGACGACTGGAACGGTTGAAAGCTGTAGCCGGCTGGCGTGGATCTGAGCCAAGGGGCTACGAAGCTAAAGCGTGAGGTGAGCGCCGGAAGCTCTGGGCGCACGGCGTGACCTGCGGAGCCGATGCGCTGGAGAAATAAAAGTTAAGGTAGAACTGAAAAACGCTACTAAGCGAGGCGCCGTTAGATTCGAGACGAAACGGGAACGCCAGGGCTACGGACTTAGAAACGATGAGCCAGCGCTGGAGTTGCCGAGAAGACTTCCTGAAATAGTGTGGACGTGATGACGTGGAGAGGTGCGTGACGGTGTGGGGAATGCTGGGAAGTGGGGTCCTAAGTATGGTGCGGTGTCAGAAGGATGGCTGGAAGGCAGGAATCATGACAGTACCCCCCACCCTAGGGACGGCTCCGGACGGCCCAAAACCGTGAGACTAGGAGGTCCGGGGGCGGCGAGCACAAAACCCAGAGAGGCCAGGAGAGATCTGATCCGATTCGATTGGATGGGACTAAACCCTGGCAGAAGTGACCTGACTGATGGACTCGGCATGACTGGAGCTGATTGAAGCAGACTGGACATGACTGGACAGGAAGGGGCTCTAGGGGGCTGAACGGGAACTGGTTGAGCTGAAGGAAACTGGAGGGGATTGAAGAGACCAGCAACGGTCTTGGCTGGACGTGACGTGATGGAAANGTGCACCCACCTCTTCTTCATGCCTGCCCCTGTTTCATGTGTGGGGTTTGCCAGGCCCAGCAGGATGCAGAAGGTCTCTTCAGCAGTTGTTGGTTCTGGTTTCATCAGGGAAATGGGGTATGGGACGTAAAGGCACAGATGGTCAATTTCCAGTAGGGGCTGGTTTTCTTCCATACTGGGAAGGTGAACTCTTGGCATTCTCGGTCTTTTAAGGGGGCTTGATTACTGTCAGGGTAAAAGCAGAGCTGGTTCCTGCATAACCCCCAGCCCCATCGTTGCTTCTGTCTACTGAGTGGTAATCTTCTGGCTTCAGGTGAGATCTCCATGAGATGGCCTTGGGGTCAGTTGTGTAGCTCGACCAGTCCTCATTGTTCTCAGCTACCAGGTACTTCCAGGACCAGGTGTGCCAGTCTCCAAGGGTGATAAAACAGGTGAGTGGTCTCTTGTTCATGTATTGGTTCGAGTCTTGTTGGGATTTTGTCGTGGCTTTTGTTGGATCAGTGGAGTATGGGCTTTAATCATATGAGATACTCACAGTCGTGGCGTCATTGGTGGGCCCACAGATGAGTATTCTTTCTTTGTCTTTGTTCAGGCACTTAGCTAGGTCAAAATAAGAAAAATAGTGATCCCTCTGTGGGGAATCAGCGAGTCAGCAAGCCAGTCCTTTGGTGATGTTGATGTGTCTCAGGAATGCATATCGGTCAATTTCCACGTAGGCTTGCATCTCAGTCGTCAGGATGATGTCAGGTAGGGCCACAGGTATTTGAGGCCAGGCAAGTAGGTCTGTCTTCCCTCGACAGCCATCTTTTGTGTCGTGATGTCCAGTGGAATGGTGTAGTTGACTTTCTTACAGGGGTCGGTATTCCAGGGTGAGTAGATAAACCAACAAGGCACACTTTGTCCAGCATTGTGTTGTATCGCCACAAACCTGTAGTGTGAGATGACATAGGCATATGTGCACAGACATAGCAGGTGGTGTTGGTAGTCAGGTGTGCAGTGGTGTACATAAACTGCCACCACGAGTTTGTTGCATATGGATGAGGGTATTCCTTATGGGAGCCTCGGTTTATAAATATTTTACTTCTTTCCACTCTGGGATTGGCAGGTGCACAAAGCAGGTAGATGAGCAGTAGGCACACTGCACATAGGTGGTATAGTTTAAAGGGACACAATCAGTCACGATATCAGTAGTAGAAACTGAACTGGTGGGGTTTGGATCTTCAGTAGCACAGCTGGGATGAGCATTGTGCCATTCAGGGGTCTTGGCGAGGGTAGTTTCTCATTTGGTGATTTAGCTCTTTCCATTCCATTCCATTTTTATTTGTAGAGCACACTTATACACAGCCGAGGCCGACCAAAGTGCTGTACAGTAAAAACAACAGGCATACACAAAAAACCAAACATACAATACAGGAAATGATGAGTAGTCCGATGACCACTACCAAATCAACAATAAAAATTAAAAACATAATAAAAGGCAAACTAGGCCGAATTAAAAGCCAGCGAATAGAAATAAGCCTTCAGGCGTGCCTTAAAAACAGGGAGAGAGGGGGCCATTCTCACTGCCAAAGGGAGTTGGTTCCAGAGACGAGGCGCACAGATTGAGAACGCACGTGCTCCTCGTGTCCTCACCCGAACACTTGGGACCTGTATCAGGCGGTGGTCTGCTGACCGAAGGGTTCGACCAGGTATGTAGGGCTGAAATAGCTGAGTCAAGTACACTGGCGCATAAAGATAAAGTGATTTAAAAACAAGAAGTAAAATTTTAAACTGGATGCGGTAGCGCACCGGGAGCCAGTGCAACTGGGCCAGAACAGGAGTAATGTGCTCCCTCCTTCTGGTGTCCGTCAAAAGGCGGGCCGCCGCATTCTGCACCAGCTGTAGGCGCGCAACTGAGGAAGATGTGGATCCATAAAAAAGGGAATTCGCATAATCCAAGCACGAGATTACAAATGCATGGATCACTGTGTGCTAGTTGCGTCTAGTCAGGATGGACTTCATCTTAGATATCCGGCGAAGCTGAAAAAAGCATGATCTAACCACCTGACTAATGTGAGAGTCCATCCGCAGCTCTGGGTCCAACACTACTCCCAGGTTAGTGATGGTTGGCTTCACTAAACTGGAGAAGCAGGGTGGCAGAACAGGGCTAACTGCAGTGGGAGAGGGAGGAACAAATAAAAGAGCCTCCAACTTTGACTCGTTCAAGTGTAAAAAGTTGTTACAAAGCCAACCCTTCACTTCATTCAGGCAATCCACAGCCGGTTGCACTGATTCTAATGATTTTAAAGAAACATAAAGCTCTTGCTCAGAATAGAGTAAAAGGATATTCATGGTGATTATGGCAGCCATAGTCACAACACCGCTAAGCAGCCACCACTTCTGGCGTGGCTCCATCCTTGCGGCTAGGCTACAAAGACCCTGATATGAAAAGAAACTAAACTGGAGAGCAGCCTCTGGGGTCTTCACAAACGTTTGAGACGAAGTGGGCACTAAAAGACCACTCCCCCTGTGGAGTTCGACTTTACTGCACCCCCAGGACTCTAATCATTCAGAGCTCTTTGCAACTTATAGCGACTAAGGCGGATCCAGGAAGGTCTTTCCGAAATCTTCACTGCTGAGTAGCACTTGGTACAACCTGGACCAGTTCTTTCTTTTGATGACTGTTAGGGATTTTCTCAATTACCCTACCCGGAACTGAGGAGATAAGAGAGAGAGAGACAATGAACCACACATGTAACCATTTGCAAAGGGTGACAGACCAACTCAGGACAGAGTACAGTCTGCCCCGAGCGGCTGCCATCACAGTTTATTTAAAGTGTGAGATAAGGAAGTGGGTGTGTTTATATGATGTGTGTGTGTGTGTGATACAGAATGAAATAGAGAAGCAGTACAGGACTTAGAAATTATATAACATAATCCCTCCTGTTGTATGGTATTCATAAATAACATGCATGAGATTTCTGCGCTAAGCAAGTCATGTAAAATAAGCGACAACAGTAGAATCAAAATAATAAACCTCGGTACCGAATGCAAACTCAGTAGAAGCAATCACATGATGGTAAATGACAGCACATGAAGCTGCAGCTGAGCTGCAGTCAGAGATCAATACCACAATACTAAGAACTTCATCCCAAGCATCATTCCAGTAAAAACGTAGAGTAAAAATCATCATGATGTACAGATGGGAAACCGGAATACCGGTCAAATCAGATATATCAAAATCATTTGGAGCAGCAGGTGAGTCAAAACAGCAGAATAGTGAACAAGTGAAACATTAATCATATAGGTGACACAAAAACACGATACATGGTACAATGCAGCATGAAAACATAGCACGAAAAACAAGAAAAATAATGACAGGAATCAAATATCATAGCAATAAATTGTAATAATTATTGTAATAATGTGTACCAGGAACCAGAATTCATCCATTCCCAGAAGGCGAATCCTCTCGGAACACTGAGCTCATCAGCTTTCATTTGAGATAAGAGGTCGTTCATGCGTGCAAGGGTGGCGGTGATATTGCCGGCTGTGTCAGGTAATAAGGCGCAACATCTGAAACCAAGAGCATGACCTATGACATGGCAAAGGCCCCCTTCCGAGGCCAACAGACGGTCAAGCGCGTGATGGTGTTGCATTAACACGTTCCTGGTTGCTACCATGAAAGGTGGAAAACCTGAAAAAACTTGGGAAGTGAGTGCTGTCAAGTGCTCTAGCTGAATGTGCAGGCTATCTATGTGGTGTGAGGGAACCTGTGGGGTCAGTACCATTGATTCTCATCAAAATGTCATACAACGATGAACACTGTGTCAGGGCAGAGGTGTCTGTGCGCAACCAAGGATCATTTGGGTCAGTGGAGTGTCGTGGATGAGCTCAGCCGTACGGAATACAAAACATCAACTGAACTTAGCGCTTCAGGCCATAGAAGTGATGACTCTTTGAGGGAGTGTGGTATCCGCGAGCAGACGTAGCATGACGAGTTGACTTGTGACTTGTGCTGCTCGGACGATGGCAGTGACCGATGCAAACCAGGAGTTCCCTCCCAGCAGTGGTGTGTCCAGACAAAGTCCCTCCATCCCAGGAACCGTGAAACCTGGGTGCAGTTTGGGTGTGTGTGTCCGGAATTTCCATCCCGATCTGGAGTTTCTCTTCCGTCTTGTCTTCCTGTGACGTCCAGATGGGCGAGTGCAGGTGATGGTCCATCACGTCGGTCTGTTGCATTGTTGCAGATCCAAACTCCGTTCCATCTCCAGTGCCCCAGGCAGCTGCTGCTGTTCCAAACCGTCCGTCAGGTGCTGACAGGCGGGCCACAGAAGAGGCCATGAGTGAGGCATCCTGTATGCCTGTAGCAGACGACCATCTTCACCAGGTTTGAGACGCTCGTGACCTGTTGTCAAGAGCCCCTTTGAAGCCTGGACTTCGTTGCCGCCCTAATGGTGGATAGGTGACTCCGATGAGTTTAGAATGAGAAAAGGTGGATCCAAGATGGCCTCTCAGCAACTTCCACAGCTGTGGGGGGAGCAGGACCTGATATGGACCGTCCCAACGCGGAGAAATCCAGTTGTCTCATTTAAGCACTTTGATTAGGACCCAATTTCCTGGTTTCACGACCTGTGTGGGCGAAAAAGCACAAGAGGGCTCTGCGAGATCATTGTATATTATGACTTGTTTCCTCAGAAAACATTTTAACCATCCAGTCGGCAAGGAAATTTTGTCCGTCATCTAGTCATCACCTCATTAACAAAAATGTGTTCCATTGTTTGACCATTGTCTGACCTAATAACAGAAGGAATTCCATAAGTAGAAAGAAAAAAAAATTTCTGGCCATTTGGATAATGCATCTATCACCACAAGGCAATATCTCACTCCATGCATCTGTGACAATTCAATGAAATCCATGTGTATGGTGTGAAATGGGTATTCTCATACAAATCAAACATTTCCGATAATAGTCTTTAGCAAAAAAAGAAAAGTTTACAGTGTGGAAAGACGTGTTTATCAACTATCAACCGTCAAGCAGGATCTCATGTGTCAGGGTCTCAGAGCAGTAAAATTAAGTCTCCGGCAGAGGGAGCCCTTGAGCAGCATGCTTTGCACTCCGGTCAGCAAAAGAGTTTCCCCTGGAGACATCTGTCTGGTGAGCCTGACATTCGCACAAGGCCAGGTGTTTAGGGAGCTGGACCGCTTCCAGCAGCCCCAACAGTTTCGAAGCGTGCGTTAGCTGCTTGCCACGGGGCGTTCCCATGCTTCGATTCTGCCATAGTTCAAAGGTGTGCAAACAGAGAAATTCATCAACTTAAGCATTTTAGATTCAGAGACCGATATCCCAAAACAAGAATCTTTCTGCACCAATTTTGTCTACCAGAAAATAATCCATTTGTATAAATAAATAACTTTCTAAGAAATTTATTTCCACGGTAGAGGAGGGAGCTGCATTGAGTCTGGACGACGTCCTTGGTACCAGCCATTGTATAACTGCTCTGTACCAAGACGTCGAGGCAAAATAATAAACAGGCCTGAATAAAACAGCTGCTCAACCTTGGAGCAGCCTAAACTGTCTACATAGAATAAATATAAATTTGCAGAGACAAATAACCCTGAGATTTAACTATTGACCATTAAATGCTCTGATACAAGAAGAACCGTGACTGTGTGACTGAAACATTTTTAAAGTGAAATCATGTAGGCCTTGGAATGTGCGTGTGTGTGTGTGTGTGTGTGTGTGTGTGTGTGTGTGTGTGTGTGCGAGCCAGTGGTCACTGACATTTGTGGTTTTATGACGTGGTGTGGTTAACTGGACATGTTCGAGGTCTTCTGGCTGTGGTTGGATGTTTTGGGACTGTTTGAAGGCCTCGTGAAAGATTTGTGGGGTTTACTCGGACGAATGCGATAAAGATTATAAAATTACAGTNAGACGTTTACCAGATGAGACGTTCCAGAAAAACACCTGAGTGTGCGCGTGCGTTACCACACGAGGCCGACCGTGCCAGGTCACGCAACACACTGATGAGACTCGGATATATTATTTATCCTAAAAGACTTTAACAAATCAGCAGAACTTTCACTCACGTGTTAGTCTTTTATCTTGACATATTCCCTCGTGACCGGCCCGAACTCCGTTCTATTTGCTCAAGTGAAGAGAAACGAGGCATCAGTTTACTCCCGCATTTTAATACCACTTATTATTTAGAACACATCTGCACAAAGATAATATTAAAAACCTGCCTGTGAAACGTCATTCAAGCTGCTGCCATGTTCACATTTAACCTAAAACACAGAAACACGGAGGCTTGAGTCACCCCACTAGGTTAAGCTAGCATGTTAGCTAACATGAGGCATCATAAAGTTCAGCTACCATTACAACCTGGGTTTGTAGGCTACACGGTGGGTCTATCTGACAATAAAGAGTTTCGAAGCAGTTATTTATAGGTTATTATTTATCAGTTTAGATGACATTAAAAACTATCGTCAAAAGTCAGCTTCATCACCTGTCCACTAACCATCCTCGGTTTAAATGAGAAAAATACTGATATCTTGATAAAGTCAAATGTGAAACGGCTACATTAATTTACACACTGATATTTTAAATAAAGTTCTACTTACCTTCTTGTGGAAAGTTTGCAAGGCAACCAAATATCTCTGATAAATATAAAAGTTATGTAACTGATGCGATGGAAAGATGGCAGACTGACGAGTTTATTCTTTCCTCCAAAGCTTCTCCACTAGGGGGCGCAGTTTCCACAGAAAACACGATTTTAATGTTTCACAAACTATGAATTCATGCTAACATTTTAAAACTAAGACATGTTTAGACCAGATACATTTGAAATATACACAAAATACATAAAATACATTCTTATATAGGCCTGTTTTCAGTGCAGGAAAAGCAGATGTAGCTATATGTTTAAACTACACAGGCAAGCTCACATGAAGAAAACAAGCGCACCCTGAAGAGGTTTGTCACCGCCCAGTTCCAAACAGTCTCCCATTGGCCGAGCGGTTGCTAGGAGATTATACTACCAGGTTTGCGAGCGAGCAGAAAAAATCCGTGAGCGCAGGGAACAGAGTTGTGGGAGCAGTTTTGATCCGTTCAGAGAGAAAGTTTGCACAGGTGAAGAAAATATCTGTGCAAGAAATTTAAAATCTGAGTGCAGAAAGAAGGATTTGAGGGAGAACAGAGTATATTTGAACGAGAGCAGACATTTTGAGTGCAAGCATTACAAGTTTTGAAAGCAAGGATATAAAATCCTTCTCTTAAATTTAAAATTCAAGCTCTTGATATTTGTCAGTTAAATTCCCCCATAGAAACCCGACTTGGCTGGGTTGAAGAAACCCGACTTGGCTGGGTTGAAGAAACTCGACTTGGCTGGGTTGAAGAAACTCGACTTGGCTGGATTGAAGGAACTCGACTTGGCTGGATTGAAGAAACCTGACTTGGCTGGGTTGAAGAAACCCGACTTGGCTGGGTTGAAGGAACTCGACTTGGCTGGGTTGAAGAAACTCGAAACTCGACTTGGCTGGGTTGAAGAAACTCGACTTGGCTGGGTTGAAGAAACTCGACTTGGCTGGGTTGAAGAAACTCGACTTGGCTGGGTTGAAGAAACTCGACTTGGCTGGATTGAAGAAACTCGAACTGGCTGGATTGAAGAAACTCGACTTGGCTGGATTGAAGAAACTCGACTTGACTGGAGAAACTTGACTGGAAGCACGTGACTTGGATTGTAGCTACGTGACTTGGTAAAAAGAAAGTGGGTGGGACCACTACAGGCAGCACAGGCGACAGACCAGACATGTGATTGGTTGGAGGAATGTGTTGAAGAAGGTCAGGGAGGCTGGGGCCCCCGCCTTAGACGGCTCAACTGGGATCCTTCTTTCTGTGGATGGCCCAGCAGGGGTCTCTCTGGCGGCGGGTGGCCGGAACCGGTATGAGGGCAACAGAGCAGGGGCCTCTCTATCAGGCGGCACAACTCTGGGCCCTGGAAAAATAGGGTGGTCAGACTGGTTGGGACTTTGCAGAGCTTGGATCCCCGCCTAGACGGCTCAACTGGGTCTCTCCTCTCTTAGGTAGCCCAGCAGGGGTCTCTCTGGCGGCGGGGAGCCGGAGCTTGGATGAGGGCTGGTAGGGTTGGAGTGGACTGAACTGACTGGACTGTAGCAGTGACTGGCTGGATTAGGCAACTGACTGACTGAAGAAAATAATTGGAACTGAAGTGAAGGAGGCCAAAGTGGGGCCTGTCTCGAACTAAGACCTGTTGCGCTAGCAGTAGCTAAAAACAGCACGCCAATGGCACACCGAGGCGCGTGGTAGCTTGCACTCTGCTGGGTCTATAAAGGGCTGGCTCATCCTGTCACGCTCCTCACCTGAGCTCCACAGCGTGAGCAGTGAGGAGGGATGTAGCGTGTGATTAGACCCAAGCGCAGGGAGTGCTAGCGTTGGGTGACGTCTAACACGCAGTTTATTATAGGAGCACCGACACGAACCTCGAAGTGAAACGAGGACGTGGCGGTGTTCCAGAAAGGAAAAAACGGGCTTACTGTTTGGATGCAGATGGATGAGGTGAGCGTAGGAGCTCTGGATCGTCTGGCGTGAATGTGGAGCCATGACGACTGGAACGGTTGAAAGCTGTAGCCGGCTGGCGTGGATCTGAGCCAAGGGGCTACGAAGCTAAAGCGTGAGGTGAGCGCCGGAAGCTCTGGGCGCACGGCGTGACCTGCGGAGCCGATGCGCTGGAGAAATAAAAGTTAAGGTAGAACTGAAAAACGCTACTAAGCGAGGCGCCGTTAGATTCGAGACGAAACGGGAACGCCAGGGCTACGGACTTAGAAACGATGAGCCAGCGCTGGAGTTGCCGAGAAGACTTCCTGAAATAGTGTGGACGTGATGACGTGGAGAGGTGCGTGACGGTGTGGGGAATGCTGGGAAGTGGGGTCCTAAGTATGGTGCGGTGTCAGAAGGATGGCTGGAAGGCAGGAATCATGACAGNTTGGGTCAGTGGAGTGTCGTGGATGAGCTCAGCCGTACGGAATACAAAACATCAACTGAACTTAGCGCTTCAGGCCATAGAAGTGATGACTCTTTGAGGGAGTGTGGTATCCGCGAGCAGACGTAGCATGACGAGTTGACTTGTGACTTGTGCTGCTCGGACGATGGCAGTGACCGATGCAAACCAGGAGTTCCCTCCCAGCAGTGGTGTGTCCAGACAAAGTCCCTCCATCCCAGGAACCGTGAAACCTGGGTGCAGTTTGGGTGTGTGTGTCCGGAATTTCCATCCCGATCTGGAGTTTCTCTTCCGTCTTGTCTTCCTGTGACGTCCAGATGGGCGAGTGCAGGTGATGGTCCATCACGTCGGTCTGTTGCATTGTTGCAGATCCAAACTCCGTTCCATCTCCAGTGCCCCAGGCAGCTGCTGCTGTTCCAAACCGTCCGTCAGGTGCTGACAGGCGGGCCACAGAAGAGGCCATGAGTGAGGCATCCTGTATGCCTGTAGCAGACGACCATCTTCACCAGGTTTGAGACGCTCGTGACCTGTTGTCAAGAGCCCCTTTGAAGCCTGGACTTCGTTGCCGCCCTAATGGTGGATAGGTGACTCCGATGAGTTTAGAATGAGAAAAGGTGGATCCAAGATGGCCTCTCAGCAACTTCCACAGCTGTGGGGGGAGCAGGACCTGATATGGACCGTCCCAACGCGGAGAAATCCAGTTGTCTCATTTAAGCACTTTGATTAGGACCCAATTTCCTGGTTTCACGACCTGTGTGGGCGAAAAAGCACAAGAGGGCTCTGCGAGATCATTGTATATTATGACTTGTTTCCTCAGAAAACATTTTAACCATCCAGTCGGCAAGGAAATTTTGTCCGTCATCTAGTCATCACCTCATTAACAAAAATGTGTTCCATTGTTTGACCATTGTCTGACCTAATAACAGAAGGAATTCCATAAGTAGAAAGAAAAAAAAATTTCTGGCCATTTGGATAATGCATCTATCACCACAAGGCAATATCTCACTCCATGCATCTGTGACAATTCAATGAAATCCATGTGTATGGTGTGAAATGGGTATTCTCATACAAATCAAACATTTCCGATAATAGTCTTTAGCAAAAAAAGAAAAGTTTACAGTGTGGAAAGACGTGTTTATCAACTATCAACCGTCAAGCAGGATCTCATGTGTCAGGGTCTCAGAGCAGTAAAATTAAGTCTCCGGCAGAGGGAGCCCTTGAGCAGCATGCTTTGCACTCCGGTCAGCAAAAGAGTTTCCCCTGGAGACATCTGTCTGGTGAGCCTGACATTCGCACAAGGCCAGGTGTTTAGGGAGCTGGACCGCTTCCAGCAGCCCCAACAGTTTCGAAGCGTGCGTTAGCTGCTTGCCACGGGGCGTTCCCATGCTTCGATTCTGCCATAGTTCAAAGGTGTGCAAACAGAGAAATTCATCAACTTAAGCATTTTAGATTCAGAGACCGATATCCCAAAACAAGAATCTTTCTGCACCAATTTTGTCTACCAGAAAATAATCCATTTGTATAAATAAATAACTTTCTAAGAAATTTATTTCCACGGTAGAGGAGGGAGCTGCATTGAGTCTGGACGACGTCCTTGGTACCAGCCATTGTATAACTGCTCTGTACCAAGACGTCGAGGCAAAATAATAAACAGGCCTGAATAAAACAGCTGCTCAACCTTGGAGCAGCCTAAACTGTCTACATAGAATAAATATAAATTTGCAGAGACAAATAACCCTGAGATTTAACTATTGACCATTAAATGCTCTGATACAAGAAGAACCGTGACTGTGTGACTGAAACATTTTTAAAGTGAAATCATGTAGGCCTTGGAATGTGCGTGTGTGTGTGTGTGTGTGTGTGTGTGTGTGTGTGTGTGTGTGTGCGAGCCAGTGGTCACTGACATTTGTGGTTTTATGACGTGGTGTGGTTAACTGGACATGTTCGAGGTCTTCTGGCTGTGGTTGGATGTTTTGGGACTGTTTGAAGGCCTCGTGAAAGATTTGTGGGGTTTACTCAGACGAATGCGATAAAGATTATAAAATTACAGTATCCATTGTATCTATTTTCCCCCGCTAAACAACTGTAAGTTTGGTTCCCTCTTTTACTTCTGGAAGACTGTGTGAAGTCTGCCACACAAGCTTCCCTTATTGTTGGAAAAAGTCCTTGAAGGTTTAATCTTGAAGATAAGGGGAATGTTTCCTTTTTCTCCCCTCTCAGCCTCATTGTCCGTGGGCCAGACAAACACGGCTCTGTTTCATGTAGCTTTCATCATACTGATTGTCATGTCAAATTAAAATCAGTATCCCGTTGGTAACTTCAGCTATGAATGTTTTTACTCTTTAATCGACTTAATGTCATTCAAAGTAAAACAAATAAAACATCTAACCCATAAGATGTACATAACAAAACACTCAACTTTGAATGAAAAGGAGCGGAATGAAGAAAACACCTTATAATTTCTGCCCCCTTTTCCAGAAAAAAAAAAGATCTCCACAGTTTCCATTTGTCAGAAACATATACAGATTCATTTTTAAGTATTTCCTATTCTTATTTCCAGAACGATCATGACCATTGGCTTAATGTAACATTTTCATAATTACTTGGTACACTTAATTTTGTACATTTTCTGAATACATTAAATGACAGTGATTTTTTAATTTCCCTTTTAAGGTTATTCCAAAAAATGTACCACCATTTACAGACATACTCCATTCCTTAATTGTAGCTCTAAATCTAGGTTTTGTAACATCTCAGTTTCTCTCAGCATACAATCACTAGTTCTCTTTACAATTATCCTCTGAATGTTTGTTGGCAGAGTACTTAAGTTGGCTTTATACATAGTGGTAAGATTTTCCAGTCTTTTAAATCATGAAATTTCAGTAATTTATAGTTGATGATTCTCAGAGCTCTATTCTGTAAAATATATAAGAGTTGTGTATAGCTTTTGTATGTTGCTCCCCAGATTTCTACACAATAAGTCAAGTATGGGACACTCAGTGAATTGTACAATGCCAACAAACCATAATTAGTCAGTAAGAACTTGACTTTATGTAATTCTCCTAAGGATTTGGCAATTTTACCTGTTATGTAACTAATATGTGATTTCCAGGTCAAGTCTTTGTCAATAAACACTCCAAGAACTCTCGTTTCTTTTACCCTTGTGATTTCAGTCCCATCTATTTCCAATGACACATCACTGTTGTGTTTATCTTTAACAGTATGAAATGTGTTATATTAAGATTCAGTGTCAACCTAATTAAATCAGACCAGTTTTTTAAACTTAATCAGTTCATTATTATTATTTTATTTTATCTACTAATAAATAAAGTGCCCCCTTGACTCCCAAGGCTCTAAGTTCGTCCCTGTGAGAAACCCTCCTGCTGCTTGGTTTCTCTCTGTCTCTCTGCCGGAGAGAAACACACACATAGCTCTGTGTGTGGACGTTAACCAGGTGAATTCTTAACTACACATTCAGTCTTTTCACAGATTCTCCAACCAATAGGAATTTCAATGTTCAGAGGCGATAATTTAAAGTATCCAAATTGCAGTTTCGAATGTAACAGGCAGACTGCAACCTCTTCATTCCCCGGGGATTCAACCTCTTGACCACTGAAATATCCTCTAATTTTAATTGATGTCTAGGAGATCTCCACTTAATATTTTATCACAGTTTGAACTCACAGGTTGTTATTTGAAATAAGTTTCCGATTAATTTTTTTTCAAGTGTACCAGACCTGTTTAGACAACCATTAAAGACTATTAAACTCCGAGTCACGCATGGTAACCCTGAGAAGGAATATCTGCATTGTTTGGATTATCAATGACCTTAGAGTTATGTGAAGGGGGTAGCCTGTAGTTCCTATCTAAATGTCCTTTCTGATTGCAGTTCCAGCATGTCACTGCGCTCAGATTGTTACCCGATCGGTCCTGGTGACCATGACGGGACGCTCTACCTCTCCCCCATTCAGTAAAACCTTTACTCCTGATGTTTAGATCAAATCCATGCACAATACGAACTTATAGTCTTTACTTTACTTGGCCTTAATTAGAAATGAAACCCAAATTCAAGGATGTATATTAGGAATTGTACTTCAGTTGTTTACAAATCAACAGACCTTTAACTGTGGCATGAGAGATTACATATAAATCTCAGCACCATCAGATGACCTCCAGCCATCATGGAACCACTCTGCTTATAATCTTTGATCGTTTTTATCCCAAATATGATGGAAGCCGACACAATTTGATGTCCTTCAGAGAAATTGACCTCTATCATTAGTCAAATAGATATTTCTAATCAAAGACTGCAATTAACCTTCTGTTATAGACCAAATATGTATTTTATCAACCTAATTTTCAAATGAATTCCTAAAAACCCGGACAGTGTGACTCTGTAGATCAACTTTTTGAATTATCTGTGTCTTTGTCGTTCAAATTTAGGATTAGAACTACCGGTCTCCTGCAGTATTTTATAATTCACTTTAACCTGACTTTTGTGTGTGTCGTGTGTGTCGTCTAGCGCCCCAAGAAGTAATTATGGGTACTGCACCAGCTCATTAATATTCACACAATGTGTATCCTTAGAGGCTTTTGATTGGCTGACAGGTAAGGTCCCCAGAATCATGGGTTTTTTCAGACTACATGTATCATAAAAGACCATTAGATAAACAGAGTAACTGTCAACTTTTTAGATGTAAATCTTTTAAATGGATTAACCCTTCACTTAAGGTGTAATATATTTCTAATATGTTATTTGAAAATCCATGTTCCAAATAAAATATGGATATTAATCACACATTTGTGGATTTTTTTTCACACCAAAACATCTAAAATATTAATGATGGATTTTCTGACCGCTCCTCTGAAACACATTTGTGGATTTTTTTCACACCCTTCCCAAGGTCCAATCTTCACCAAATTTGGAGGATGTTTTTGACTTATAAATACCTACTCCCAAGAATATTTTCAGAATTTTAGGCCACTCAGGGACCCTTTTGACCCCTGACCGTTACTTCTGACCGCTTAAGTCTGACCGCCATTTAAGAACCGTACATCCTATCAACTTCATTCTAGTTTCTACTTGTTCCTCCTATTCCTTCGAGTTCAGGGGAACAGACCCCATGTCTCTAACCCACGTAGAACCAAAGTTATGGACCAAAACATCTAAAATATTAATGATGGATTTTCTGACCGCTCCTCTGTAACACATTTGTGGATTTTTTTCACACCCTTCCCAAGGTCCAATCTTCACCAAATTTGGAGGGTGGTTTTGACTTATAAATACCTACTCCCAAGAATATTTTCAGAATTTTAGGCCACTCAGGGACGCTTTTGACCCCTGACTGTTACTTCTGACCGCTTAAGTCTGACCGCCATTTAAGAACCGTACATCCTATCAACTTCATTCTAGTTTCTACATGTTCCTCCTATTTTTTCGAGTTCAGGAAAACGTTAGGTTATGCATATAACCACTGTTCCCTGAAGGAGAGGAACGAGGTACAACGAAGGTACTATGGGACATCACGCCCTCGTGTGGCCTGGCTGAAGACACTTTTAATCACGCCTGTAAGGCAAATGAGCGTGACGCTAGGTGGTGGCCCCGCCCACCATCTATAAACACCCAACATCACCGCCATTCCTCAGTTCAATAGCCGCTCTTCACCGAGCTATGCTGCGAAGGGGCAGCCCTGCGTTGTACCTCGTTCCTCTCCTTCAGGGAACAGTGGTTATATGCATAACCTAACGTTCCCTTTCAGTCGATTCACTCGGTACAACGAAGGTGCTATGGGACATATAAAAACGCCCATGAGCAGCTATCAAACCCGGGCTGAGTACACATTCTACGATGGCAACTCAGACCCTGCAGAAAGCACCGCATGAGCCACTGAAGGAGCCGTAACATCTAAGCGGTAAAACCTTACAAAAGTGTGAGGTGTAGCCCAGCTAGCAGCCAAGCAAATTTCACCAACTGAAACTCCCCTGAACAGTGCCCATGAAGCAGCCACGCCTCTAGTAGAGTGCGCCCTGACCCCTTGGGTCAGCTGAGAGCCAGTAGCCCTGTAACACGGGGAAATGGCCTCCACAATCCAATGGGAAAGTCTTTGTTTTGACAAAGCTTTACCCTCAGAGGGTTTTGCAAAACACACAAACAGTTGGTCAGATTGCCTGAACTTCTGGGTACGATCCACATAAGCCCTAAGAGCACGAACCGGGCATAAACAATGTAAACTCCTCTGCTCCTTAGAGGTAAAAGGAGGACGATTGAAAGCCGAGAGCTCGATGGTCATAGTACCGTAACTAGACGGGATGACCTTGGGCAGATATGCTGCATTTGGAAGCAGGGTAACCCCAGACCCATCCAGAGAAAACCTCAGGCAAGATGGGTGGGCCGAAAGGGCATGAAGGTCCCCCACCCTCTTAGCCGATGCCAGAGCTAAGAGAAGGGCCGTCTTATAAGACAGACACTTCATGTCTACTGACTCAATGGGCTCAAATGGAGGACCACACAGGACCTCCAGCACCAATGTGAGGTCCCAAGAGGGGACAGAAGGCCTAATAGTAGGCCTCAGCTTCCGAACTCCTTTCAAAAACCGTATGGCTAAAGGGTGAGCGCCAGGCGAGACCCCATCAAAAGACTCATGGCAAGCCGAAATAGCCGCCAGGTAGACCTTTAAAGTGGAGAAGGACAAGCCTTTGTCCAGCAGTTCCTGTAGGAAGGACAGAATGTCCACAATAGAACACTGTGAAGGAACCACAGACCTGCTTAGACACCACTCCTCAAAAATCCTCCACTTACAGGCATATAGGCCCCTAGTGGAGCATGCCCTAGAGCTCTGAATAGTATCCACCACAGCTGGGGGAAGACCCTTAGCTAGCAGGTTGGACCTCTCAGTAGGCAGGCCTGCAACTTCCACAATTGTGGATGAGGGTGCAGCACTTCCCCCTGAGCCTGTGACAGAAGGTCCTGCCTGATGGGGAGTTGCCATGGGGGAGCCACCATCAGATTGACCACTTCTGGATACCAGGACTTTGTGGACCACCGAGGAGCCACCAAAATCAGAGACAGGTTCGTCCTGCGTACCCTTTCCAGTACAGCCGGAATCAGCTCCACCGGGGGAAAGGCATAGAGGAGAACATTGGGCCATGGGTGTGCCAGAGCATCCGTGCCCATTGGAGCCATCTGGTCTGCTAAGGAGAAGAACAGAGGGCAGTGTGAGTTCGCGCTCGATGCGAACAGATCCACCACCGCCCTGCCGAATCTCGTCCAGATCTGAGACACCACTTCTGGATGGAGCCTCCACTCCCTTGCCAGGGGACCGCCCCTTGAAAGCAGGTCTGCCCCATGGTTTAGGCAACCGGGGACATAAGCTGCTCTGAGAGACAGGAGATTCAGATTGGACCAAAGCAGTAATGAGTGAGTCAGATTCAGTAGGGGAAGAGAGCGTGTTCCCCCCTGTCTGTTTATGTAAGACACCACGGTCGTGTTGTCCGTACGGACTAGCACATGCTGCCCCATCAGGAGACGTCTGAAATGCCTCAGGGCCAGAAACACGGCTAACAGTTCCAAGTAGTTGATATGGAACCCCGATTGGATCGGCGACCACACGCCTCTCACTGCTGTACCCCCACACAGAGCTCCCCATCCTGTCAGGGAAGCGTCTGTGGTCACCACCATGCGCTCGGACACCCNCCTAGCCTGGCAAGCCATCCTATATATGTGAATATATAGTCTGGCCACGAACCATTGACGGCTCTCAGTCGTGAGGCGGGATCTACGGTTGTCTTTCAAAATGTCAGCACGCAATTGGATAGCGCTAGGACCAATCAGAGTGACGAACAACATGACGTAATCACGGCGACGGAAAAGCGGGAGGCTTTAATAGCGTCTAGCTTCAATGATTTCTGTCGTTTTTGTATGAAAAACACGCGAATATCAGGTGTACTGGGACATTGCACTACTTTGTTTGATAAAAATAAGAAGCCGCTAAGTATATCAGACAGACTTACGCACGTTGGAGTCTAAATAATCCAATGTTGATGACAAAGCCGTTTCAAACGAACGTGTTTTCCGAGTTGCCGCCATGTTGCTTGGGTTCGCGGCGTTCGCGGCCGCAGCGCTGACGTCATCGGCTACTCCCGCTCTGTGATTGGCCCATGATATAGAGCGCTGTGATTGGCCCAACCAAAACTATAGCGAGTTGTGATTGGATAAACACAGCAGTGGTTTGGGCTGCGAGGGTTCCAATGAAGCGTGCCTAGACCAAACTCTGCAAAGCAAGAATTGGTCTAGTTCACTAGGCTAGGTTAACTACCCATTAGTCCCTGAATAAGACTGATGAGTGTTTTTACCAGTAACTACTGGTTAACTACCCATTAGTCCCTGAATAAGACTGATGAGTGGTTTTACCAGTAACTACTGGTTAACTACCCATTAGTCCCTGCTTCATTACTCATTACCCCCTAAGTCGTTCCCTAGTAACGAAGCACAAAAAAATAATGAGAGTTTGTAGCAGTAACTACTGGTTAACTACCTATTAGTCCCTGCTTCATTACGCATTAACCCCTACGTAGTTCCCTAGTAACTAAGCACTATTTTGCGTACCTTATTGTAAAGTGTTACCGTGTCCTCTCGCGGGCGCAGCAATCTTTACCATAGATATCATGTAAAAACACTAGATGCCTTAACTGGGAGTCGACAGCGTCCGTACACAGCGGCCATCTTACCTCGGACAGCTTACGTTCCGGTCTCAATGGTAGCAGATGGAAGGTGATTGAACAACTTAAAGGTGCTATGTGGGATATTCATAGAAATCATGGTAAAAATTGCGACTCTTTAGCACCATGCAGTTCAGAGTAAGTATTGCAGCTACGGTGGCCCACTCAAAAAGGCAACAAGTCCAGCGTTCACTCCAGCCATCTGGTTCGTTTTTTTTATAATTGATTATTTTGATTAATTTCCAATCTTTGTAGCCTAACCCACACAAAGCATCTAACTACTCCACCAGTTAAAAAACATTTTTTAATGACTGTTCAGTCTTAATGCATAATGCCAGGCGTACCCCCCCCCCCCCCCCCCCCCCCCAACACACACACACCCATCCCCCGACGAGACGACGCATGAACAGCGCGGGTAAGGCATCTAGTGTTTATATGATATCTATGATCTTTACCATCGACTTAATACGGGCTAACTGGCGCATGCGTGCTGGATCCTCAACGACAAGGAATAGGAGAGCTGTTGGGCGCATATGGTTGCGATCGCAAACAGGGGAGTCTGCTCAGATCAGGAGGAGGATGCTGATTGGTCAGTTCACCCAGCCCAGACAGAACCGGAAAATTCTCCACAGGCTAGTTCACGTCCTTTGTTGTTGTGGGGCTGCTGCTAACGTTGACTATGGATAAAACTAGTAGTTTCAAATTTTTATCATTGGATTCATTCTACGAACCAAGTGGATTTTTTAAATATGATAGATTATTTTGACCAGCAAGGTAAGAGAATTTAGCTTTTGACTTAATGAAAATAGTTTTGTTTTGCTTTTCATTTAGCAGTCATTGGGTGGTGTTGAGATAGAAAACGTGGATTCTATTGTTTAAAAGAGCCTCTTCCTGTTTAGTGTGTGTGAGGTTTGCATATATTGGTCAATATGAAGCATGTTTTTGGAACAACTTTGTTGCTAACTTAGCAACAAAGTCCGTCGATTTCAAGTTGTGTGACCCATAAGAATGGTAATTTGGCGTTCCCTAGTGGTGATATGTGGTTAGCACATCTGAAAAACTGACCTGCAAAATGAAGAAAATAATGATCGTTTATATAGCGCCTCTCAAGATAAAAACCTTTCACAAGAACTAACATAAAAAAAAGAAAAATATAAGCGCCCCACCCAAAAAAAAATTCACCAGCCGCCACTGTTTACACCCGTGAGGCTTCCAACATGTCCGCCGCGTCCCAGAATGCAACATGTAATGACATGTGATCACAAGCCCTATTACATTACGCACTGCTTACACAGCCATTGGAAAGGCTAAACTAAAGGGATGAGTCAGGATAACTTTGGTGTGTCTAATGATTTGACCCAGTGGATACATCTGTTAAGTAAAGAGTACTGGGCCAAGGACTGAACTCTGAGGAACTTCAGGAATATCTCTGGTGCAAGAGGAAGATTCATGATCACATTTCACTCCAGGCACTGTGAAATCACTTGCAGTAAATTCAAAGTTAAGTAGAGAATGATCAGAAAAGACTGGTCAAAAGTCTGGGAGCACACTGAAATGTGTAGAAATGAAGAAAAACATGTAGTTGTTGTATTTGCTGTTGATCATTTTGTTGGAAATTATGAATCCTTCTGTCAAAGGAACAGAAACATCTTGGATGTGATGACATCCTGAATGACCTTTCAGCTCTCTGGCTGTTCGTTTTTTACGGTAATCTGATGAGATTTCACCCCATGCTTCCTGATCGTCTCTAGGGACCGTGCTGGCTGCTCTATTGTAGTCACAGTTCTGGCTGGCTACGTATTGTTTAAGTATTGCTGACATGCTCTGAAGCTGTGTTTTCTGTAGTAGGGCTTTAGACGCTGGTTCATTGTATGAATTAAAGAAAATAACTTCAAGGTCTCTAGTGCTAAATGTGGGAAACAATGGAATGTGAAACTAGAGAAACTGTTTTCAAACAGCCAATCCCTGATATGTTAATGATCAGACCAGTTGCACCAAGTTCAACATTCACCTAAAGTTGGGTGCAAAGACGCACTCGGCACCATTCACATGAGCAGGGCTGTAGTTAACTGTTTACTGTGATGGGAACCAGCCTCTCACTCTCTCTTTGATGTTCTTCTGCCATTGTTGTGACGGGTCTGAATCCCAGCTGGCTGCTTGAGCCAGCTGGTTGGCTGGCAGCCATTCAACCCTTTGGAAGATTAATGATTATTACACCCATCTCTCTGCATCAGGGCTTTTTCTGAGTATCAGCTCCTAAACCAAGCTCTTTTCTTGCTTCTCCATTTCTGATTGTGTGTGTGTGTGTGTGTGTGTGTGTGTGTGTGTGTGTGTGTGTGTGTGTGTGTGTGTGTGTGTGTGTGTGTGTGTGTGTGTGTGTGTGTGTGTGTGTGTGAGACAATGTTTAGATCATATAATAAATGTGTTAGGGCGTTTTTGAGTTTGCTCACTGACCCATCTCGTGTAGTCTACTGCAGCACTAATGAGCTGTTCATTTATACAGTTTAACTTGTATTTGAAACACATGTTGAGCTACATGCTGCCTCCAAATGTGACCTTTAGACCGTGCTTGACTCCACAGCACATTAATTTATTTGTTTTGAAGGTGCAAAACCAGCTTGAAGTCATTATGTTGACTTTATGCGTCACTTTTAGGCATAATACATGAATGAGTGTCTGGACTTTTACCTCATTATGTAGGCTGACTGCAGAGCTTACTCAGATTTCATGAATACATTTTGATTCACTTGGGATTCTGGTAGTATTTATACATTTTAGCAATGAAGTCATTTTCATTTTAAAAGTGTGTGTGTGTGGGGGGGGGGGCATATGCCTTGAGTGGTGATGGTGGTGGAGGTGGGGGTGGTAGGGGGGTCTAAGAATCGTTAGGTTATGCATATAACCACTGTTCCCTGAAGGAGAGGAACGAGGTACAACGAAGGTACTATGGGACATCACGCCCTCGTGTGGCCTGGCTGAAGACACTTTTAATCACGCCTGTAAGGCAAATGAGCGTGACACTAGGTGGTGGCCCCGCCCACCATCTATAAACACCCAGCGTCACCGCCATTCCTCAGTTCAATAGCCGCTCTTCACCGAGCTATGCTGCGAAGGGGCAGCCCTGCGTTGTACCTCGTTCCTCTCCTTCAGGGAACAGTGGTTATATGCATAACCTAACGTTCCCTTTCAGTCGATTCACTCGGTACAACGAAGGTACTATGGGACATATAAAAACGCCCATGAGCAGCTATCAAACCCGGGCTGAGTACCCATTCTACAATGGCAACTCAGACCCTGCAGAAAGCACCGCATGAGCCACCGAAGGAGCCGTAACATCTAAGCGGTAAAACCTTACAAAAGTGTGAGGTGTAGCCCAGCTAGCAGCCGAGCAAATTTCACCAACCGAAACTCCCCTGAACAGTGCCCATGAAGCAGCCACGCCTCTAGTAGAGTGCGCCCTGACCCCTTGGGGCAGCTGAGAGCCAGTAGCCCTGTAACACAGGGAAATGGCCTCCACAATCCAATGGGAAAGTCTTTGTTTTGACAAAGCTTTACCCTCAGAGGGTTTTGCAAAACACACAAACAGTTGGTCAGATCGCCTGCACTTCTGGGTACGATCCACATAAGCCCTAAGAGCACGAACCGGGCATAAACAATGTAAACTCCTCTGCTCCTTAGAGGTAAAAGGAGGACGATTGAAAGCCGAGAGCTCGATGGTCATAGTACCGTAACTAGACGGGATGACCTTGGGCAGATATGCTGCATTTGGGAGCAGGGTAACCCCAGACCCATCCCGAGAAAACCTCAGGCAAGATGGGTGGACCGAAAGGGCATGAAGGTCCCCCACCCTCTTAGCCGATGCCAGAGCTAAGAGAAGGGCCGTCTTATAAGACAGACACTTCATGTCTACTGACTCAATGGGCTCAAATGGAGGACCACACAGGACCTCCAGCACCAATGTGAGGTCCCAAGAAGGGACAGAAGGCCTAATAGTAGGTCTCAGCTTCCGAACTCCTTTCAAAAACCGTACGGCTAAAGGGTGAGCGCCAGGCGAGACCCCATCAAAAGACTCGTGGCAAGCCGAAATAGCCGCCAGGTATACCTTTAAAGTGAAGAAGGACAAGCCTTTGTCCAGCAGTTCCTGTAGGAAGGACAGAATGTCCACAATAGAACTCTGCGAAGGAACCGCAGACCTGCTTAGACACCACTCCTTAAAAATCCTCCACTTACAGGCATATAGGCCCCTAGTGGAGCATGCCCTAGAGCTCTGAATAGTATCCACCACAGCTGGGGGAAGACCCTTAGCTAGCAGGTTGGACCTCTCAGTAGGCAGGCCTGCAACTTCCACAATTGTGGATGAGGGTGCAGCACTTCCCCCTGAGCCTGAGACAGAAGGTCCTGCCTGATGGGGAGTTGCCATGGGGGAGCTACCATCAGATTGACCACTTCTGGATACCAGGACTTTGTGGACCACTGAGGAGCCACCAAAATCAGAGACAGGTTCGTCCTGCGTACCCTTTCCAGTACAGCCGGAATCAGCTCCACCGGGGGAAAGGCATAGAGGAGAACATTGGGCCACGGGTGTGCCAGAGCATCCGTGCCCATTGGAGCCGTCTGGTCTGCTAAGGAGAAGAACAGAGGGTAGTGTGTGTTCGCGCTCGACGCAAACAGATCCACCACCGCCCTGCCGAATCTCGTCCAGATCTGAGACACCACATCCGGATGGAGCCTCCACTCCCTTGCCAGGGGACCGCTCCTTGAAAGCAGGTCTGCCCCATGGTTTAGGCAACCGGGGACATAAGCTGCTCTGAGAGACAGGAGATTCAGATTGGACCAAAGCAGTAATGAGCGAGTCAGATTCAGTAGGGGAAGAGAGCGTGTTCCCCTCTGTCTGTTTATGTAAGACACCACGGTCGTGTTGTCCGTACGGACTAGCACATGTTGCCCTATCAGGAAACGCCTGAAATGCCTCAGGGCCGGACACACGGCTAACAGTTCCAAGTAGTTGATATGGAACCCCGATTGGATCGGCGACACACGCCTCTCACTGCTGTACCCCCACACAGAGCTCCCCATCCTGTCAGGGAAGCGTCTGTGGTCACCACCATGCG
>SSNS01000422.1:43919-86419 GCA_006937985.1 Aphyosemion australe
GGTTCATCCAAGTAGGTGGACCTGTCTCGGTCCGGGACATTGGATAGGGTCAGCCACAAATGTCTCTGCGCCACCACAGTAGAAGCCATGCCCCTGCCCAGGGAGAGGGCCACGCCGCGGGCCGAGCGTAGGATGTAGTCCGTAGTAATCCTTGCCTCGTTGATGAGGGGAGTCAGCGGACTGCCAGGCGGGACTAGCGCTCCAAGATCCGCCAAACACATCGCTAGATAAGTTTGCAACATGGTGGCAGAGCTGAGGGCACGGGCGGCGGTGGCCTGGGCCCGATAAATTTTCTCCAATTGTGCAGCGGAAAACCTGCACGGCTTGGAGGGTAAAATAGCTGGTCCACTCACCCCGTTGTTACCGGCGGGAGCCAAGTAGGCTGCCAGGGAGGGCTCCATTGGGGGAAGGTTCACCAACCCCAGTTTCTCGGCGCCGTCGAGGTCCACAAACTGCCCATAGCCTGGCACCGCGGTGCGGGTCGATAGCAGTTTCCCCCAAGAAGACGTGAGCTCAGCCACGAAGTCCGGGTAGGGCGGTAGCACGTTTTTAACCTCAGCCGGTTCAGTGGGGAGGTAAAAACCAGCAAAACGGGACCTCTTCTGTGCCGGCGGAGGAGCGGGCCAGTCCACCTCAAGTTTCGCCGCCGCTCTCCGGCAGAGCGGGAGAAACGACGTGTCATCCCGAAGGTCAGGAGCCGTGGCACCAGCGGCAGCGCCACATCCCACCGTAGAGAAAACTTCCTCCTCCTCCAGCAGGTCGTGACTGTTAAGACAAATGTCCAGCACGTCCTCCTCGTCCTCCTCCGGAGGGGGAAACTGGGAGGCCTCTAGGTCGGATTCTGTCAGTCCGTCAGCCATCTCCATTTGATCCGCCCAGCTAGTTGCGGGGACTTCGATCACAAGGCCGTCCTCGTCGGAACCGGGCGAAGCCGGTGGAGCCGACTCAGAGAGCATAGGGTCCTGCTGCGAGACCGCAGCGTCACCCAGGAGACGTTGAAGGAACTTCACACGCCGCTCGAGCGTGGAATGGCGGAGCTGGCGACAGAACTCGCACGCCTCCGGGTCCGAGAGCGCTCTCCTGGCATGGAGAATTCCTAGGCAGACCGGACAAGCTTCATGCAGGTCCTTCTCATGGAGGGAGAAACCGCAGCCCTGAGGACAGGGACGTGAAGCAGACTTACGCTTAGTAGGTTCCAACGCGGTGCTCATGATGAGACACAGAGCGGAGCCGAAGCGGAAAGAGCACGAAGGCAAAGCTGAAAAAGCCACGAAAAGTTAGCGCTCGGTGGGCGAATGCTAACCAGCAGGCAGCAGACAACACCAGCAAGCAGTTAAGCTAGCTTTTCAATAGCGCAGCAAGTTCTAAAGACGTGTTCTCAGCGAGGTGAAGAGCGCAAGAACTGAGGAATGGCGGTGACGCTGGGTGTTTATAGATGGTGGGCGGGGCCACCACCTAGCGTCACGCTCATTTGCCTTACAGGCGTGATTAAAAGTGTCTTCAGCCAGGCCACACGAGGGCGTGATGTCCCATAGTACCTTCGTTGTACCGAGTGAATCGACTGAAAGGGAACCAGATTTCACACTAATTTTTAGAATGTATGTTGACTAAACTTCATTAAAATAAAAATAACACGACATTCTATAGAAACTGTGAAAGGATCCAAACTGCCTAATGAAAAAGTGAGGGGGACATGTCCCCCCTGTCCCCCCCTAAAATTATGCCCATGCATTTTAGTCTCTAATAGTGATGTTTTTATTTTAGTTATGAAATACTCATCTCTTTGGCTTTGGTAAGGTTTGCAGGTGCGAAAAAATGTCCAGGGCTCACAAATAGATATGAGAGACAGAGTTGAGGCAGACAGGATTCAGATTGAAAACCATGAGCTGAAGGCATACTGTAAATATACTCCAACAAGGCAAAACAAAAAAAAGACGCAGTTGAAGAGGAAAAACTTGATCAATTACCTGGTCTAAAAACACAAACTGTGGAATGCTGAGGATATGGCTGCAGACAATCTGGAACTGTGGGAGCGTCTAAGGTTGGAAATAAACTTGCTTTTTAACCTTGCGTTGATGCAGGCAGCAGGCTGCGTCTTGTTCACATACTTGCTGCTACAGTTCACGTAGTACTGGAGGATTCTGGAACGGGGCACAGTACAGAACTCAGACTGGATAGAGTATCAGATTTGTGGGTACCAACAATACAAACATGGTGACAAAATGTAAGAGATCAGCAGCTGGTTAATTTTGAAATCACAACAGAAAAAAAAGACATCTAAAGGTTCAGGAACCCTTTGCAGGTGTTCTGGATTCATCAGCTGATCAGAGTGTGACACTTTGAGTCTAGAATATTGAACCTTTTCACAATATTCTGATTGTCAGAGATTCTGAATGTGGGGTTTTCATCAGCTGTAGCCATAATCATCACAATTATAACAAATGAAGGCTGAAACATCTGGCTTTGCATGAAATGAGTCTGTCTCATAGATTAGTTTCACCTTTTAAGTTGAATCACTGACATAAATGAACTTCTGCACCATATTCTAATTTTTCAAGTTTCACCTGTATGCTACTGTCACAGGTGAAAGACATGAAGATAATTACAGCGAGCAACTGATTAAACATGAAGAAACATGGTAGAATATGAACCATATGGACTCAAATCACTTCATTTCAAGTGTGACAGTCTACCAGAGTTGTTTGAACATGAGTACCTTCACAGTTTCTTTACCTTCTGGCCTGGTGGTATGAGTGTTTGCCCTGAGACTAGGAGATCGTGGGTTCAAATCCATGGTAGGGTCTTACCAAAGACTTTTAAAACAGGACCCAATGCCTCCCCGTTGACACCTTGCATTAAAGGGTTGGATTGGGCGGTTAAACCACCAAATAGTTCCCAAGTGCAGCCACTGCTGCAGCTTACTGCTCCCCCAGGGGATGGATCAAATGCAGAGATGTAACTTTACCTGTGGGTGTGGGTGTGTGTGTGTGTGTGTGTGTGATGATGATGATTATTGGGGCTTGTATTGGTTGAACAAGTGTTACACACATTTAAGACTGTAAAAACAATGTAATTCTCTTGTTGCTTGAAGATGGGGCAACAGATGGGTCAAAGTTCAAAGTAGTGGAACCTTTTACTTGGTTTACTTGAATTCGGTGCACAGCAACATCAAACTCACCAGGGAGGATGCTGAACACTACAAGTTGCCTTTCTCCGACTGTGAGGTACACACAGAATGCGATGGAAGCTTTAACACAGATAGGGAAACCAGCACACAGACAGGATCTACATTTTGATTCTCATCACCCACTTGAACATAAACTACCATCATCAGCAGTCTACAGCACGGGGCTGAACAGGTCCTCCCAAGGACAGAAGGGAAGGAGAAAGAACACAAACACATCAAAGAAGCACTTCAGCACCTACAGATACTCTAATTGGCCATCCAGTAAATCACTCAACTCAGTCCAGTGAAGAAGAACACTGTCATTCCATAAATATCTGAAGTTTCTGAGAAAACATTTTTTTCCAAGCAAAACATCCTGATATGTTTTAAAACCAACACACTGAGACAGAGACTGGTCCACTCTAGGGACAAAACACACACCTCGTTCAATAGTGAGGAATATTCTATATGGATGAAACAAAACAGCAGCTACGCAAGAGGATGGACCTGCACAGAGGAGCTTCCTCATCAGGTCAAGACCCAGCTGTCCATCTGCATCTCAGACTCTCAAGGCTTCATCTTTCTAAAATGTACATTTATGTCTGGACTCTTCTCTCCAGGTGGTTTTACCACCAATCATGCTTTGGAAGATGTGACATAAACCACTCACGTGTTCCCACCCTTAAGCTGGTTTAGAAGCTGAGCTTAACCCATCCACCTATCCATTGTCTGGACCTACTTATCCATGCGGGGTCACAGGGGGCTGGTGCCTATCTCCAGCAGTCTTCAGGCATGGAGGCAGGGTATAACCTGGACAGGCAGCCAGTCCATCACAGGGCAACACATAGACACGCACAAACTCGCACCTAAGGAAAAGTTACAGAGACCAATCAACCATACAGTCATATTTTTGGACTGTGGGAGGCAGCCCGCGTACCCGGAGAGAACAGGGAGAACATGTAAACTCCATGCAGAGAGACCCCAGGCCAAGATGCGATTCCAGGACCTCCTTGCTGCAAGACAACAGCACTGTGCAGCCTGACCTTAACCCAGTGGTTCTCAATTACTTTCTGTGAAGGGGTGCGCGTGGAAATGCCCATCAGCAAATTTCCAATGGGGGGTGGGGGTAGGGGGGTATGATAATGTCTCCAGGCTATCACAGAGCAGGGGTGGGGGTGTATTTTTCCTGGTGATAGGGGGCAGTACATACCTACATCATTGCAAGCAAGCAATATTTTTGTGTTCAAGTAAGACCTTACCAACAGATGGCCACTAGGGTCAAATCCCTGGGAGCGCAATTTTTGAACAAGTACTTCATCAGATTGTTCAACCTCCAGCAAAATGACAAGCACATCAGACTCCCTTTCATCACTGGCAATGAGCGAAGAGGTAAATGTGTAAAATAATGTTTATAAATGGCGAAAGTTTTCGCTTGTTACAATCAGTAAAAGAGTTTTGTCCCCATGGGCTCACATAGAAGGAAACATGGCATCTAATATGGCGTCGCCCAGAGACTTAGACCCACACTGATGTATTTAGACCTGATTTTTATGGATATGTGTTACAAAGCTGCCAATATTTTTCAATAACTGGACATCATTTAATTAATTTTCAAAAACATTTTAATGGATATTTCCAGAGATTAATGGTAAAAACCACACATTGTCACAAAGAATACTAACCATCCTAAATAAAGTGAGTGTCCTCCCCTCTTGTTGCTTGTAGTGACTGGCTTACTGTCATATGTCTTCAAATTATATTGTATTAATTGTGTTACGTGCAACAGCACATCTGTGAATCAAACTACACAGCAGCAAATCGGGCAGAGGTGCACCTTGCATTGCTTGGTTCTTTTTCTCAACACAGAAATGAGCTGGTTTTTTTTACCTTTTTCTTGCTGACACTTCAACCGTCACTGTGGTCCTCCTCAGAGCTAGCCGCTGTTGGCGGAGTCACTCCCTTTTCCGTTTATCCACACTCTCCTCGCCGATGACACAGTCCCATGCGTGATCTAATGTGTAGACCCCATCGTCTCTGTTCATGGGTCCATGTTTTCTTATTTCTATGGCTTCCTTGTTCCATCTTTTGTATTTATGTTCGGTTATGTTCGGTGTTTATGATCCTTGTTCTGTCCCAGTCCATTATACTGTATGATTTTCCCTCGTGCAGTGATCTGTTACGGCTGATTTTTTTATGGCACTTTCTGCTTCCTGTTATGCTGCTCTTGTGTGTCTTTTCTTTGTTTATTTCTCACACTCCTTTCTATGTTCTATTGTTCATGTGTGGAGTTGGCGTCCGGTTTCTCCTATAAATGTTTTATTGCATAGTTTGCATGGGATTCATATATGACTCCACACTTGCACTATCTTGTAGCTTTTTTGATTTTATATGTGCCATTTCAAATGGTTTTTATCACTCGCTGCATTATTTTTATTTTACTTTCGATAGTACTGTTACCTTTTACTTGTTTTCTTATTCTGTTAGTTTTTAGTAGGAATTTTTATCCTTGATTTTTTATGCTATGTTTTTATGTATTACCTGATTTCCATGCTTTCATTATGTTTTTGTTGATATGTTCGAGCATTTGGCTTTTTTATGTACAGCACTTTGGTTAGCTTCCATGCTATTTTAAATGGTGCTTTATAAATAAATTGGTATGGTATGGTACTTATGTCCTGTTGGTATCTTGTCTTTTGGGTGTACTAGTGACGGTGTCAGAGTCTAAACCTCCAGACCATCCTCCTCCAGTCAACCAGCATCCACCTAAGACTGCAACTCCCAGCAGCCCCTCGCCGGGATTCCCATCATTCCCCACCTATGTCACCAACCGTGACGTAGGCCTTCCCTTTACATCACTCAGTCATCGTTTCTTTGGATCCATGATCTGCTCAATCAACCTACTCACAGCTAAGTAAGTCTAACTTTCCTTTTCTGGAACATCACAGCGTTACCACTTCCCTTCGGGTTACGCTCGGGTTCCTATATTAAACCGCGTGTCGGCTTCATCCCAACGCTTGTTCCTTCTGGGTCTGGGTTAGCCAATCACGCTACAGCTCAACTCCTACCAGTCACTCAACCAATCTGAAAGATGGTCGAAAAGTCAGCAAGAAAAAAGTAAAAAACAGCTCTTTTCTGTGTTGAAAAAAAGAACCAAGCGATGCAAGTAGAAGAGATACACAGAGTGAACGTACAACAGAGGTGCACCTGTCGGGTCCCTTAAACAGGAGTTCTGACAAAACCCCGGACCGTTCCAGCAGGGATTAGCAGACCGTCAGGCTGTTATTTGTTTGATATGAAAAATATTTTCTGCATAAATATTAAATGTTTTCATTAAATGTTCCCATTAGATCTGGAAAAGACAGCAATCCCTCCCTGTGCACCACGCCGCTTTTATTGATAGTATCAATGATTATTGCCATCTTAGGCTACATCTGACCACTTTTGAAAATGTTTTTATTTACTTATATTTGCTGATCGCTCTGCTGCTCCAAAGCTCACCGCTGTAGTTTCCAGGATGCGCTGGTCTACCGCGGTCAAGGATCCGTGAGGTCGCCGCTGTAGAAGGGAGGGTTACAGAGTTTTGGTTTCTCTTTGTTTAACAGTCAGAAATCTGTGAATCTGCCGCTCCAGCCTCCCAGAGGCCGCCAAACAAGGCCTTCTCCCATCTCGCAACCGGTAACAGTTTCTGGATGCAGGCAGCTGGCTGCTCCCGTCTCCCGGGGCAGCCAAGCCGTGCGGCCGCCCGTCTTTGCCCAGCTGCCATGCGAGTCTGTAGTCGTCCAGGTTGCCTGTGAAGCTCTCTGAGGGTGACCACAGCAACACTACAGCTCTTTGAGTTGATGCGTGCTTCACATTTGAGTCGCTCAACTGTGTTTTTCTGTCTAAAAGCGCCCGAAAACCTCCGTTAGCTTTGGGTTAGCTCAGGGAGTTAGCTATCTCCATTGGCTCCAAGGTCCGTATAGCTTCAGGTTAGCTCGTAGCTACATTGGTTCAGAGTTTATGGGAGTCAATCATTTGCTCCTACCCTCACAGACCCACTTTCAGCTCCACCTCTTTTCCCATTTTTGACTAGTCTGGGCTAGACGTGTGACACGGTCAAGATGGCGGCAATCAGAACCACCCATTTGGCTTCATAAGAGCCACACAGAATGCCATGGGTGGGGTTTGTCCAGGTTTATATACAGTATTTCTATGGTGTGCAAGCACATGTGTGTGTGGGGGGCATCAGGGAGTAATCTCGCCTGGAGCACCAAGTTGGGTGGAGCTAACAGTAACGTGACTCTTCCGCTGCCTTCGTTCGCTCTTCTTTCTTTGGTAAAAACATGCAAAAACAATATCCCTACAATAACACAAAATTTCTCCAAATAGAAATAATAATTGTGATCAAACAGGGTACCTAAGGATACCAAAGCTCTCCTCAACAATAAAATCAGGATCTTCAAAGCTGGAAACAGGACGGAGGTGTGAAAGATAAATGGATGAGAGGAAACTCCAGCAGAAGAAAGAAATGGGTATTTGGAGAAGCATCATTTACACAGGCCAGCCAACAGCAGTGGAGTAAAACGGGCTAATGAGCTGAACCCCACCCATCCACCAATAAGCTCTCTCCCCTCTCTCCCCCTCCCCGCCTGACCATCACCTTGACACCTCTTTCCTCCCCCCACCTGTCACCTCCACTGTGCCCTACACAGACAATGTTCAAAGACAATTAATGAGACTCATCTTTGACAACGCCACAGGCCCGGATGGTGTTAACCCCAGGGTTCTCAAAGCTTGTCTCTCACAGCTTTGTGGAGTACTCCATTATGTCTTTAAAGATAGTGCTTGACCAGCAGGGTTCCTCTGATATGAAACTCCACCTGTGCCAAAGACACCATCAGCTGGTGGCTCATAGGACTGCTGCACTGACATCACACATCATGGAGAACCTGGAGCTACTGGTGTTGGAGGACCATAAAGGTATCACAAACTGGATGGAAAAACAATCCTCTGATCACATCCATGCGTTCTGTTGAGCTCAGATAGCTCAGAGTTTGATGATGAAGTTAGTCAAGTATGAACAGACTCTTCACAAGTAATGTGTTTGGAGTTCTAGCAGACTCCATGGCTCCAAAAAGGAATGTTGATGGAACTTTGTGAAACTTAAGGTGTTGGAGGCACCATAACATCACCTTGCACTCTGGCACTATTAAACACTAGCTCCATCCAAGAATGCTGACAATATTTAGGCAATTAGCCTTTCGCCGAGCCCCGCCCCCCTTAGTTACTGTTGCCAACTCCGACAATAAGTGGATCAAATACTGCAGCTCCGCAGATTTCCGTGATGGAAAGAAGTAGACAGATGCGTGTCAGCGACATTTTTTGGAGCAATTCCTCCTCAATATCATCCAGATCGAGGCAAAAGGGTTACAGTATGCAGTGGAGGGATATATTAGTGTCGGCTCCGCTGAGCGAAGCATAGCAGGGAACAAGGAGTTGGGAGTTTGGGAGAAGGTCCGGCATCCGGGGACGCGTGGATCCGAGGAGCGGTGGCGGCGATGCGGTGTCCCTGTGAGCTGTCAGATGATCTGAGCTGCAGGCAGCTCTAACGGAGAAAAGCTCCCGGCGCTCTGCATCGCTATCATCTCAGCTGAGTCTGTTTATAAAATGTAACTTTTTATGCCCGTGTTTACTTTCATTTTTAGTTCCGGAGCTCGGCATTAATTCATCACGTGATCATGACACCACCCGCTGTTGCGCCAAGGCTTAATGTGCATTTGAGGTAATATTACGCTGATTTGCCGGCACGGTGGGTCTTATCTAAAAGGGTCTTGGATAGTCTGGGAGGTGGACCTCCGCCCAGCCGCGGGCGGGGGGAGCACTCATGCTGCTGGTTGAGCTCGATGAGGAGGTTCTGAACAGGAACAAAGGAGACACGACTACTATCGAGGCTAATGCTTAGTAGTAAATTAGGCTTAGCTTCATCATTTTGTTTGGAGTTGTCGGATAGTAACGGTTGCTATGATGTGTGATTGGACAATAGCCGTTCTGGGGGCGGCGCCGGCGAAAGGCTAATTACTCAGACTTCTACACTCTCTCTGGACAAGTTGGGAACCAAGGTCCAAGCTCATCTGTACCTTCAGTTCAGCATCTTCAGTTTATGTACTTCTTATTTGAGTGGAGGAGCCCATCATCTGACTGATGACCCCCATCTTCACTGATGTGCTTTTACAACAGCACTTGGACGAGTCCATTTCCTTGGATAGCCCACTTACTTAGGCTGCTGTGAAAATGTATAAAAAAATGTGTCGTAGGGTGAGGAGATGCTAGTGGAGACGTGGTCAGAGGTGAATATATGGTTGCTTGTGCCTACCCAATGGAACAATGAACATATACAAATAAATAATGACGTCTGTCAGTGTAAAAAGCCATACAACATTGTCAGCAGCAACACTGTTGGTTTGTGTTAGACAAATAATAAAAGAACATAGTTTTGGACTTACTGTTATTCAATAGTAAATAAGTTAACGTAGATCAATATTTCAATTGTTTTCTGATCTTTTTCTGAATAAACTCTTCTGATGTCATGTTTAAACCAGAAACGTCCACCTGACAGAACTTCCCGCCTACAGAAATTCACCTCAATGCTTTTCTAAAAGCTGCTTTATTTCTGTTCAGCCTGAAACCAAGAGAGGAGAAAAGCTCTGAAGGAAGAGAGTCTGCAAAGTGCAACTCCAAGCTGTAACTGCGTTTCCTAGCAACTTGTGTGAAATGAAACCAAACCCTTAACAATCTGCTTTTTTATCCACTTCTGTTTTATATCGTCTTTCACCAAGTGTGTGTGTGTGTGTATGTGTGTGTGTGTGTGTGTCTATTTGCTAATGTCCATAATCCCCTCAAACTCACCCAAAAGGACAGATCAGTCCCTCCCTTCAATTTTAGAAGATAAAGAATTTCCGTGTGTTGTTTCTTTAACTGTAATCTCTCTCTCTCTCTCTCTCTCTCTCTCTCTCTCTCTCTCTCTCTCTCTCTCAGCCTCAAGCTTTTTGAATTTAAACCTCACAGCTCCACCGTTTGTCCCACTTAAGAAAAAAAAAGCAAGACAAAAGCATGAATGCATAATTAATATAGTGAAGCTGCACTTTTAATTGTTGCTGCTCTTCAAAGTTGCCCAGTGGCATTGTCTCTTGTTTCAGGCCGGCTGCTTCCGATGGCAGAACCTCATTCATGTCTTTTTAGAGCCAGAGCACTGCCGAAGTACCATCAGACAACGGCTCCAAGCTCCCCTCTTTTCTCAGGGTGTCTGCCCATACAATGGACTTTCTTAGTTCCTACACAAAAGAGGCTGGTGCATGAAAAAAAGCAGTCGCATTCCTCTTCACAAAGCGCACTGAGAACATGTGCCTCTCCTTCTTTCTCTCACTCTCTTTTCTCCAAGCACTGCGTGATGTTTGAGGATGATGTCGGAAGTGATACGTTCATCAAAATAAAACCAACCTCTCCTCATTGAGGCTTCAAGGCAAAACTGCATATTTTTTTTAATTTAAAACAGTACGTGTCATCTCTTTACAACATGCACGTAGAGGGTTTTACTAACTTTATAAACTTTTCTCCAAACATTATTTAGATATGTAATTTAAACACTACAGAGCAGCCTGCCAGAATCAGAGCGATGCTGAGGAAGGAGTTACTTTCTGTTGAAGTCACCAACAAAATGAAATAATTTGCAAATAACCTAGATGAGACCGTGAAGTTTTCACGACTATGCCTACGATCCTATATATGAACACTGCAGACGGGATCAACGATGAAGAGCAGCCCTGTCAGAGTCCAGCAGGAATCAACTCAACTTTGAACCAAGAAGGTAGACAAGGCTGTTTCTATGATAGAGCAGACAGCCTTTAAAGGTAAATCTTCACCAGATCCACAAAACAATGTAACAAGAATTATTGTCAGACCAGTCTGAGGTCATGGTTCTTCTCATCCAGTCAGAGGAAGACTTCTACTTCTGGGTTGCAGGTGAGACATAAGGTGTGTTTCCACTATCAGAACTTCAGGGTAATTTTAACCAGAACTTTGCAGCATGTGCGTGTCTCCACTTCAGTGGGCCGGCCAAGAGCTGCTTGGAATGGCCCAGTAGAGTCGCTGAGCAGACATGTGGTTAACTCATGCTGACTGGTTGTAACTCAGTAGGAAATGACATTGGCACACATCACCAAACAGCCGGCTTTAATAAAATTTGAAGAGTTGCTGGTGAAGTAAAATAAGTACCGTACACGCTGCTTTAAAATCGTCGTCCCAATAAAACGGAGCTTCCTCTGGTCATTGAATGCCACACTTTACACCACACAGCAGCTCTCCCGGTCCTCTGAATGGATTAACTTTGACAGAATAAAACTTTTAATGTTATTGATGTTACTGTGGATGTTTTTTGGCGCCGATCAGTGACATCACTCACTGCCAAAGCAGCTGCAGTATGCTGACGTCTGTGCAGAGTTTTGAAAGGGCTGAAATTGTATGGAGACACAGCGACTGAGAGGACCGAGCCATCGTATCACCCAGTCAGTTTTCCCCTCCCAGGATTTTCATGCAACTCCTTTAATGGAAACACGGCTTTTGATGATACTTTGCTTGCATAGAAGATCTGAATCTGTTAGGAATAGTTTGGGCATTTAAAGTTGGTGGCTTGAGTCTCTGGAGAAGGTCTTGGAGGAGAGGGGTCTGACCCTTACTGAAGGAGCAGGAGCTGCAGGAGAGACGTACATCTGGGTTTCCATCAGCAACACAGAGAGAGAGCACAGAAGTATTACAGCACAACAAAAATGTACAGAAAAAAGTTCATTCAAATTCATACAAGAATGTCTAGAAAAGCTCAGTCAGCTGAAGTCTCTCACTTAGACCCAACTCTCTCTGCATAACAGAACATGGAACCACATGTTTGTCTCCGGCTCCTCTGTGGGTCATTTATCTCCTTTAGTGGAGGCAGGCTGAAGGACCGGTCACAGATCCTTATGGACTTTTATTAATGTCACTGGGACAATGTGCAACGCCCTGATGGAGGATCCACATTAACAGAGGTGGTGGTGTATGAAAATTGAGTGTTTAATTAGGAAAAACTGAAATGCATTAATGGGCTCAATCTGTAAGGGACTGCATTAGTTTGGGTTTGGACTGTTTCCTGACCATTTCCTCCTCTGATGTGCTGAACTACTTGGTGTTTGTGAAGCCAGGCTTCACAGCTGAGAGCAGACTAAAGTCTGGAGGAGTCAGACTCACCTAAGCAGCCTATCCAAAGGAAAACATTGTTTTGTTATTATTCAATAAATTGTAGGTTTTTGCTTTCAATCACCATACTTAGAAATGTGTGTCTGCCAGTTTTTAATAATGGCTGGTACTTACTAAAGCTGGTGTGTGAATGTTTTTAGAAAATGTTGGTAAACAGGAAGTCCTTTAATGATTTGCCTGACTGTGATATTCATGCACCTAAACGCTTTAAAGCACATCTTTTTACCTTTGTTTTTACAAATTTGGAGATTTGTCTGTTCGACCAAAATATTCTCTGCTCTAAGTTTAGAGCGTTTCACCTGTTTTGCACCTAAAGCTGCAGACTCCTAGCACTGAGCAAGAACGACATACTGACATGATTTACTCACATTCACACATGACCGGCTCTTCCATGATGGAAACGAGTCACAGCTGCAGATGCACACACAAGCTCCTCAGGCACCTACTCTTCCTCCCAGGAGTTAATTACACTTAAAGGGATACCTTGCAGTTTTGGCTCGTTCTTAGCACCCCCTAGTGTCCGTTAGTGAAACCAAAAGTGAAACCTATTTCCTCGCTGTGCGTTTGTGTTTTTAACACCTTAAGCCTGGGACACACAGGAGACAGACACGCTGCGCCACGGAAGCGCCGCAGTTAAATGGTCACACAGGAAGCACGCGCCGCTGAACCAAAGACTGTATTGCGCTGAATGCTCCTTGAAAGTCACGTGATAGTCACAACATCTTGAGAACAGGAACAGCCGCTCCACGGCGCGCCGCTTGAAATAGAACTGGCACCTATCTTCAGCGCCTCTGCGCGGACCGGCGCTTCTGGGACGCGACGCTGCGCTCCCCGTGTAGCCACTCTCATGGCTTCTAATGGCTTCTTTTTAACATGACGGAGCGGGCGTGACGCGGCGCGGGCGTGTCGCGTCTGTCTCTTGTGTGTCCCAGGCTTTAATCTAACTGCTGAAATGTCTCCTCAGCCTTCATTAGTGTCTACAGGAGCGGTTCATCACTAAATCAAACACATCAGCTGTGTTCATGATCTAAAACATGCAGGAAACATGCTGGAAGCAGACTGCAGCGCCAGGTATGCTAGCTCCTTTTTACTAAGTCCAACAGAGACCGGACCGCCACTCTGAAGTTGCAAGTGTGGTATTGTGGCCCCAGAGGGCGGGGCGTGGGGTTTCTTAAAGATAAATAATGTTTCAGCCATTTGAACTTCTTTTATTGCTGAAAGGAACAGATCCACAGATCCAGCTCCTTCCATAGATCCCATCTGTATTTCTTGACTCAATAAACTGGTCTAGGGTCTGTTAGTGGGCGGAGCTCCGCATCCTGACCAAGTTATTGTTTTTTTTTCCTTTCAGCGTGTTCTTCTTTCATTCTGCTTTTCTCTTGCCTTAATGCGGTTCTTTTTCTCTGATTGGTTTGTCTACAGCGCACCTGTTTTAGTTTATTTTAGCTATTCATTGTTTTCTTTTTCTTTCCATGTTTTATTCGTTCTAATATTTATTCTGGGACTCAGACCAGTTAGTGTAAGATGTGCAGACCCACCAGCCTCCAGTCCCACCGTCCCAGTAGTGAGTTCTGCAGCAGGTTCTAGTCAGACTGAAGTGGAGCCCGCTGTGACCTCGGGCGGTGGGTGGCGCACCGCTCCAGTCTGTGGGAAGCGGAGCGGAGCGGGGCGGACGGAGCTGCGCACCGGGACGGGACCCACCGGATCTCTACTACACCCAAACATCAGACCAAACCACAGCAGTATGGATCTGTGAGGACCCTGGGCCGAACCGGACCCGCTCCCTTTCCACGGTTAAATCAGTTGTTTTGATCTGCGAGCGTTTTTTGTCACCATGGGCAGCGCTGATCTGCTGCTGGCTGCGCTCCTCATCCTCATCAGCCACCAAGGTAAGCCTAGCTGAAGCCAGGACTGGTCTGTGTGGGTTAGGGCTCATCAGTTCGTTAAATGTTAAAATCTGTTCAGATTCTCTGTGATTTACTTTAACCTGCTGCGCAATCACCTCCCGCTGGCGCAGGGGCAGGTGGGAAAGGTGCGCTGCGCTCCTGGAAGCTGTTTGCTGCGGTTGGCTGGTCTTTGTGTTTATAACTTTTTCATGTCAAAGCCTGTGTTGGGTTTGTGTCATTAAAAACTGTGTGGGAAACCCGATCCCCGCCCCCTGACGCTTCTCAGGTTCAGTGTCACGTCTACAATCAGCCCGTTTGGACAGAATGAATCCAAACCTGCTCAGAGAGGTCCGTCTGCTGATAACCAGAAGTGATTTTTATGAGAAACTACTGAAAAAGCATCTTAAGTCATTAAGGTAAACTCAGAGTCTCCAGGATGGAGCAGATCCAAGATCCTGAATCAGATCAGGCATGTCCAAAATGTGGCCCGGGGGCCATTTACGGCCCTTGAAGGGAATTTGTGAGGAACTCAAGAACATTCCTAGAATGGTTCAACCAAGTCTCTCCAGCTGGCAGTTCATATAGACATGTTCGTGTTTATTTTTACTAATATGAGGCGTAACTTCAACTTAAAGGGTGAGTCACACCATGGGTGGAGACTTACTTCACATGTAACTTCCTGTTAGAAAAATGTGCCTAAAGGAGGCGTGGCCTGGAGAACCAAGGGAGAATAGAATTATGGTTTTGGGCTGAAATATTAAATTTTAAGTAAGTTGCACTAAACTGCCAAAATAATGATTACACATGTCTACAGCATTATCAGACACTCATCTATAGGTTATCAGCAAAATAAGTTGATAGGAGTTACTCGCTCTTTAATATAATTTTTTTCATTTTTTATTTAAAAGAAAAGATACATTTTTGTGGTCCCCGAGGACTTTCAAAAGTTTGGACACCCCTGCCTTTGCACCTGAACAAGAAGTCTGTCAATCAACTTCTTTTACTAGATTGCACTTAGGCTAAACCGTCTAATATGAACTTAAAATGATCTTTAAACATCAGCAATAAAATCTTTTAGGGGTGCAAAATTTGCACCACTGAGCTGGTCCCTTCTAAGGTTCTGTTCTTGCAGTTGGTGCCACTCAGAGATCAGTCTCTGCTGGCAGACATGGAGCTGTGCAGTACTCCTTCATTCTCTTAAATTAAAAAAACAAAAGGCATCCAACACGTTTACCTCAAATGTGAGAAACAAACAATTCAGAAAAAAAGACAAACTTTCACACAGTTACTTCAGTTACTGTTTCAAAATGTTATTGTTTTAGGATTTTAATAACTTTAATAAAAATATTCACAAAAAGTAACGGATTCAGACGTTTTTTTAATTAGTTATCTATATATATATCTATATATCTATATATTAGGGCTGTCAATCGATTACAATTTTTAATCGCGATTAATCGCACGTGTCCATAGTTAACTCACGATTAATCGCATTTTTTTTTCTTATTCAAATTTCTCTTATTTCAACTATAGAGTGGACAAATATACTTTTTTAAGAAAATATGTTTATTATAACTGTGCCAAACAAACATGATAAAAACAGTCCAGTATCCTCCTCAGAAAAAAAAATATTCAAAAGAGCAATTAGGCATTACCTCCCACACAATAACACCTTATATGGTTCCACCATGAGGAATCACAAAATCAACACATGTGGTACTAAAACAAGGACAAAGGGAGGAGTGTGATAAAGAACTAGGACTCTGCCTATTTAGCACATTTTAAATATATCTTATTATTTTTAACAAAAACTATAAGGCAACACTTCTGTTTTGTTTTTGTTTTTTTGCTTTCTTAATCCATTGAACTCAGACAAAAATAATGCAACATGGACCAAAATCAAATCAGCTGATGTTGCTGAACTGTGGCCCACACACACACACACACACACACACACACACACACACACACACACACACACACACACACACACACACACACACACACACAGTTATTCTGGTAAGCTATCAATTAATTTTTCCTGGATTTTTTCCAGCAGCAAAACGGGAAGCACATTTTTTTAATTTTTCTGTAGATTATTGAATTATATTGGGACAGAATGATGACGCTGTCTCATCAGCTGAGACCTCAGCTGAGAGGTTCCGGTTGGTTGCAGCGCTTCGAACACAGGAATTAAATACTCAATAAAAGTAAACAAACGGTACCCTCCTCCTCCGTTTCGCCACCGATCATGTTCGGTTGAAGTTCTCCGGTTATCCGCCTCGTCGTAATCCAGAGAAAAATACCGAGCTGCGGGTCACTTTCTACACACTGTTTACACTCGCTTTCTGAGCAGTTACGTCATTGCTGGCTTTACACTCAGACTGAAAGCCTGGTAGGCGTAGGTCCCCGCACGATTTAAAAACACTGTTTTTATCTTAAAAATCCAGCCGTGGAAATCCTAAAAAGAAATTGACTTGAGGGTTTAATACATTTTTACACATGTGATTCAAAGGAAATTTGCCGCTGGCCAATGGCTTGTTCCTGCTTCTTATTTACGTCAGACTATGGAACGCGAGGAGGGCCAAAACAAAACTACGGAAGCCTGCGCGTTAAGCTAGATTTATACTTCTCCGTTAGCTCCTCGGGCTAGAGACGCATTCGTGTTGACGGAGAAATTTTATGTTTCTACTTCTCTGTTGGCTGGGGGACGTTGCAAAGCAACCCCCCGCCTGGACAGCAGAGGGCGTAGCACATTTCTATGGTATCCTGCCACCATTACAGTCATGTATCCGGTCTACGATAGTGTATTTACTACTGTGTTTACATTGTTTTAATGTATTTTAGAGAGTTTTTAACACGGACGAATTTGTCCCTCATTCTCCTCCACCTCTTCATGCGGTCGGCACCTCTAAATCCACGTTTCTTGTCATTTCCGTAAACGAATAAAACGCTTGCTGTGTATCTTTGCGCTCCTTCAGTCACGGGTGAATAAACTTTCATATTTTCAAACTTTTTCAGCGAGGCGTTCTTCAATCTGCTCCGTGTCTGCCGCTAAATATCTTCAGCGCTCTTTATTTTTTGAGTCGGCAGTGGCGGTGCTGCTGGTGACGTATTTCAAGGAAGTGGTGACGTATTTCAAGGAAGTGGGGGCATGTCTCCATCACCCCCCGCGAGCCCGTCCGAGAGCCCTTGCGTCAAAGCAAAATGGCGTTGCGTGTCTCCGTACTGACGCAGACGGACAAGTATAAATTAGGCTTTAATCGCACGTTAAAAAAATTAATGTCGTTAAGGGCGCTTTGCATTAACGCATTAAAAACGCGCTAATTTTGACAGCCCTACTATATATATATATATATATATATACACACACACACAGTGGGATGTGAAATTTTGGGCAGCCTTGTTAACCTTCATGATTTTCCTGTCGTTGGTTACAATAAAAACTTTCAGTTAAATCTATCATATAGGAGACACACACAGGGATATTTGAGAAGTGAAACAAAGTTTATAGGATTTACAGAAAGTGTGCAGTCATTTTATTCATTAATGTTATAACTTGTATTTTAGGAGGATAAAAACCACTTGAGATGAGCCATCTCGTTTTATTGATTCCAAAATCTTTACAGCTAGTTATTGGAACTCAAAATAGGTTTGGTTAGCTCAGTGACCCTTGACCTCCATACACAGGTGTATCCAGTTATGAGAAAGAGTATTTAAGGGGGCCAATTGTAAGTTTCCCTCCTCTTTGAATATTCTCTAAAGAGTAGCAACATGGGGGCCTCAAAACAACTCAAATGAGCTGAAAACAAAGATTGTTCACCATCATGGTTTAGGGCAGGGGTTCCCAATTTTTTTTCTTTGAGGACCCCCTTTCCCGTGCCCAAGACAAGCCAGGACCCCCATCTCCTACACACATAAACACATTAAATGTGATCATTTACTAACTTTATACAGATATGCAGAGTTATAACTTTTATATGGATTTCTGATTATACTGTAGGGTGTGTTGTTGAGATTTTATAAATGTAATTTTTACAAATAAAATCTTGCTAACCTCAGCAAAGACAAAATTGTGGGGACCCCCTGCAATCTTGTGGGGACCCCCCTTGGGGGGGAAGGATCCAGAAAGCTGTCTCAGATTTCAGCTGTCTGTTTCCACAGTTAGGAACATACAAAGGAAATGGAAAACCACAGGCAAAGTTCAAGTTAAAATAACACTCCGCAACTTTTACACCTTAAAATTGTGCTTTTTTGTAAAGTTTTGGCATCATACTATCATCTATTATGTTCATTTTTGTACCTGTGATAGTATTGGGGGGTCCCACGTCTGTTTACCGCACTATACAGATTTTGAGCTTGGGTCGCTATCGGATGTACTGACTGGGTGTTGCTTTACGGCAGTATATGGCAACCCAAAGGGATAAAAAAAAAGCGCGCGTTCTAAACTCACATTATGTCCGCCAAAACGCTCATTCAAGATGCGAGTTTTGGCGGACATAACGCAATTTTTTTATCCCTTTGGCTTGCCATAATTGTATAACGTAGACTTGCAGTTTAGCGGTGGCAGATTCACCAAAGAAAGCTAGAAATCCCTTATCAGAGGAATATAGGAAAAGAAAAGAAGAACGTGATAGAGCAAGAGCAAAGACCAGAGTTATTATTGGGCCATCTTTTCCTCACTGGAGAGCTCTTTTAGAAAGAACAGCATGAACTACGGACTCTGACCTAGCCGTGCTGCTAATGGCTAGGTAAGTAATAAGTGATTTCACCAGGGTTATTGTGTTTGGTCAGGCATAAAGTTGTTATACAGTCCTGATAAAACTATTTATTCAATGTGTGGAGGTGGAAAAGTTTGTTTTCGTTGTTTTGCCTGACATTAGGAATGTAAACATGCCTCTTATGCCTCAGAGAGAGATCTGATTTTACAATAGTGACATTACATAGCAAGCCTCTAGAGGGCGACAGAGAGCATATATCTGCAAAATTAAGGAATGGGGCTTTAAGGCTCCAAGTAGCAGACCAAGAAAAATCTCAGATAAACAGAAGCGATGAATGGTGAGAACCATCAAAGTCAACCCACAGACCAGCACCACAGACCTACAACATCATCTTGCTGCAGATGGAGTCAGTGTGCGTCGTTCAACTATTCAATGCACTTTACACAAGGAGATGCTGTATGTGAGAGTGATGCAGAGGAAGCCTTTTCTCCACCCACAGCACAAACAAAGCTGCTTGAGTAGGGCTGGGCGATATGGCCTAAAATCAATATCACGGTATATTGAGGAGTTCACCTCAATAACGATAAAAGTTGTCCACTAGATGGGGCTGTCACGTGGTGGTGCATCTTCTTAAAGGGACATGAACTTTTACAACCTACACACATCTTTTCATTTTTTTATTATTGAATTTATTGACATCGGAAAAATTATATTGGTTAGTGTCAGAAATTTTGATAATAAAATTTTGATTTATTGCCCAGCCCTACGCTTGAGGTCTGCTAAAGCACATCTGGACAAGCCAGCTTCATTTTGGAATAAGGTGCTGTGGACTGATGAAACTAAAACAGAGTTATTTGGGCATAACAAGGGGCGTTGTGCATGGAGGAAAAAGAAGAAAAACACCTGCTACCTACAGTAAAACATGGTGGTGGGTCCATCATGCTGTGGGGCTGTGTGGCCAGTGCAGGGACTGGGAATCTTGTTAAAGTTGAGGGACACATGGATTCCTCTCAATATCAGCAGATTCTGGAGATCAATGTCCAGGAACCAGTGACAAAGCTGAAGCTGCACTGGGTTAGGGTTAGGACGACCCTAAACACTGCTCAACATCTACTAAAGCATTCATGCAGAGGAACAAGTCCAACTTTCTGGAATGGCCATCTCAGTCCCAGACCTGAATATTATTGAAAATCTGTGGTGTGAGTTAAAGAGAGCTGTCCATGCTCAGAAGCCACCACACCTGAATGAACTAGAGATGTTTTGTAGAGAAGAATGGTCCAAAATATACCTTCAACCAGATTCCAGACTCTCAATGGAAGCTATAGGAAGAGTTTAGAGGCTGTTATTTCTGCAAAAGGAGGATCTACTAAATATTCAGTTCATTTCTTTATTATGGTGCCCAAATTTATGCACCTGTTTAGTTTTGTTTAAACAATAATTGCACACTTTCTGCAAATCCAATAAACTTTGTTCCACTTCTCAGATATCCCTGTGTGTGTCTCCTGTATGATATATTTAACTGACATTTTTATCATAACAACCAACGATTTATACAGAAAAATCATGGAGATTAACAAGGATGCCCAAACTTTCACATCCCAATGTAAATATTAATGATTCATTAAATACATTATTTATTAAAAATGTTTTTTTAGGGTTGCACAATATATTTGATTTTCCAGCATATAAGTGATGGACATCGCGAGACCCACAGCCCCCCCTGCATGTGGCTGACAAAGTGCCTGCCTGTTATGGCCATCTGTCAGCAGCCTCCCAGTCAGACAAGAGGGCTGTAATCTGCACCGGCCCATATAAAACCAGGGGCATGGCCGGCGTGGCCCACTCAGAGACAATATTTTGGTGGTGGTGGAGGTGTTTAAATGGGGGGAGGGGGTTCTTTTTGCCTGAACATTTCATCACAACTTCATTGTAAAACAACCAGAATGAAGGCGGTGTGCTGGTTCTGTCTCCTCTCCGTGGATCTGTTCAGATTCAGGGTTCTGACCAGATCACAAACTGTTTCAGGTCATCAGGTCAGTCCCGTTGCTTTGGTCCTTGTTTTAATGCCCATCTAATCTGTGTTTAAAGCCTAATTTAAACTTTTCCGTCTGCGTTGGTACGGAGACACGGAGCGCCATTTTGTATTGGCGCAAGGGCTCTCGGACGGGCTCACTGAGGGTGACGGAGACATGCCCCCTTTTTTAAGTGTCTGTCAAGAGCGACGGAGAGCGCAAGCCTGTGATTGGTCAGGATGCTGCTTCCTTGAAATACGTGAACAGCACCGCCATTGCCGACTCAAAAAATAAAGAGAGCTGAAGAGATCTAGCGGCAGACATGGAGCAGATTGAAGAACGTCTCGTGGAAAAAGTCAGAAAATATGAACGTTTATTCATGCGTGACTGAAGGAGTACAAAGATACGGTCTGAAACCGCGAGGTTAGTTGGACGTTGGTTATTCGACAGACATTCACTCCTGGTTCACTACAGTCAGCGGTTTTCATATCGTGCCCTGCGCCACAGAGAGACGGCGGTCAGCTGATGAAAGCGGTGGTCCGCTTAGGGACCGTCAACAATTTCTAGTCATTTGAGAATGCATACAAAAAATCTAAAGCTTTCAGCTTCTTTGATGAAATTATTCAAAATCAATTCTCAGTTGTGATACTTAACTAGACCAACGAGACACATCAGTTTGAAACATATTTCATACAATCTGATCTTTTTTTATGAGTAATTTAATGAAAAATAGTTTGTTTTTCAATAGCTTCCAGATAAATTGATCAAAATACTCAAAGGCAATTTCCAATGGTGTTACTAAGCTAGACCAATGAGACAGCAGTTTTTAACATATTATGCAATTTGATCTTTTTTTATTATAGAAAATTAAGTTTTTTTCTTCAAAAGCTTCCAGGTAAATTAACAAATTACTCAAAAATAATTCACAGTTTTGTTACTAAGCTAGATTAATGAGACACCACAGTTTTTAACATGTCTAATTGAAAGAGATCATTTTTATTAATATTTATATGGCAATTTCTGTATTTTGCTTCAATAGCATCCAGGTTTTGTGATCAAATGACTCAAAAAAATCAATTGTCAGTTGTTATTTAATTAGGCCAATGAGACACAGCAGTTTTTTTAACAAATTTAATTGAGTCAGATTTTTTTCAAATATTTAAATAACAAATAACTAATTTGTCTTATATAGCTTCCAAATAAATTGATCAATGACCCCAAATCAATTCCATTCCTCCCACTCCAAAGGAATCCTCTTTGAAAGAGGGATTTGTGTCTTTATTGCTTAGTAGCTCCAAGCTGCCACCTTTGGGAATTGGTTTTGAGGTTTTTTTTTATCAGTTTAGAAGCTTTTGAAAAAATATATTTCTTTAATGAAAATCTAAATGAAAAAGATCCGATTGAATGAAGTATGTTAAAAACTGTTGTGTCATTGCATTGGTCTAGTAACACAATTGGGAATTGGTTTTGACTATTTTTTTTATCAATTTACCTGGAAGCTTTTGAAGAAAACATCTTATTTTTATGAAATTCTTAATTAAAAAAAGATCAGATTGTATGAAATGTGTTAAAAAACGTGTCTCATTGGTCTAGTTTAGGAACAGAACTGAGAATTGATTTTGAATAATTTAATTAATGAAGCTGGAAGCTGTTGACCAGGGCCAGAGTGGGACACATTTTCAGCCCTGGAGTTTCAGACCCCAGACCGGCCCACTTCATGACCTATTATCTGATCATCTGATGCTGTGTTGCTATAAGCTGAGCTGAACTTTGATGGCCAGACCATTTAGGTGTTCTTGTTGTTCTACTATAGATGAGCCAGCAGAAGCAACAGGGAGAGCTAGGGTTCACTTCTAACTTCAGTATCGACCCTGTTATCACCAGAAATGCATCATACTAGCAAATTAAGATTTTTTCTGGTCTAAATGGGAAATTAAACAATTAAATTATTGTAAATATGACTACAGCAACTATTCATATGATTAAAATATAATATATATAGGAAGCCACAGTTGGTCAGATGCTGCTGTTGTTGTCAATCATTGCAGGAACGTGCACGGTATCGGATAACCTCTCTCTATCTCTCTCTCTCCTCTTGCCTGGGCTGATTAGAGCTGACTGGGCTGTACGCGCGGCGCGCTTCACGGAATGCGCCTTTGCGCATTTGGAGAGAATGCGTCCTAATGCGCTAAATGAATGAGGCCCCTCTTAGCATGTGCTCTGCATATCGGGAGGGTTGGGACTGTGGATGCCTGGTGTTTACTTGGAGACGGACATATATTTAGCAGAAATCTCAGAGATTTCAACTAATAAATGACCGGAAAATGTACCGGTACTCATCGTACCCTGGAAAAAAAAGTCCCAGTACGCTGAGAGGTAAAAATACCGGCCCACTTAAAGCACTGGTTTAGCAGGTAAAGTTTACGTAATACCTTGCCATACCCATTTCATCTTCATTTGACGTGACAGACCGCAAGCTCGTTTGAGAGAAAAAGGTGCTCATTTTTGTACATCTAGCTGCATCTGTTTCCAGCGCTTTCCTCTTTTTAATTCTTGCCTTCTCCGTGCCACCCTTGCTCTTTCTACTTTCCATCTTTCCATCACCACTGGCCGAGTGCACTGCGTGTCACGTGGTGTGCCGCGCGCCCGCAAGGAAAAAGAACGAGAGCTGCAGGTGGATTCAGAGGCAGGCAGCCCTATAGCAGCAGGGAGCGTATGAGATCAGCCCAGCGGCCCCAGTGCTCATGTGTGGCATGAGTGCGTGTAATGGGCTCGACACACGGGAGGCGACATCGCCTCTCCATTCATTTTCAATGAGACAAGCGTGACAAAGCGATAATCGCGGGTCTCCCTCCTGCTGAGCGAAACGCGAAAAACGTGCATGTGAAATTTTGCGCTCGTGCATGTGTCGTGCACACGCGAGCCAGCGACGCAATCCCAGAAGGTTGAAAATTTTTCAACTTTTCAACACTGTCGCTCAGACAAGGACCAATCAGCGGAGGTTTCACTGACTGACCAATGAGGGGACAGGATGCTTCTCAGTACATCTCTGGGTAAACATGGAGGAAAAGTTAATACTTGCCGTGTCTGATGTCCCAGAGCTTTACAAGACTTCCCTTAACTCTAGCAAAACCTTGTGAGACTTCATATCTACCGCTGTTTCAACTCTGAACTGCTTTAATAACCCAAAATTCCCTCCAATCTGACGGCCAATCAAAACAACGGAAGACCCGCTATTCGCCCTGGAACAGAGGCACTGGCTTTTGCCGCTTGTCACCTCCCGTGTGTAAGGTTATAAAAGCGATAGCGATGAGTTTCGCTGATCACGGTTGTTTGTCGCCTCCCGTGTGTCGAGCCCATTAGACAGGAAAATGCGTGAGTCTCACGCTCATTGCGTGAGGCTTGAGAGCTCTGCTGTACTTTATCTAACGTGTTAGCACGAAGCTAACAATGCTCATACACTCAGGACTTCTCTCTCTGTATGTTCTTATATTTTAATGCTCTGATGGTCTAACAGGATCAAACAGAAAAGTGTTCCCTGGTTTATGACGTAAGGTGCTTTTTCTGGTTTAGGGTCACTTTTCTGTGGGACTCTTGTTGTGGCTCTTTAAAATCAGGCCACAGACGGCTGACCAACAGCTGCCTGGTGGCCTATACTGAACCGTATTCAACTCTTCTGTTTACACAATTTTTACACAAAAATTCCTTTCTTTCTTTTTACAGAACTTAACAGAAGGAGGGGAAACTTTTACCAATTTATTAGGGGAAATATTCAAAGTAACGCATGACACTTTTTTTGCTAACAGCTTTCTGCACATTGTGTTTGGAGCAGATGTTGTTGCTTCACACTTGCATCTTTTTGCTTCAGTTGAGGATAAAATATCTGTGTAAAGATCTTCAGAAACAGATCTTTGGCCACCCCATCACGCTCTGATGCCCTCCTGTCTCTCATCACCGATCATTTTTTGTTCTTTTCTTCTTTCACCTCCATCCCAGACTGCTCTGACTGGGCAGGTGGACGTCCCTGACTGGTTGTCAGGCCAAAAACAGATCTCAGTGGTGGCAGTGGGGGTATTTGATGACCAGATTAGTGGGTATTAGGCTCAGCAGCATTCAGTCAGACATACTCAGGGATCAACACTTCAAACCCTCCTTTTCTTTTTGTTGGCCCTTGGTTGAATGGAGGCTGGGGTTACGTGGTCAGAGAAGGTCAGAGTAGGAGGCCAGCCTGTCTCGATCCGTCTCCTCAGGCCTGGCACGATGAGAGGGGAGACCTGTTTCATAGTGACGGTGAAAGAGTGCATCTACAAAAAGTTAGGGAGTGTAAGACAGAGGGTGGGGTGCAGGGTAAAAAAGAGAGGGTGTTGGGGTGGAGGTGGAGAGGCTTATACGTGACTCATGATGGCACTGATAGGGACGGTGTTGGGAAAAGGAGAGGAGAGGACATTATGTGGGCACCGGGCTAGAGTGGACAGAAGAATCAGGTGTGTGTGTGGGGGGGGGGGGGGGCTGCTGCACAGACAGCCTTGTTACTGCCATCTCAGACGAGATGAGCTTTTCTTCTGTTCTTGAGAAGTCGTCCTCTCAATCTTAATATGAAGAAAATCAGGAACTAGTTCATTTAAAATATGCAATATTTTAGGAGAATGATTATTATAATGAGCAGTTATATATATATATATTTTTATTTTAGTTTAATTTTTTAACAATTGCATTTTTTAAACAAATGAAAGTCTCAACGTTCTAAGATCATTGAAACAAGGCGTAGTGTCCTCTGGGAGCGTCGTGTTTTTGTCCTGCAGACCATAACCACCCTGTAGTTAGTTAGCTATTATATACAGCGAGAGACTCTCTCCCCTAACATGATTCATGCTGCTGACTCGCTGCAGAAATTAAAAAAACTACTAAAATCCCACCTATTCAATCAAGCATTCAAACCACATCAACCTATTCTCATTATTATGTGTTTGTCTCCTTATTTGTACAGCGCTATGTAAAATGTATGCATTATTATTATTTATTTTTATAAAAACATGGTGGAAAATATCACAAAAATAAAATCAAGACAACAAACAGGACAAGAAACATGAAAAACTAAAAAGTGCTCTAAAAAAGAATGTGTGTAAAAAGCCATTGAGTAGAAACGAGTTTTCAGGCACTTCCTAAAGATCTGGAGCCATGAAGCTTGTCCGACACTCAACGGGATGGCATTCCATGACTTGGCTTTCAGGCCCGGAATCCAGCTTTAACCCTCAGTAAGGCTCTACTTTTACTAAAAGAGTACTTTTTGTGATTATAGCATCGAAGTAATGTTAATAATCCTACAGTTGTACCATTTTATTCACTTTGCATGAACTTTATGTGTTTCTCTTGCTAAATGTAAAAGATGCAGAGGACTACCAGCAGCGAGCGCCACTCCTGATTTCGTTTTGGCGGTTTTGTTCTTTGACATTTCTTTTTTCCTGTTTGTTTTCCACTTTCCCTCATTTTTTCTTCTCCTTTGACGTTTTCTCCGTGCCCTCTCACTTCTCTCGGTTAGACACTCTGCATTTCTCTTTTGACAGCCACATGCTTTCATCCTTCCACTGTCCTCTATCTTCCTTTCCTCCATTAGGTATTTTTTAATCCCCCTCCTCCCGTTTGTCTCCTCTCTTTTTTCTGGGTGGATGAGGAATAAAGAGGGTGTTGTGGGGGTGCTTTTGGTTAGCCAGCCATCTTGTCTCTGCTGGTGTTTGCCTGGCGCTCTGCCACCACCGTCACCCACCATTCTCCTCCACCTCCTCTCCCATGGTCACCGCTGTTCAGGACCCTGTAATGGATGATAGGACGGATCCGGGTGGCCTACAGGGCCTCTGAAAGTGGAACCACTCACACCAGAGCCCATTGCTGTGGAAACAAGGGCAGGTCCTGTAGAGTAGCTGGTGAAGAGCCATTTGATTTGGCCCCCACTCGTTAACCGCTTGTGAGTGTGTGGTCCCTCTCTTCGATCCTGGATGTTTGATGGCTCTTGTGTCTCAACCAGTCTAATGAGAACACCTTAAAAACAGCTATGAATTAAAAGGCCACCAATAAAAGGCCTGCATGGAGGACACGGCGTGGGCAAGCTCCTCGTCTCTAGAATGGCCAATACACTTTGATCCGGGGGGTGGGGGTGGGCTTTGGGCAGCTGTTCACATGCTTGCAGGATTTAATGAGCCTCAATAAAGTTTTTCAAGTATTTACTGAACTGTTTGTGAATTGGTCTGATCCTCTTATCCAGACCAACTTCCAATCAGCTCAAAAGAGGAAGGAACGTAAAATCCCTTCATTAGGGGGTCAAGCTGCTCCTCACATCACGACTCCACAGAGGTTAAAGAACCAAATGTTGCATAAATGTGTTTCACTGAACACTTCATTAGGTCCACCTCACTGGTACCAGGTAGGACCTTCTTCTGCCTTCAGAACCACCTTCAGTCTTCCTGGCATAGGTTCAAGAAAGTGTTGTAAATCCTTTCTCAGAAGTTCTGGACTGGACTGAGAGCTGGTGACGGTGGAGGTCGTTGGTGTCCAGTGAACTCATCGTCATGTTCTAGAAACCAGTTAGAGATGATCTGAGCTTAGTGACATGGTGCATGATCCTGCTGGAAGTAGCACCAGAAGATGGGTCCATCAGCAACAACACTCGGTGGAGGTGTTTAAATCAGGCTCAGGTGGGACTAAAGAGGCCTGAGTGGGACAAGAGACACCCCCCCCCCACACACACACACACACACACACACATGCACACATACACCACCACCACCACTAGACCAGCACCAGCCTGAAGCGTTGATACAAGACAGGATGGATCCATGCTTTCATGCTGGTGACACCAGATTCTGACCCAACAGCTGAAATCCAGATTCATCAGACCAGGAAAGGGTTTTCTAGTCTCTTCTGGTCCAGTTCTGGTGATCCTGTGGGAATCAACCTCAGTGTCCTGTTCTTAGCTGACAGGAGAGACAGCTGGTGTGGTTTCTGCTGCTGGAGTCCATCTGGAGAAGCTGGTGTGGTTCTGCAGACCTTGGTAGACCCTAACCCACACCAAATCCTGCTTCAGCTGATCTGAGCTGCTGTTGAACCAGTCTGACCAGTCTCCTCAAACCCCACAGAATCTAACTACACCAGAAGTATCTGAAATACACAACCACTCTGTGTTCAGTCATCTACACCCCATTTAGATGAACACATGCATTGAGCTGTTTCTATGGCTGATTGTATGGTGATGACAAGCAACTGAACGTTTGTGCATGTGTGTGTGCGTGTGTGTGTGTGTGTGTGTGTGTGTGTGTGGGGGGGGGGGGGGGGGGGGGGGATGAATAAGGTGTTTCAATGGGGCGATGGTGGCAGAGGAGGTAAGTTCCCACCCCGTAATCAGAAGGTAGCAGGTTTGCACTCCGCTCAGTCTGTTGCTGTTGTTGTGTCCTTGGGCAAGGCACTTAACCCACATTGCCTACTGGTGGTGGTCGGAGGGACCGGTGGCGCCAGTGTACGGCAGCCTCGCCTCCGTCAGTGCGCCCCAGGGCAGCTGTAGCTACGATGTAGCTCATCACCACCAGGGTGTGAATGTGTGTGTGAATGACTGATTGTGTTGTAAAGCGCCTTGGGGGGTTCTAGGACTCAGGAAGATACTATATCAAATACAGGCCGTTTACCATAATGTATTGTTTTGTCATGTCAGTCATCAGTTTAAAACGCTAAAAGAGAAAATCAAGTGAAAATGTGTCAAGGTTAAAGGAGGACAAAAGCAAAATCTATGATTCCCGCTGTGTCTCACCACCCGCCACTGTTTTCAATTAGGTCATCCCTCAAAATAGTCATGCACCCCCCTGTGCCGTCACAAATGGTTTGCCTGTTAATGAGCCGTGATGATCTACTGATGATGTTCTCTCTGGAGCTGCACAGTTCCATCACGCAGGTGAAAAAAGCAATTAGTTTTTGGCTGCAGACGTGCACCTCGTGCAGGGCTGCTGCTGCCACCTGCAGATGATGTCGTTGTAAGTTGGAGGGGGCAAGGACAGGAGTTGGGACTTCCTGCAGAGGGGCAGAGGACAGCCGAAGGGCTGTCTGGACAGAGGACTTACTCTTTCTGTTTCATGTTTACAGCAGGGCCATAGTTTAGATGTCAGTAACATTACTGCACGCTTCTCTGTGATGGACTCCACACCGTTTGTCCTTTATTTAAATAACCAGACTGAATTTTTCAGACAACACCCATACTTTATTTATAAAGCAAGCACATTTAAAACACAGCATGGCCGCTGACCAAAGCGCTGTACAGTCAAGGCAAGGTGACCATAAAAATCTATGGTTATCAAAACTTAGACAATAAAAGACAGACAGAAAGTAAAAACAGACAAAACAAAAACAACTTTTAAAACTATCAACCTCGGCAAGAGGGATAAAAACAGTCTCTGTGCTTTATAACAGCTGGAGGCTGAAATGCTCGCTGCGTTCCTTGAAGGAATTCATACTTTCTGCTAACATTATTGCCGTAGGTTTAATCCAATGTGAAGAAATAATGCTGACGTTTTGCCCAATTCTGGAAAAATACAATTCTGTGAGTATCTGATGTACATAGGCTTTGTGTTTTCTACGGTCATTTATCTTCAGTGGCTATCATGAATTGTGCTGATATTTTAAAAAGTTATTCAGTTGTAGGTGTGGCTGTATGGAATCTTGTATCAAGTACTCTATCAAATAATCTATAGATTGATCAAGTACTCGATGTACATGTGCTGTGCTGTTCCAGTACACCTGATTTCATAGCCTTGTTCAGCTCTCTCAAACCTGCGTGGGCTGTGCCGATGTTTACGCTGGTTTTAGCTCTTTGCTTACTCTCTTACTTTTACTTCCAGGCTCCGCCATGAGGCCAACAAAACAAGTTAAATTCTTCTTCTTCCTCATCTTGTGCTTTTTATTGATGCTCGCTGAACTGATAAAGCTAACTGCTAGCCTTTATATTAGCTACCGCCACAGTAAACAGTTATAGCCATTAAGGTTGGATGATAATTACAAATTTTTCAAGTGATATTCGTCAGTCCAACAACTGACTATGGGCGATATCATGGCGCTGCACGAGCAGCAGCCTGTTACGGCAGCTCTCGCTTCTTTACGTCTCTTTTATTCTTTCCTTGTCTTGTGTGGCGTGTTTTTAACGCGTTTAAGGTGGATATATATTGTCTTAACTGCACGGTCCACGGGAGTACTTTTGTGTCATTTGGGTTCTGTTTTTTACTGTTTTTGGGACTTTTTAGAAACACGCTGGGAAATACCTCCAGCTACCAGCATGGGTCCATTGTTTACACCAACTGTACAAATAAGGAGATCAACTGTTGGCGCTGTGGGCGCCGGCTCTCCTCTGCACGGAAAGGCCAGTCCTGCCCCCAGAAACGCAGAAGAAAAGAAGAGGCTGCAGAGTGGGACGTAAGCTCCAGGAGAGGAAACCATATTTACCTTCCGTGATTATGGTAATTGCTGTTCCCTCCCCAATAAAGTCAACAAGCTCACTGCGCTGATCAGGCTTCGGCGGGACTACAGAGAGTGTAGGCTTCTGCTCATTAGCTGAGATTTTAATCACGCCTCGCTTTCCTCCACTCTTCCCAATTTTACCCAATATGTGAAGTGCCACACTAGAGACAATCAGACAATTGACCTGCTGTCTGCTAATGTTAAAGATGCATATACTTCCACCCCCCTGCTCCCGCTTGGCCGCTCTGATCACAATCTCGTACATGTGATGCCAGAATACACACCCGGGGTGAGAAGAGAGCCTCCATAGATGTGGTCAGTGAAAGTGTGGTCTGAGGAAGCTACTGAGAGACTGAAGGATTGCTTCCAATCTACAGACTGGGAGACACTGCTGCATTCATGGAGATTACATCAAGAGCCTGACCCACTGTGTCACTGACTATGTGAACTTCTGTGTTGGAGAACACTGTCCCAACATGGAGAGGGAGGTGTTTCTTCAACAAAAAAGCCCAGGTTGACCCCTGAGTTCAAGTCCCTGCTAAACAATCCCAGGGAACCAGAGCACTACAGACCAGTCGCCTTGACCTCCCACCTGATGAAGAACATGAAGAGACTCATCCTCACCCATCTACACTCCATGGTGAGCCCAGATATAGACCCACTGCAGTTTGAATATAAACCAAAGATAGGGGTGGAGGACACCAACAGCTAACTGCAGCACCTCGAGACACAAAAAGCACTGTGAGAGTCATAGAAAATCTATNACACACAAGCATCTTAAAAACTCACACCAACAGGTTCAACAGTAAACATTGTAGCTTTGAACACACCACTCCAGATGGACCCAGTGTCATAATTACTGTTAACTACTATTATTACTACCAAGGTTTCTATGTTATGGATGATTGAACACCACAGATGAAGTGTTGGAGGAAGGCTGGTCTACAGTTTTCTCCTTCCAGGTCTCGTCTACGCTCTGGGACATGCTCCATCTAGTTTGCATTCCAACCAAGTTCAGGCTGCCAGACGTTAATAGTTAAAAATAACCATTTTAACTCCACCCTGTTAGCTGCTGCTGTGTTGGTGATTGTTGTGTAAAAGAGAAGTAACTCATTACGCTCAGGTACAGGTGCAGCCTTTATACTAAAGGATCAACCACAGCATTAACATTTCCTTTTTGAAACATTTATATTTCCAAAATGATTAGAAACATGTTGTTTGTTATGGTGGATTTTAAAGGTTTAAAGGGTTTAGCTGAAGAGCTATCAGCGGGGGTTCATTGGCTCATTTCTTGAAACAGAAATGACATTCTCAAAATAACAAGGACAAACCTCCAAACCTCTTGGCAAATGTTCACAACAGAATGGCATTTCTCATTCATTTAATCAAACAGCAAATGCCTTAGTACGTGTCTCAATTGTCTCAGTGCATCTTTGCAAATGATTAAGTACAAGTAGCCTACAGTTGTACAGTTAGCCCACATTTAGCACATTTTCCAAATGAATAGATCTTGTAGATCTAAACTTATTAGTTGATTCTCAGTCCAATGATCATTCTCTCCAAAACATGTCAGCATGATTTCATTGTATAAGTACTCACATGCACAACTGTCTGTTCAATTGTCAAAACTGGTCAAGAACATAGTACCATGAATACCATATATGAATGTCTTTGAATATTTGATACATTGATGACAGTCATTGACAGTCAGGTGAAACTAGACTATAAATATAAACACAATAAGCATCTCCACAATAGAGCGGGTTTTGAAGAAGCATCAGATGACAATGAAACAAATCTACAAGGTACCATTTGAGAGGAACTCTGACAGAGTGAAGGAGCTGCGGTACCAGTATGTAAATGTAAGTCAGTTACTGGTTGTCTCCCATTATAACCTTACCTGTAATCACAGTAAGCAGTAGTTCACCTATTTGGTTTCAATACCTCCTTTACCTGATTTCAGAATCAGTATTTGCTTCATCTGACTTCAACAATTTCAACAGAAAACCGCAGTTTACTGTATTATACAATTATCATTATGATACTTATATCATACATCATTGTATATTGTTGGTCCTCTGCCATAGNGGGCTATTGTGAAGAGGAAGGTGCAATACGCCAGACCCCACAATTCAGAAGAACTGAAGGCCACTTCATGGGCTCTCATAACACCTGAGCATTGCTACAGACTGATGGACTCCATGCCACGCCGCATTGCTGCAGTAATCCAGGCCAATGGAGCCCCAACTAAATATTGAGTGCTGTACATGCTCATACCTTTCAGTTGGCCAACATTTCTAAAAATCCTTTCTTTTGCATCGGTCTTAATTGATATTCTAATATTCTGAGATACTGAATTTGGTATTTTCATTAGTTGTCAGTTATCATGTTCTTCGACTTCTTGAGTGCCTTCAACACCATCCAGCCGTGTCTGCTGCAGCAGAAGATGAGGGGCGCAGGAGTGAACGAACATCTGACCACATGGATCATCAACTACCTCCCCAACAGGCCACAGTACGTGAGGCTGCACAACTGTACATCTGAGGAGGTTCTGTGCAGTACTGGAGCTCCACAGGGTACAGTGCTCTCACCCTTTCTCTTCACCTTCTACACCTCGGACTTCACCTACAACACCAGCAGCTGTCACCTCCAGAAGTTCTCTGATGACTCGGCCATCGTCGGCTGTGTGGCTGAGGGGGACGACCAGGAGTACAGGTCAGTCATCATGGACTTTGTTGACTGATGTGAGCCCTTTGCTTGAACACCAGTAAAACAAAGGAAATGGTGATTGACTTCCAGAGAAACACTCCTCACTCACCAGTAAACATCCAGGGAGCAGACATTGAGGTGGTGGACACCTTTAAAGGGTGAGTAACACAATGGGCGGAGACTTATTCCAAGCAGACTTCCTGTTAGAAAAATACCTGCAAAAAAGGCGTCACCTGGAGGACAGAGAGAGCGGCACTGAGGCAGTGTTTGACAGCACCACCTTCAACCACTCCACGTGGGCCCTAGGAGTTTCCCAGTCGGAAAAACTAGTCGTTTACAAGTGTGGCCGACTCAGCTGGAGTCCAGTGCAGCGCAGCCACGTAGTAAGGTAGAGAAAACGTCACGCTGCAGCGCTACAGCAATCAGCTGTGGCTGATTCTAAATCAGTGGAGCAGAGTTTTAACCTGAAGATGGAGATATAATTACGGTTTTTGCCTGTAATATTACATTTTAAGTTAGTTGCACTAAACTGCCAAAAATAATGATTACACATGTCTACAGCACTATTAGACACTCATCTCTGCAGGTTATCAGCAAAAACAGTTGATTTAGGTGTTACTCGCTCTTTAACTCTCTGGGTGTTCACCTCAACAGTAAACTGAACTGGTCCCACAACACAGATGCTCTGTATAAGAAGGGCCAAAGCCGCCTCCATCTCATGAGAAGGCTGAGGTCCTTCAGAGTTAAATCCCAGCTGCTAAAATCCTTTTATCACTCTGTTGTTGGCTCTGTTATTCATTCTGCTGTGGTCTGCTGGGGTGTAGGCAGCTCTGACCGAGACAGAAAGAGACTGAACAAGCTAGCTACCAAAGCTAGCTCGGTTCTGGGCTGCCCGCTGGATTCTGTTGAGGAGACGTGTGAAAGGAGGATGCTGGGGAAGATGACCTCCATCTTAAGAAACCCCTCCCACCCACTGCACTCCACTGTGGAGATCATGGACAGCTCCTCCAGAGGTAGACTGAGACATCCCAGATGTAAAACTGAGCGCTATCGTAGATCTTTCATCCCCTCTGCTGTAAGAGTGTAGAACTCCTCAGTTTAAGCTGTACTGGTATCATCCTGGTACACAATAACACCAATGCAATATTCATGTGTTCTATACTTGTGCAATACCGGATTCACATTGTTGTCTGTGTCTCTTACAGTATGCTGCATAGTGTTGGTACCAAGTCTGTTTTCATCTTTTATTTGTGGTTTTTTTAGTGATCTAAGATTACAGTACTAGATTACTGCCTATGTGTATATACATGTATCCTTGTTTTTATCTTTCTTCTAATTACCTTCTGAGTGATGGTGCTGCTGTGACAAGTGAATTTCCCCACTGAGGGATCAATAAAGTCTATTCTATTCTATTCTATTCTATTCTATTCTATTCTATTCTATTCTATTCTATTCTATTCTATTCTATTATAATCATCAACATTAAAAGAAATAAACATTTGAAATATATCAGTATGTGTGTAATGAATGAATATAATATAGAAGTTTAACTTTTTGAATGGAATTACTGAAATAAATCAACTTTGTCATGATATTCTAATTTGATGACCAGCACCATATATAAACATGGAACAAGTGATGCAAAAATCTGCTGATTTGGCATGGATGTTTGCAGTGTCCCATCCACAAGGCTAATTCATTGGCATAGAAAAATATCGCTCATAAAAAGTGATTGCCGAAGGGCTTGGCCTATCGCAGATGGTTGAATAATTCATCCAATCGCTTAATAGCCGTAAAGCACGTAGAGACCTCCTACTGGTGTACCTACCCGAACCACAAAACTGTTTAGTTCAGTTTCAGGTCAGCAGAGGGCTACAGAGTGCTGTCCAATGTGATGTTGCTCAAATTTCTGGCTTAAGAATCATTGAAAGCAGTTTGAAAGCAATAGCTTAAAGGGGTAAAACCTTTTACTGTTGCTTTAACTCTCGGGTGTTTTGGGGTCCTAAACTCAAGCTCTTCCTGGACTTTTTCTCTCAGATTTCCTTGTTATTTTTTTCTTCCTCTATCACACATGAACAGGTTGTCCGTCAGTAATAGTTGTCCCTGTGAAACACGTGACCACTGATCAGTCTGCAGCCATGTATTCTAAAAAAAGTTTGAAGTCAATCATTTTGCCCGCAGGATAGTTTTTGGTAATCAAGTTTCGAGTCACTCGATAAATCGTTTCATGGGATGCCGACACTAGACTGGAGAATTAGGCCATGTGCTGGTTATCTTATCTAACTCGTATCTAACCTGGTTTATGTTTGTTTGTTTGCTTTACATAGCAGTGCTGTATGAAATCTTAATTTCATTAAATGGCTAAATTTATTTTGTCTTTGTTCTTTTTACTTATAAACTTATGGAAGAATTAATTTGTTACATTTTTTTTTGCTAGCTTCATATCGCTAATGTTTACAGAGCTCAGTAATCACCTGTGATGGCTGAAGTTCTTCCTTCAGATCTTGTTTGAGTCGTACAGCTGAGCTTGTTTCAGCTCCATCAGTGTGTTTGCTCAGTGTTCGCTGCTGTTTTCCCCAGTTGGCACTCTGGAAAAACTACATGACTGGAATACAGCATTACTCCTCACGTTTCTTCCAGTAAATAATCTTCTGACGAGCCTACATGCGTCGGCTGACACTAAAAGGAACTTCTTTACTAAACCTAATGATGAACTGAGGAGGGAATAAAACGTATTATAGTAGAAGTTAGAGGTCTTTACATCCATTTCTCTGCTGGTTGTTTTTCCTTTGAGTTGCAGAGTTGGCTCTCTCCTCCGTCTGCTCAGCTCCAGAGTTTAATTAAGTTGTTTCTCTGTTAGAGAAGCTTTTCTCTGGGCCCCCGACAAGCAGTTTAGTCACCTTGTGTACGATTAGAGTAGAAACATGTCTGCTGGAACCCAAACTTCTTTGGTTGGAAGACACATTATAAATAAGAGGATCTGGGTGAAGAAGGAGCAGCTCCTGCTCAAGTAACCATGATGTAACTAGGTGGGTTTTGTTTTGTTTATTGTTTCTCCGTCATTGTTTTTCCTTTGTGTTCATTTTATTTACTACCTTTGCAGGAATGTACGCGTGACATAAAATATGTATCCACCTTATTTTTGGGCAGGCTCATGGAGAAACGCTGATGCTAGCAACATCCAGTGAGATACTGGAAGTGGCGCGTACCCATTGGTTAGCATGGTGAGGTTTTGTTGCTAGTAGCAGTTTATTTGAACATTTGAAGAGGATTTTAAAAAATATTTACCCTCCAGAAATGTAGTCACGCGGCTCGGGAAGATGTTGCGCTGTTGGCGCTTGTACTAACAACCAGAGAATATTAAATCTGTAGCTACAAGAGCGATGTTTAGAACATGCACCTCCAGAGTGAGAGAGCGTGCAGCTGTAGCGTCGGTACGGTTCTCGCCGCCTCTCCAGAGATGAGGAACCCAGAAGGATGTGGCTGAAAAATCTTAACTTGAAACCACCACAAACTTTATTTGTGCGTTCCTTTCATTTTATTGTGAAAAACCCAGAGCGGAACACCCGCATTGGTGTTCATTTAAAAAGATCATTTAATATAAAACATAATAAAAATCCTGTTTTATTGGAACAAATGTCCATCCTTAAATTTATTCAACTAATGCTGTTTTAATCATTTATGCTGCAGTTCACCTATTTATTATCACTGTATACTTAGACTTCCAAAATGTATTTTGCTTTGCAGATGAAACGTAAAATCCTGTTGACTTAATGTTTATCATCAGTTGCAGCATTTTTGCATTTGGAGAGAAATGCAGATTGATGACTTGAATTGAAAAGGTTGGACCATCAGTAGTAATTGAAAGGCTGAAACACCATTAGGTCGTCATTTAGCCCTTCGCTAGTGGAGCCACCATAGCCATGATCCAGCAAGCCCAAGTGGCTGGGGAGAAGGAAGTCTGGGCCTCTCTGTTTAGGCTGCTGCCCCTGCAACCTGACCCCGGATTAGAGAAGCTGCTGTGTTTATACACTTTTTGAAAAGCTTCAATAAGATTTTATATTTGTACACTTGTGCTTTATGTATATCTTTAAATAAATATTGGGGCTTCATACCCAACTTCTGGATGGGGAGTTGATGTTAACTCCCCTCTGACCTTGTGTCCTGGCTCTCCCTTGCCGTAGCGTTTGTGTTGTATCAAGGCAATCTCAAGTTGTTGATAGCCGTTTGTGGATGTTGGAAGACTGAGCTGTTGGTTGTTTGGCTGTTAGTGTTGAGTGCGGGTTTTGAAGTAACCATTCTTCCAGGTTCTTGCATCTCATCAGGGCATGAAGAAGGTCGTACGCGACCGAAACGCGTCAGCTTTTTCTTGCTCAATTAAATACAAACCTACAACCCTCTGGTTACGGAGCAGACATTTAACTCATCTGTGGGCGTAGCCGGTGGAAGGCTCCTGGATCAGTAAATGCCTGATAAATAAGCCTAAAAATAAAAATACTAACATGGTTATTCACTAAAAGCAGTTAGATCAGACCTGAATAAAGGCTGTAAGGGAAATAACTTACGTCCATCCTGAAATGCCCCATTTTAGTGTATTTTAAAGCTATCCACATTTTCAACAGATAAGATGATTGTCTGCTTAAAGTTCAGTCACTCGTGCGTAGTAAAGATGTACACTAACACCTGGACACGATCGTCTGACCGTTTAAGGGAAAAAAGCAGCCAAACTGAGAAGTATGGTTGGTGGCTGTACCAGAGGTTTTAAATGAAGCCTGGAGTTGATTCTCTTGCTGTAGCTAACGGCCTCAGCTCTGACTCCTCTTCCTTTTAGGGTTTATAAATCCAGCCTATGGATTATCTGCTGCTTCTTTTCTTTTCCATTTATAGATAAAAGAAAACGATGAAAGCAGGTGATGGATGACCACCCTGGGGCCTCTGATGATGAGTTTCCTCCCTCACAGCCTAGGCTCCTTTGTGCTGTGTTTCAGCACTTTGGAGGTTTTGTTTTTTTAAAGGAAAGCAGACTTTATTTGTCTAATGCCTGCAGCAGAAGGCACTTGGATTCTCTGAGTGGAGTTTTATGGAGAACTTTGTGTTTCTTCTGTAAATCCTGCTGGAGCACTTTGATGAATCACTATCTGCTGTTGGGGGCCTTGCAGGGGTCAGCTGTGATTCACATCTGCTGCAGATTCAAACCGGTTTCTTTGATGCTACGCTACAACTCAAGCAGTATTTATCGTCTAAATACGCCAAGCACATGCAGGATGGTGGCCCTCCAGCTCTAGCATTAGAAATCATTTCTTTTACGGGCTGGACGCACCTATCCTCTGATTCTAAACATGAAGGTGTGGTCCAACTTTTGACTTATTCGTGAGTAGTCCGAATACACTGTGTGGCGGCGTGCAGGCCAGGGCACGGCTGTGGGAGGAGAGAACCGGGTGTGCCCGTGCTATCTGCAGCAGGATGCAGGTGAAGCACACACACAGTCAGTAAATTAACCTCTCAGTGTGTGTGGAGGTTGTAGCTGCAACAATAGAACAAGGTTTCCAGCCGTCGGGAAGCCAGGTTTGCTGCCGATACGTGAAGTGAGCAGCCAGCTGTCCAGTGACGAACTAAACTCACTCTGGTTTTAGATCTTCTATGGTCGCTCCTCTTCTGAGAAGGATAACGACATCTTCTGGGCTCAGAAGCAGCTGATTGACTTGCCCAGTCTACCTTGTCCACAGTGCCAGCCTCATTGTGCCAAGTGGACTGTTAACCATATTTGGAAACCCGCAACAGTGCCCTCTATTGGCTGGTAGATGTAAACATAAACCCAGTGCCGTCAAAATAAATATTTGATTATTTTTTATTAAAGGGAGACTGGGCAGTTTTAGCTTGCTTTTAGCTCCCCCTGGTGTTCGTTTGTAGAACCAAAAGTGAAACTTATCTCCTCGCTGTGCGTTGATCTTTTTAACACCTTAATCTAACTGCTGAAATGTCTCCTCAGCCTTCATTAGTGTCTACAGGAGCGGTTCATCACTAAATCAAACACATCAGCTGTGTTCATGACCTAAAACATGCTGGAAACATGCTGGAAGCAGACTGCAGCACCAGCATGTCAGCTCCACTTTACTAAGTCCAACAGGGACCGGACCGCCACTCTGAAGTTGCAAGTGCGGTATTCTGGCCACAGAGGGCGGTGGGGGTCTGAGAGACATTTCATTAACCCTGTAAAGGGTCATTTTAGCACAAACTGGCTCAAGAACATGATTTAAAAATATGAAGAAGTTGCAAAGTATTTCCTTTAAAATATAGCTTTTAAAGGAAATGCTGTACCTTCATTCTGCACACATCTAAACGCCTGTGGAGGTGTTGTTTTTTAAATATAGCTTTTTATTAAATTGTTCTATATTCAACCTTTAACACATAGAAAACCTGTGAACTAGTAAATATACGCCTGTATCCTAATTAATCATCAGAGTGAACTTGAAAATTAGACCAGTTTTTTGCAACTAAATGAAATCCTTCTGAGATAAACGAAGACCGTCGTTACCCTTTATTAAAATGCTATTTTCTGTGAGTTTCTATTTCTACATTTAGTGATCATAATTGCTTTATTTTAATATTGCATTGCCATCAGCATTTTGTGTTTAATGATATTCAAAAGTCTTGTGTTTTGGTAGCCTGGCAGGCCGTCCTGTCTGTGAAAACATAGTCTGGTTATGGCCCGTAGACCGCCCAGTCATGGAGCAGGATCTACGGTTGTCTCCACATGCTATTGGACAACGCTAGGACCAATCAGAGCAACGAGCAACGGGACATGTTCATCACTATGGAAATCAGTCGACGGGACAGTCCTCCATACACCGTTAAAGAAGCAAACATCCTTTTACAAAATAAATGACATAAGTACATCTATCTGCTCTTTTCCCAAGCAAATGGACTGATCTGATTGGCTGATTTTATTATTAGTATCCTCACATATTTTTATTTTAATGGCTAAGATCTTTTGTACAGTCTCTGTATATAACTTCAACTTTATAAAGGAATCACGGTCGTTTACTAGAAAGATATGTAGAAACATCGGCAAACTATGGGAGTGATGTAACACCAAAGGTCAGCAGCATCATTATTATTTAAGAGCAGAACTCTGTTTTCAGCTCTCGCGCTTTAATAAGTATTGCTACCACACAAATGTTGTGTTCTCTTTAGACCTAAGGTTTAGTGCTTCTCCTGCAGACGTCCACCGCCTAGTCCTCCTTAATGCCCTTGAGCCTGCGCTGTGAGCTCATAAATCACACTTTTTTCTTGTTTGTACTTGGAATGTTGTGCAGCAACCTCATCAGAATTCCCCGGCCAACAGTCCGACGTAGATCACGGTGGCCACAACAATCATCACCGTCTTGTACGTTTTCATGTGTTTCTGTCCAGAACTGATTCATGTTGATGAGGTAAAGCCTACCGGAGGGGACATTATGATGGCTTTGATAGGAGCTCATCACGCTACAAGCCACACACACACACATTCATGCCCCTGATTCAAAGATAAGGGGGCTACGTGGGGTTCAGTGCCTTGCTCAAGGACACTTTGACATGTGGTAGCAAAGCTGGGACCAAACCAACAACATTCCCATCAGCAGATGGCTGCTCCTCCCACTGATGGGGGGTGGGGGGTAAGGATATGATCACAATTAAAGGATAAAGGAGCTCCAAATATAAGAACAAATATTTGTATAATGACGTAAAGAAGAAGAACATTTCATTAAATCTGTAAATAAATAATTCTACTTTCATAGTGCCACCACACCACGGCTGAAAGAAATGACGGTCCAGACTGTCCCCAGATTAGTCTGAGTCTTACACCCCACCCCCACCCAGCCCAGACCCTTGTCCTTTTGGCATCAGGAGCAGAGGGGCAGGGATTCGGTTGGATGACTGGGCTGAAAGAGGGGAGTGGTGGCTTGTTACACATTCTGGCGTGGGCACCAGTTCTCACCCCAAAAGCCTGTGGATATCCGGGCTCTCCCAGGGCTCAGCTAATCCTCTTATTCAGCGTCCGGCTGGAGGCTGCGGCGCTCCCAGATCGGAGTGCAGAGCATGCTACTCCCCTCTGAATGAACACACTGACACGGTTGTGGCCTTTTCTTTCCATACAGACGCTGTGGAAGAGTTCTCCCTAGACTCTATTCTACACATTTACTCTTTCTAGTAGAACACAAGCCCCACGTCCCTTCCCCCGGCTCTTTTCTGTCTTCATTTTCTTTATTCTGTTCATTTTAAATCAGATTTTCTCTTCTTGGTTCTCCATCATTCATGGAGAAACCCTTTATTCCATTTAGTGTTCTGGAATTCTCTAAAGCAAACAAACAGGTCGTATTTTTTAGTTTTTTAATCTTCAGGTTGCTTCACTCGTTACTTCAGCAAAGAAACCGTTTGAAGGGAGCTGAACTGATATAATCATTTTGGTTAACAAAGAATTTGGCAGAATGAAAATCTTATGGTAATATTTTTAAACATTTCAATGAAAAAGTTGCTTAAGGCCACAGATCGCACCAGTAATGTGTTTCTATAGTAGCAGCTGTTGGGTTTTAGGGGTTTACGCCCCCTAACTCTCATGACGTCAAAACGTATTTATGACTCTAAACAAAAACATTCTACAGAACCACGTAAACAACCAAGATGGCTGACTTTTGTGTTGTTAATAAACAACAGCAGGAGCTTTACATGATGATAAAACTAAAAATAGACCAAACCTGGACGCTGCTGAGAAAGCTCCGGTCACAGCCCCCTGAACCTGGGCGTGTCACACCCACCAGGTGTTTTCTTTGTAGTCGTTTTTAAGCGTTTTCCACCACATCTCCTGTGTCAGGCGTTGTCACAACACTAATGTGGTCAGTAAGTGAAACCTGGAGCGTTTGATGTCAGACGCTTCCTGTTTGTTCATCAGCACAATGAGGAGATGAGAGAGAAGAGCTCGAGCAGCTGAGGGCCCGTGTGCCACTCCGACACCAAACAGCTGCTTCATTTCTGTGTTCAGGGTTCCTGAAATGCTAAAAAGGAAAGTAGGAAGCAGTGAATGCATTTTAAATACAGATGTTTTCATCCCAAAAGTACAGAAACTTTCATTGTGTTGAATGTTTTATAAAAGTGAAGATGAAGCCATCTAAAGTGATGAGTCACTCTCATGTTGTTATGGATACTTCTACCCCTCATCAGTTTAATCAGATGTTATCATTTTATAAGAATTTATGCAAATAAATACTTTTGCTCT
>SSNS01000422.1:88919-133919 GCA_006937985.1 Aphyosemion australe
AGCTTCTATCTCATTACACCAAACCTGATAGGCTGCCCTGCTGAAAAAAACAGCATAGACCAACATATGTTGTGTTTTGGTGCTGGTTTAGCTGGTCTAGGATGGGATGCTGGTCTAGCATCACCAGCATCCGATTTTGGACCAGCATACCAGCATCAAAACCTAACATGTGCTGGTGACCAGCTATGCTGGTTTTTTCAGCAGGGTCTCCTCATGATGTCTGCATCACTCAACTGCAACATCATTACAAATAAGCACCTCTTCTTGCCTCGCCCCAGCAAGACTGGTAGTCTGGTGACACGTCTCACTCCTGCTACTCTGAGAACCTGTGTGCACTACTCCATGACTGCATGCTGGTCCTGCTCACAGGCACCAGTCTCTGTTAGCTGCCCCTCATAACCTGTTCTGGTGGCCCTTCCACACTTCCTTGTACCACTTTCTTTTCCTCAGCATCATATCATGAATTAACATTAGCTAATGTCATTTCTAATATTTTTATATACTTTTAATCACAATTGTCAGTGTTTGCACCACGTTACACACCACTAGAGTTTATCTCATAACCTTCTTATCCACCATACAATAACATGTTCCTTATAAGTGTAGGAGAAACTCCAGAATTGAAATCTCTCATTAACTTGTTTTTTGAGTAAATCTGCTCTGGTCTCTGGTATGAAGAATGACTTTTATGTCTTATGTCATTTTCTCAGGAACATTAGCTCTCTGCTCCTGTTTCAGGGGGCAGAAGGTTGTTGGAGGATTGGGGAACAGAAAATGACAGAATTATGAGTCATTGATATTTATTATTTGCAAATATCTTGCTTTGCTCTTGTTCCTTGGGTAAAAAGTTCAACGTTGATGTCTCATGTCCACAAATTACACAAGCCTGAACATGTTCCACCATGTTGTGGAGTTGCTAATGCTATGTTAGCCTCTACAACCCGAGATGTGCGTTCTCCTTCCTGTGGGCGGTCCCAGGCCAAGGTGGGCGGGGCCATGAATCATTTTCCCCGAGACATAGAAGAGACTTTCTTTCTGACCTGATTGTTTTCCATACATTTACTTTCTCCAGCAGCTGATGGGGGTTGACTAAACGTTCGTGCAGCATGCATGTGCAACTCAAACATTACTGTGACAAAAAAGCTTCCACTGGTTTCACCAAACTGTCCTACTTACAAATCCCAGCAGTTGAAGCCAAGTCTACCTAAAATAAATGAATAAATAATTATTATTGATATTGATGCATGAGCAGAGTTAGAGCTGATTGCATGTACCCAGATCAGCAGGATGCCCGTTCTAACAGCTCTGCCAACGATTGCATCTGATCAGCTAATCATTTTGTGTCACTTGAACTTTAAACACATGCAGGAATATTTTCTTTACACCAGATACTTTACTTGTGTTTGTGGGCATGGTTTAAATGTCTAGTTCTTTGTTATAGTCGTCATGTTTGACATTCTTATAATTCCTACTAGTGTTTGTCATGACCTACTAGGAGCTCTAGTTGAATATTCTTCCCATGAATGCTCACCAGGAACATTAAACCAAAAAAACTGGGCCAAGAAGTTTCCATCATGCAGCAGTGCCAAGCAGTCTCCCGTCAACATTGTGGAGAATCTGGCTCCAGTGAAGCTGCAGTACCAGAAGCTGAGGTTTGATGGATGGGAGAGTCTGACGAGTGACCGGACAACCATCAGGAACAACGGCAAGACGGGTAAGAGCAACTATGGATGGGAATGGACATAGATTCAGACATCTGGGTTTTCCTTTGCTTTCTAAAAGTCTCACATGTTAAAATCCGGTAGTAGTTTTTAGTCTTCTAGTTTGGTCAAGAACTATTTATTTTTGGTGCATTTTTATAAATCCGTGACTGCTGCAATGCCAGGATTTGTCATTTCGAATTTTAGGAAAATCTCATTAAAACAATCAAGTTGATTACCAAGATATTTGTTAGACATTTGCACAGTAGGCATCCCATAATAATTCACTTTTAAGATTTATTTGCTTAATAAAATTTCAGGTGATGTCACGCAGAGTTCTGTGATTCTGGTACAAAGAGGCAAGAATCCGTCTGCATCAACTGTTTCATCACCAGGGTTACGTCATTAGATTGATAAATGTGTTTAGTTGATTTGAGCAGAATTCAAGATGGTGGTTTTGTGGATGGCATTTATACTTTTGTGTTTTGTGAATATATTTGATAGATCCACAAGTTGTAGAGTTAGTTTAATATTTCTCAGTAAGGGAAAACAAAATCAAACTCCTCGTTATGTCAGTGTTCAGCAGTGTAAGAACTTTCTAGAGATTATGATGATGCAGGGGCTTTCTATCAGTACATTCAAATGAAACATGGGACAACACAGCAGTAGGCTCAAACTAGTTGACAAAACACACATTTCTTTACGCCTCTTTCTTCAGTGGAAGTCAGTGTGGACGGAGAGTTCTACGTCAGTGGAGGTGGACTCAGCTCAAAGTTCAAGGTGGGGCGCATCACCTTCCACTGGGGGCGCTGCAATTCTTCATCAGATGGCTCAGAACATAGTCTGGATGGAGTTAAATACCCTCTAGAGGTAAGACGTGACCTATTTTAATCTCATGCACACAAAAGGGATTGGGGAGGGAAATGTAGCCTCTAAACGATGTTGAAATGTACATTAATAATAAAATTAAACATTTTAAGTTCAATTGAAGAACTAATACCACCTGCAGGTAGCAGAGCTGCATCTCTGATGTTACGCTAATGCAGGGGAAAGCAATCGTGGTTCTGAAGTGCCACTATCCAGCATGTTTTAGTTGTTTCCCTGCTTCAACATGCCTGAGTTTAATCAGTAGGTGATTGACAGGCTTCAGCAGAGCTTGACCTGCTGAACAGGTAACTCGACCATTGAATCAGGTGTGTTGGAGCAGAGAAACAACTAAAACATGCTGCTTAGGGGCCTCCAGGACCAAGGTCGTCTACCACTGCCCTATGGAGGCATTTTTACTTCCTAATAGTTCAAACACTGCTGCTTCACTAGTGTAGAGATTGTGATGTGGTCAACCTTCTCACCCTCTGGTTTAAACCAGGTGTGTCAAATTATCGCATTAATTGAGATGACTTAATTACAGCCACATTTAGTGCACTATTTTTTTAATTGTGTTAATCTCATTTTTAATCTATAACTTCACCGGGACTTTTCTAGCCCACCTGTTGGGATTTATTTTTAAAGTTTTTTATATTTATTTTATGTAATTATATATCTATATTTATGTTTAAGTATCATGCCATAGCACATGTCAGAAGTGAGAGCGTGAGTGCTTAAAGCTTTTTCAGCATTTTATTTAGTGATAAACTGCAGTTTTGATAACTTACAGCTCTGTAATTTACAGCTCTATTTTAATTTCAGTCTGCCACAATAATGTCATGAATTTAAATAAAAACACATCAATGAGGGCTTTTCTCAGCCATTAGTAGGTGATTAATTACAGGTCATGACTAATTAATCTAAAAAACAGCACATAGTTTAAACCTTAAATAAAACCTTTATGGATTAAAAAATAAATAAAACCAAACTCCCAAAGCAAATTGTTTAAGACTGTTGCACAGCCAGTGAGTGGCCATAATTAACCCTAACCGTGTTTCACACATGCTTGTTTTGTCTTGTAGATGCAGATCTACTGCTATGAGGCGCATCAGTTTGACTCTTTGGATGGAACCATTAAGGCCAGAGGCAAGATCACAGCACTTGCTGTGCTGTTTGAGGTTTGTTTTGTGTCTCTGATCGCCAGTGATTATGTTCTCTATTAAACTGGTGGCACGAACGTCATGTTTAGCTTTAGAGGGAGAAGTGAAGGGAACTCCCTAGTTGTGAATTACAATTCAATCATTCAGTTGATCAAGCTATAAACCAACCAACCCCCCACCCGACCGACCGACCGGCCGATCCATCAGTCACATATCAAATCACATTCAAACACGTATCGTGGATATAATACATATCAAGGGCAATACAATAAAATACAGTTCATTAAACGGTAAATCATAGACATTAGACCTCACTGTAAGTCTGATCAAACAAAAAGTGAAATAAAAAAAGCCAATTGCCTTCGTTCTGACCTAACTGGGACTACCATTCCCCCGATGAATGAGAACCTTCATCATGTCTATGAAAACAAACCAGTAGAGTAAAAAGGTAAATGTGCTAAATCTAATGCAACACAACAGTGGTGGCTGGTATCAAACAGAAAGTAAAAGTCTCTGACAGTGTTGTGTTTAATCTGTTAGAATCCTGCTGTTGGCTGAAAACCACGTTTGGATGAGGAGTGCAGCCTTGTAGAATCCTCCTGCTCTGCTCTTTCTCTTTTTTATGTTTTGAAAGTTTTTATGTTAGTTGACCGGGTTTGTAAATCCCACCGGGGTAGTCGCCGTCTCTCTTTCCTCTCTGCTTTCTCCAGTAAGTTTGCCCATGGCCACGCTGGCATGTTCAGACAGAGGCCAGGTTGGAACAAGACTCAAAAGGATGTCTCATGTGAAGCTGCAGGCTCTGTGTGTTTGTGTTACTGCATCAGCCTCAGCCTGAATGTGCAAACCAGCCGCTAACACGAAGACCATCTGGTCCCTGTGCTCCGTCCTGAGCCGGGACAGGTGCCTTCATGGCTTTGAAAATGGATAAAGAGAGCATTACTTTCATTTACCTGTCAACACCTTCCATGCTTTAGGCTTTTCATCCCCTCCTGAATAATGGCAAAGGACTGCTGTCATACTGGTTTTGCTGATGAGCTTCTATTGTACCACGATGTTCCAGATCTGACAATAAAGCTTTACTCTGTTCCCATCAAACATGCTTATTATCTCTAGCTTGTCTTGCTGTGCTCTCAGGTCTTTGATCTAAGGAATGACATCTGTGCACCTTTACTATAAATAACTTATGACGTGCTACCGATTAAACATCAGGATGGTCCTTTAGAGAGGAACCCCATTATGGCAACTGCCAGTTACCTTTTTTTTACTGTGTTTAGTGATTATTTGTCTCTTTTGGAATCATTGTTCTGGTTTTATTTATAACCAAGGATTGTAAGTAAGTAAGTAAGTAAATTTTATTTGTATAGCACTTATCACAGACAGAGAATCACAAAGTGCTTCACAAAGATTGTATCCAAGGTTTTCTTGTGTGTGCTTTCCAAAACACCGTTATGAGAAATCAAGACAGAGTGTGTGTTTGTGTATAAAAACTGTTGATAGTTTAACTTCCTGCTAAAGATTTGGAGAGGTTGGGTCATGTTGGTGAAAAAACGTTGCCCCTGTTTCTTCCAGGGGAAGCTCGGCACGCCCATGTCTCCAAACACAACATCCCTATCCCATCAAAGCTCTGGTTCATCCAAAGGGCAAAACACTCAAATAAAAGCTGAAGGCTGTTGCATAAACTGAATGTAGTTCAGAGCAGTGAGTGCTCAGACTTTTTAAATTGGGGTAATCAAACAAGAACTACACAAATCCAGCTCTGCAGGTCCAGACTCTGCTGTCTCTAACATCTCGTGGATAAAGGACATCCTTTGGAAAATCTATTTTAGAGGATGGTTTCTGTGGATAGCCATGTCAACAGCACCCCCCACCCCCCCACACGGCTCACAAGTTATTCATATCCCTCAAGTTAATCTGGTGTGATGACATCACTGTGTATACTGAGTACGTGCAGAAGAAGGGTTTAATAATATGTGACTGTATATTGGTTATATTTTGACAGACCAGCACTGAAGACAACATGGACTATGCTGCCATCATAGACAGCATCAACAGCGTGAGCAGATATGGTACTGCAGTTTCTCCTTCTAACTCTGTTCCACTGACTCCTCCTGTTTTTTGTTTCTCATTTTATTCTTATTTTCTGTCCAGGGAAGAGCGCTGAGGTTTTGCCGTTTACTATGCAAGGTCTTCTGCCAAACTCCACAGAGAAGTATTTCATCTACAACGGTTCCCTGACTACTCCGCCCTGTAGCGAGACCGTGGAATGGATTGTCTTTAAGAACAAGGTGGCCATCTCTGATGAGCAGGTGAGGAAACAAGTCTTGGGACGTTTGGACTTTTACTTTGAAGTCTAGAATCAAGTCCTGTTTAGTGTCTAGTCTACTTGTGAAGATTATTTTAATGAAATCGTTGTTAAAAAGTTGACACCTTTTCATTAACTCCTAACAAAATGCTATGTGTTCAGGTTAATCTATTAAGAGGCGACGTATAAAGGCACATTTCAAAAACCTAGAATATCAACAAAAAGTTCAATATTTTTTATTATATCATTTTATCATTGGTTTCCAATAGAGAGACTCATAAATTGTATAGATTCATGACACATTGACTTAAATGTTTCAAGCCTTTATTTCTAGTTATGTTGATGGCTAAAAATAGCCTAGAAATCCAGACAGAGAGGAGCTGAAGAAAAGGATTTTGCTTTGCAGGTCGGTCTAGCCGCGCTCTATTGGAACCTCAGCAGACCTGGACAGTCTTGTGTCTTGTCAATCACAGCGCTCTATTGGTTTAGTGGGCAGGACGTTACTGCAACTGTGCAAAAAAACAAAGATGGCGACGGCTCATTTGAAACGGCTTTAGCATCAACTTTGAACTAATTAGACTTGGGCTTTTCTTTTCTTTGAGTCAAGCAGATAGAGGTACCTAAGTCCAATATTTAGAAAAAGGATGTATTTGTATCTTCTTGGACAGTGTAAGGCAGACTGACCCATTGACTAACATCCATAGCGGTGAGTTCGTCATATTGTTTGTTGTCTACTTGCATACGGAGACAGTTTGAAAGACAGCTGTAGATCCCGCCCCACGACTGAGCTCTGTCTATGGGTCGTGGCCAGACTATATATTCACATATATAGGATGGGTTGCCAGGCCAAGGTAAAAACAGAAAACCCAAAATGTAGTGTCCCAGAAAAGTAGAATGTTGTGAAAAACCCTAGAAACCTCTGGTGTGAACTGATTAACTCAAACAGCTGCAAACGTTTCCTGAGCCTCTAAATGGTCTCAGTCTTGGTCAGTTGTCTACACACGGTCATGGAGACAACTGGTCATTGCTAAAGACGCTGCTTGTTCCCAGAGTGCTGCGTTCAGGCTTGTTCAAATGGTAAATGGCCTGTATTTGTATAGTTCCTTCTTAGGGTTCTACAACCCCCCAAGGCACTTCACAACACAATCGGTCATCCACCCATTCACACACACATTCACACACTGGTGGGGATGAGCTACATTGTAGCTAAAGCTGCCCTGGGGCGCACTGACAGAGGTGGGGCCTGCCGTACACTGGCGCCACCGGTCCCTCCGAACCACCACCAGCAGGCAAGGTTAAGTGTCTTGCCCAAGGACACAACGACAGTGACAGACTGAGCGGGTCACGAACCTGCGACCTTTCGATTGCAAGGCGGCTACTAAACTCCTCTGCCACCATCGCCCTTGATATGTTGAGTGGAAGGAGAAAGTGTGGTAGGAGAAGCTGCACCAGCAGCAGGGAGAACTGCAGCCTTGAGAGCATCATTCAGCTGGATCCGTTCAGGAATCTAGGGAAGCTTGACCAGGAGTGGACTGATGCTGGGGTAAGAGCATCGCTAGCCACTACGCACAGACTCATCACACATCACATTCCTCATGTTAGGCCTTTCCCGAATCAGAGACATCATGCTTAATGAACCATAACAAACCGCTTCAACACCACATTGGAGGCGGCGGAGGGAGACTTGAGGTTGTCTCACACCCTCATTCTCTGGTTGCTTCCCGGGGCTGGAGACTGGGAGTGGGAGCTGGTCGTCTGGTCGGGGGCTGGGGGGGTGGGTTGCTTTGCCCTGTGTTGGGCGGGGTGGCCTGATCATCGTTACCTGAGTAAGAATGGGACCAATCTCCTCAGTCTTGGGCACCTTGGGCAGTGGTTGGCACTAAATGTACCATGAATTAATTATTCCGTGTGCTTTTCAGCACACTTCGTTGCTGTTAAATATCCTTATGTAGTTTGGTGCTGTGATATCTTGGTTCTGTTGTATTTTTGTGTGTCCGTTTTTTCTCTCTCTCTCTTTCTGCAGGTCTAGAAGTAGATTCTTTTGCCTCTTGTATTATTTATTTTTGTTTACCCACTCACACACTTATCTTCCTTTCTTCTTTCTTTCTTCCCTTTCACTTCTGTCTCCGTTGGAATTAAAACTAGTTTTTATATCAGGCGGAGCATTATAGCATAATAGCTGAAGCTGTAATGCTCCACCTGTGAGAGTAAATCTGTAAGGCTTCTTTTTGGCACTCGGGCAACAACTCTGGTTGCTGTGCTGCTGGACAGAACAGGGAATGCAGGAGATAGGTGTAGGAGACTATTTTCATGTTCAGCCTGCATGAAAAACTCAGAGTGACTGATTATAATCAGAAATAATAAAAAAAAAAGTTTTTCAGTGTTCCAGACCTTTAAGTCTTGGTGCTGAATAGCACTGTAAAAGCTGAACTGTCCTTGTGAATCCAAGCCTGTGTGTTTACAGCCAGTCTTGTCCAACCAGTAAGGTCCATTTCAGACTCACACATCATGCGTGGTGTTTTAGCTGAAGCATAAAAGGTGTGTGACACTATTACAGTAAACAACCTCTTTAAGAAGTGCTCACAGAGTTGAAAGAAGGAATTATCATACCATCGTTGAAGAAGCACACCCGTGATGGATGAGGCAAAGAGAAAGGGTTCAGTGTGTTGGTGTGGGAGAGCCCGCCTTCAGGCTAAGCATGAGTGACAGCCATATAGAGGCGTCATCACATCACACAAATACTGTCTTACAAAAGGTCTCTATGGTATTTAAGCTATGGAACCACACACACACACACACACACACACACACACACACACACACACACACACACACACACACACACACACACACACACACACACACACACACACACACACACACACACACACACACAAGCATCTTAAAAACTCACACCAACAGGTTCAACAGTAAACATTGTAGCTTTGAACACACCACTCCAGATGGACCCAGTGTCATAATTACTGTTAACTACTATTATTACTACCAAGGTTTCTATGTTATGGATGATTGAACACCACAGATGAAGTGTTGGAGGAAGGCTGGTCTACAGTTTTCTCCTTCCAGGTCTCGTCTACGCTCTGGGACATGCTCCATCTAGTTTGCATTCCAACCAAGTTCAGGCTGCCAGACGTTAATAGTTAAAAATAACCATTTTAACTCCACCCTGTTAGCTGCTGCTGTGTTGGTGATTGTTGTGTAAAAGAGAAGTAACTCATTACGCTCAGGTACAGGTGCAGCCTTTATACTAAAGGATCAACCACAGCATTAACATTTCCTTTTTGAAACATTTATATTTCCAAAATGATTAGAAACATGTTGTTTGTTATGGTGGATTTTAAAGGTTTAAAGGGTTTAGCTGAAGAGCTATCAGCGGGGGTTCATTGGCTCATTTCTTGAAACAGAAATGACATTCTCAAAATAACAAGGACAAACCTCCAAACCTCTTGGCAAATGTTCACAACAGAATGGCATTTCTCATTCATTTAATCAAACAGCAAATGCCTTAGTACGTGTCTCAATTGTCTCAGTGCATCTTTGCAAATGATTAAGTACAAGTAGCCTACAGTTGTACAGTTAGCCCACATTTAGCACATTTTCCAAATGAATAGATCTTGTAGATCTAAACTTATTAGTTGATTCTCAGTCCAATGATCATTCTCTCCAAAACATGTCAGCATGATTTCATTGTATAAGTACTCACATGCACAACTGTCTGTTCAATTGTCAAAACTGGTCAAGAACATAGTACCATGAATACCATATATGAATGTCTTTGAATATTTGATACATTGATGACAGTCATTGACAGTCAGGTGAAACTAGACTATAAATATAAACACAATAAGCATCTCCACAATAGAGCGGGTTTTGAAGAAGCATCAGATGACAATGAAACAAATCTACAAGGTACCATTTGAGAGGATCTCTGACAGAGTGAAGGAGCTGCGGTACCAGTATGTAAATGTAAGTCAGTTACTGGTTGTCTCCCATTATAACCTTACTTGTAATCACAGTAAGCAGTAGTTCACTTATTTGGTTTCAATACCTCCTTTACCTGATTTCAGAATCAGTATTTGCTTCATCTGACTTCAACAATTTCAACAGAAAACCGCAGTTTACTGTATTATACAATTATCATTATGATACTTATATCATACATCATTGTATATTGTTGGTCCTCTGCCATAGTGACAAAACATCTAAACATTTTGTATGGCAGTACTCACACAATGCCAAAGGGACATTTTGGGGACACTGACTATTCAGATTAGAAAGGAATGTAGTTCTGACACATGAGTGAACTGTTTTAGGAGAGATATGAGCTTTTGCAGGTGAACCATGTTGTTGTGACCAACCATCCAGGTTTAATTTGACAAAAGCACCAAGAATGATGAGAATGTCCGATCTGTGTGGAGAAATGAGCCAAAGCTATTGAGAAGGATCTTTGCCATTTTTGAGACACTGACTGTTTAAATGAGAAAGGGATTTAGATTGAAGCCTGACCTAACAGTTCTGGAAGAGATATGAGCTTTTGCAGGTGAGCTATAGTGTTGTGCTAAACTGTGAGAGTGTTTAGCCAAATGATCTCAGAGTTTTGAGAATGTAATTTCTGTTTCATGAAATGAGCCAAACCAATGGAGAAAAACTGTAATATAATAACAGCACATGAAATATTACTGTGGGAAGAATTTAGAAAAACTAGACTTTAGGTCAGAAGCAGAACTAAAACTCCTTTTGTGTTCTGGATCAGTGTTTCGTGCTTTTGAGGAATTCTGGTCCATACGTACCTTTTTCACCAAAATCAGAAACACGTATGTAAAATGTTTCTGTTCTAGCTGGACATGAGGAATATCCCAGATGTTTTCCTGCAGTCTCAAAAACCCAATCTCAGAGAACCCTTCATTCATTCATTCATTCACATTTTTTAACCTTTATGCAGCACAAACAGCAACAGTTTCACCTGTCAGACCTGGGCCACCTCCAGAGGAATCTTAGAATATTTATTTCTGATTACAATGTCAAAAGCATGGTGGTGGATAGGTTTATAAAGTATCATTCACATGAACTATAGTGATATGTTACTTAAGGATGGCAACAATCCAGTTTGTGACCTCATCACACTAGCTGTTAGCTCATCAATCCAGTCAAAATGAATGACCCACACTTGTATAGCACCTTTCAGAGTCAGAGGACTCCAAAGCACTTTACACTACAGTGTATTCACACACCCATTCACACGCTGGTGATGATGAGCTACAGTGTAGCCACAGCTGCCCTGGGGCTCACTGACGGAGGCGAGGCTGCCAAACACAGGCGCCGCCGGTCCCTCCGACCACCACCAGCACCAAAATGAAACAATCTCTGGAAAAATCCTCATCGTTCTTCTAGTCCTATTGCTTTTATCCATTTGCATCTGTGTCTGGTGTAAATGTGTTTACAGTTTTTCTCCATTGGTTTGGCCCATTTCTTGAAACAGAAATGACATTCTCAAAATAACATGGACAAACCTCCAAACCTCTTGGCAAATGTTCACAACACTATAGCTCACCTGCAAAAGCTCATATCTCTTCCAGAACTGTTAGGTCAGGCTTCAATCTAAATCCCTTTCTCATTTAAACAGTCAGTGTCTCCAAAATGGCAAAGATCCTTCTGAATAGCTTTGGCTCATTTCTCCACACAGATCGGACATTCTCATCATTCTTGGTGCTTTTGTCAAAATCAACCTGGATGGTTGATCACAACAACACGGTTCACCTGCAAAAGCTCATATCTCTCCTAAAACAGTTCACTCATGTGTCAAAACTACATTCCTTTCTAATCTGAATAGTCAGTGCCCCCAAAATGCATCGTCACTTTGGCATTGTGTGAGTACTGCCATACAAAATGTTTAGATGTGTTGTCACTATGGCAGAGGACCAACAATATACAACAGAAAAGAGTAGCCTCCAAGGTTTGACACAGATTGCACTCACACTACCAAGGAAATTATAACCATCTTTTATTCACACGCAAAGAAAGTTTCATACATATGTAAAACGTAAATGTACATTACAGTAATAAATTGAATAAACACAAAATCAAAAAACAAGGACTTATTCAGTGGTCGCTGTACTCATTCTCCCGCTCTTGTCCACTGTCTTCACCCTCCTGATTTACACGCTGTTGTCCGTCTGGCCACAGATTCTCGTCCACATCACAGCGGATACTTTCTCTTGCGATGCAACGAGGGAAGAAACGGCGTGCATGCCGCAACCATCCCCTGCATTGATCTCCTGTAATGTCGTCACATGCTGCGTCCATAGCATGGAGCAGGGACGGCTGATCCTGAGCATGGTGCTCATACACTCTCCACCTCCAAGCAGAGAAAAACTCCTCTATCGGATTGAGGAAAGGAGAGTAAGGTGGTAGGAACTCCATGACCATCCTTGGATGCGTTGCAAACCAGCCCCTAACGAGTGGGCTACAGTGGAAATTGATATTGTCCCACACAATTACATAAATGGGTAGGTGAGGCCCTATGAGACCTCTCTCATTTTCAGGGATAAAATCGGTATAAAGGCGATCCAAGAAGATGAGGAGCTTGTGTGTGTTGTATGGGCCAAGACTGGGGATGTGAGTGGCCACACCATTTTCAGAAATGGCAGCACACATAGTTATATTGCCCCCTCGCTGACCTGGGACATCCACTGTGGCCCGGTGGCCAATAATATTACGGCCACGTCTACGGCCCTTGGCCAGGTTGAAGCCAGCTTCATCCACGAACACCAGGATGTGAGGGGTCTCATGTCCTTCCAATGCCATTATTCTCTAAAATAGAGTAAAGAACATAAAATCAGTTATACAGAAGAGTCATATACTACAGTTAGACAATTACATGTTCTCCCCCACAGGTTCAATATACTACAGGCAACTACTCCAGTGGTTCTAAACTAGTGATAGGCCTATGAGAAAGTACTGCAGGGTGGGAGTGGGAAATACTGATGACTTACTGAGATGTTACAGTACAACCTACAGTATTAGATAGATTTGATTGGGAGACAACAAAATAACTATCATAATGATAATTGTATGATACAGTAAACTGCGGTTTTCTGTTGAAATTGTTGAAGTCAGATGAAGCAAATACTGATTCTGAAATCAGGTAAAGGAGGTATTGAAACCAAATAAGTGAACTACTGCTTACTGTGATTACAGGTTATAAGGTTATAATGAGAGACAACCAGTAACTGACTTACATTTACATACTGGTACCGCAGCTCCTTCACTCTGCCAGAGTTCCTCTCAAATGGTACCATGTAGATTTGTTTCATTGTCATCTGATGCTGCTTCAAAACCCGCTCTATTGTGGAGATGCTTATTGTGTTTATATTTATAGTCTAGTTTCACCTGACTGTCAATGACTGTCATCAATGTATCAAATATTCAAAGACATTCATATATGGTATTCATGGTACTATGTTCTTGACCAATTTTGACAATTGAACAGACAGTTGTGCATGCGAGTACTTATACAATGAAATCATGCTGACATGTTTTGGAGAGAATGATCATTGGTCTGAGAATCAACTAATCAGTTTAGATCTACAAGATCTATTCATTTGGAAAATGTGCTAAATGTGGGCTAACTGTATAACTGTAGGCTACTTGTACTTAATCATTTGCAAAGATGCACTGAGACACTTGAGACATGTACGAAGGCATTTGCCGTTTGACTAAATGAATGAGAAATGCCATTCTGTTGTGAACATTTGCCAAGAGGTTTGGAGGTTTGTCCGTGTTATTTTGAGAATGTCATTTCTGTTTCAAGAAATGACCCAAACCAATGGAGAAAAACTGTAACTAAAGATGTGGACATTTCTGTTTAAAACACTCAGACGCCTCAGAGGCTCAGATATATGTTTCCTGGTGCTGCTTTAGTAACTCCTGCTTCAGCCTTCAGAAGAGTCACCGTATTTCTTATGTGGTTTTTGCTTCTACTTGGCCTGGTGCTTGAGCCAGGTCTTAAAGTGGGGGTTCAGATGCTTAGATGTGGTTTCAGGTAGCTGCTGAATGAGAGAAAAAAGTTAGTTCTGACTGGATTGGTGCAAACAACAAATGATTGTGTTTTCCTCAGATGTGTTTTCATTAGAATTAACAGATACCACATGGTTGACGTTAAAGTTTATAGCCTGGATTTGCGTATTTTTATTTCAGTGCCTTGACTTCCTGATCTGGTTGTCTTGTGATGTTTGCCCCCAGGTCCAGAATAATAACTAATATTATTGCAGTGTTCTCTGATGGCCCTGATGTTCCAGAGAGCTGCTACTTATCTGGTGTGATTCTACAGCTGCAGTGATTGGTTTCTGTGTTGCAGCTGGAGATGTTTTGTGAGGTGATGACAATGCAGCAGGCTGGCTACGTGATGCTGATGGACTACCTGCAGAACAACTACAGGGAGCAGCAGGAGCAGTTCACGGGCCAGGTGTTCTCCTCCTACACAGGCATCGAGGAGGTCCACACACCAGGTTTGTGTTTGCTGATGTGGTTTCTGTCTCGGACCTGTTTACAGAAGAACTTATTAACTAGTGGAATATGTTAGACAAGTGAATAGGTTGTTTTTTTATAGGATGTGTTGAAAATGACAAAAATAAATTGTAGGGAGAAGAATTAAAGAAACTTGGACGAATGGACGGACGGTCGGATGGATGGATGGATGGATGGATGGATGGATGGATGGGTGGATGGATGGATGGATGGATGGATGGATGGATGGATGGATGGATGGGTGGGTGGGTGGGTGGATGGGTGGGTGGATGGGTGGATGGATGGGTGGGTGGATGGATGGATGGGTGGATGGGTGGATTGAGGGAGAGATAAATCTTAATTTCCAGAGAACTGTAGGATAATGTTCTAACACACTTTTGAATAAAGACTTCATGAAATTCTTCTTCCTTCTCAAGAAACGACAATTAAATGTAAACTTTCATCCCAGCTCTCATGGAAGATCTTTTACATAATTTCTATTCTATTATCTCGATAATCAAGATATGAAGTGATAAATTGTTTTGTCAAGGATGACAGCACACGTCAACAACATCATTCGCTCTGCCTATTTTCACTTGAGCAACATCAATTGACTCCGCCCCTCTCTCACTCACCACGCTATAGCCATCCTTGTACACAACCCATCACCTCTAGGACTGATTATTGTAACTCTCTCCTCTTTGGTCTCCCTCACAAACCCCTTCATCGACTCCAACTTCTCCAAAATGCTGCTGCATGCATCATCACCCGTACCCCCTCCAGAGATCACATCAGGCCTGTTCTTCTGGCTGCCCTCTGAACACAGAATTACCTTCAAAATCCTGCTCCTTACCTACAAATGGTTCCACCGTCTTACCCCCCCATACCTGTCTGATCTCATCCACGTTGCTGTATGCTCACAGCAAATTTAAAAGTGTTCATTTTGGGGTGTTGGTCCAATTTATTCAAGTGTAGAGTCAATTTAACACTAAAAGAGTTATATAGTTACTATCTTAACTCTAACACCAGTGTTAATTGTCAACTCCAGAAGAGTTGGTTTTGACCCTAAATCAGAGTTAAAGTACCAACTCTCCAAAAAGAGTTAAATTAACTCTTACTGGTTTGGACCCACATAGACACTTTAAAAGTGTTGAAATCAACTCTGACTGTGTTAATTTGAGCATGCTGAGTTTGCTGTGCTCCTGCTGCCTCCGGTCTATCACCTGATGGTTCCTCCCACCAACATCTTTCAGTTGCTCTGCTCCTCAGCTCTGGAACTCACTTCCTCCTGACTGTGCCTTCATTTTAATCCAAACTCAAAACACACCTGTTCAAACTGGCTGACTCTCTATAGTCAACAAAGTGTCCGTTTTGTGATTACTACTGTGTTCGTTTTGGTATAGCTGTTCTTATTGTTGTTTTATTTGTCAAGTTTATCATGTTTCTTGTAAGATGACCGTGGGTTCTGAAAGGCACTTTTAAATTAAATGTTAATTATTATTATTATTATTATTATTATTATTAATACATGTGTGAACTTATTTGTATAAATGAGAGGTATTGAGTTGAGGTCTGCAGAGACTGTTTGGCTAGCTTGAGCCTCCTTATGCTGTTTGTTATGACTGATCCTCGAATCCTTTTTAATCTGTAATAATCCCAGACCTGAGAGTATCTGTCGTCTGCATTCCTGCTAATCCTACCTTTGACCTAGAATCGTTGTTAAGAACACAGAAAGGAGCAGTTTGAATGCCACCTTTAGGAATAGTCACCTCATTTTGTGGTTTTATTTGTGATCTACAGCGAGGAACAGAAGTATTTGAGCACCCTGCAATTTTGCAAGTTCTCCCACAGTTCTTGACCAGGTTTGCACACACTGCAGCAGGTATTTTGGCCCACTCCACACAGATCTCCTCTAGACTTGTCCGGTTTCAGGGCTGTCACTGAGCAACACGAAGTTTTGAAAAGACAAGACAGCTTTATTTATATAGCACCTTTCCTACACAAAGGCAACTCAATGGGCTTTACAGCAAAAGCACCCCCAAAGCATGATGTTTTCACCCCCATGCTTCACAGTAGAGATGGTGTTCTTGGGATGCAACTCATCCTTCGTTTTCCTCTGAACACGGCGGGTGGAGTTTAGACCAAAAAGTTCTACTTTGGTCTCATCTGACCACATGACTTCTCCCAAGCCTCCTCTGGATCATCCAGATGGTCATTGGCAAACTTCAGACAGGCCTGGACTTGAGCAGGGGAACCTTCTGTGCAATGCATGATTTTAAACCATGACGGTGTAGTGTTCTACCAACATGACCTTTGAACCTGTGGTCCCAGCTCTCTTCATGTCATTGACCAGCTCTTCCCGTGTAGTTCTGGGCTGATTCCTCACCTTTCTTATCATCAGTGATACCCCACCAGGTGAGATCTTGCATGGAGCCCCTGTCTAAGGGAGACTGACGGTCGTCTTTAGCCTCTTCCATTTTAATTGCTCCAACAGTTGATCTAGTTTCACCAAGCTGCTTGGCGATTGCCCTGTAGCCCTTTCCAGCCTTGTGGAGGTCCACAATTCTGTCTCTGGTGTCTTTTGACAGCTCTTTGGTCTTGCCCATGGTAGTAGTGGGAGTCTGGCTGACTGTGGAGTGGACAGGTGTCTTTAACAAGCTCAGACAGGTGCTACAAATTTAGATTAATCAGAGTAGAGGTTTGTATGTTCAAAGGAATAATTCCACCCAAAATTGAAAATGTGTCTGTTGATATATTTGCCAGAGTTAGATAGGTGGGGGAAAGTCATTTTTAACAGCCCAGTCATTCTCCTGGCTCTCCTGACCACTGTGCCACTCAATATGGTACAAAACAATTGTCACATTCACACATTTTATGATGCATTTTATGAAAGCAGGTGTCCTTGGGGTTTCCCTTGCATCTTTCGGCGGAGGCTTACAGCTGTGCTTTGTCATAAAGTAGTCCCAAGTCTAAAATGGTGTTGGTGATTCTTTTATGTTACTAATTATTTTCACTTGCAGTGAGTGTGATTATTTAGGTCACCAAGCAAAATTGGGATCACTACTGAGTGATTTTAAGGACTTTTTTTACTCACAATGCTAGCTGGATCCATTCACGTACTGTGTTTTATGCTAAGCTAAAGCTAAAGGAGTACAGCCAGGTCAGGAGAATGACTGGGCTGGTTAAAAATAGTTTTTGTCCCACTTATCTAACTCTGGCAAATATATCAACAGCCAAAATTTCAATTTTGGGTGGAATATCCCTTTAAAGGAAGCGTAACAGGTCTTTGAGAGCCAGAATTCTTGCTGATTGCCAGGTGTTCAGATACTGATGTTCCTCACTGTATTTTGTAACGATCAAAACTCAGCAACCCAGAGGTTTAAATGCTATAAAATATAAGATTTCCATTACCTGGGGTCCTATTTAACTGAGTTTTTGTAATATTATGTGATATTTGTAATGTGGGTGTGGCTTTATTTGAAGGGTTTGGTATAATTTTGAGTGAGATAATACTTTTGTTGTCTGGGGCAACACTTTCATACATTCCCCCTGGATCAACAAAGAATCTCTGATTCTGGTGGATGGAAGACAAACCTATTATTATTGTGTGTTTCTGTCAGTTTGCAGTTCAGAGCCTGAAAGCATCCAGGCTGCACCCTACAACCTCAGCAGCCTGCTAGTGACATGGGAGCGACCGCGGGTGGTGTACGACGCCAACATCGAGAGGTACTCCATCACCTACCGCGTGGCCAGCGCAGAAGAACCGGTCCTCTCAGAATACCTGACGGATGGATATCAGGATACAGTGAGTGAGCAACGACACACCTTTGGATAAAAGTTTTCACCATATCGATTGGGACTAAAGTTGTTTTTCCAACAGCACTGCTCAGCCTAAAACAGCTCATACAGAGTGGGTTAACTCAGCTCTTCTCAGTGTGGTCGTGTTTTCCGGGGGGGCTCTTTACGTGACACAAAAGTAGCATGAGGTGATCAGTAAACAGTGTGAGGTAACCTGAATGCTCCACAGAAACACAGCTCAGCACATACATTGTGTTGTTGGACATTCTGCTCAGTTTTATGGCTTTTTGTCAGACCAGGAAACGGCTGCAGGCAGGAGCTCGGAGCAGCCAGTGACTCCGCCCCTAGCCAGTCAGCGGGCCCCAGTCGCGATGCTGGCCCAACTCAGCGTACTTGGGACTTCAACCAAGCAGGAACTAAAAATTTGGGAAAAAGTAGAAGGAAAATACCGAACCGTACTGTTGGAAAAGGTGGCCGGGTCGAGCCGAGCTGCACTAGTCTGAGTTACTCTGAGTAGTGTTGTTGGAAAAGGCCCAATAGTGTCAGGTGGTTTACATGTGCACAGCCTAGTGATGTCTTCATGTCCAGACACTGATTTTAATACTAAATGACTGATGTCTAAGCCAGTGTTACTGGTTAAAGTATATCATAGTAAATTCCTTTCTCTGTGACCACCAGGGGGCGATACTTGACGACCTGTTAGCTAACACCACCTATGAGGTTCGGGTGGTGGCCATCTGCACCAACGGGCTTCACGGACGCGTTAGCGACTTCCTGACTGTCGTCATGCCAACAACTGATGCTGGTAAGACTCGTCCAGAGTAGAGTTTAGCAGATTACCGGTGCTGATGATGTTTCCTACTCAGTCACCATTTTAGTTTTGATAGAAGTTAAAGTTTATTCTCCACAGGAATAAAATGCAGGAATTTCCATACTTGCTGTTTTTTTAGGTCATTGGAATTAGATTTGGACAAATATTAAACCATTAAATTTTAATGATGCAGCAAATTAGACTTAATACCAGGGATGCAGCGATACCACTTTTTTCCAAACCGATACGATACTTGGATCTGAGTACTCGCCGATACCGATTACCGATACCGATACTTGTACCACACACAAAAATGCAATGAATTGTAATACAGGTTTTATTTTCTTCTCTTCTTTCAACAGGAAAATACGGTGAGTTAGATGAAAATTATAATATATTAATAGAGATCACAAAACTAAAATATTAGGTGAAAAATAAATATTTTCTGTAAAATCATTGCACAGTTTCCTACAAACAAAATGAACTAATCGGCACTGTCTCCAGCTTTCATGAACATAACATTTATGAACCTATCGCAGTGTCCACATTTAAATAAAAATACTATAGTCAGCATTAGCAGCAATAGTGTGGATTCTCAACTAAGCTTTTTGGGAAACATGAACAGCAGGTTCTTTTTGATGAAAATAGTCATCTCTGCATTTTCAGGTGTGAGCCTGTCTCTGCTTTCATTCACAATGTTGGAAACAGCTCCCCTATTGGTCAATATAGAAAACTACAACAGAAATGACAAGTCCCAGTGAAGCCACTTTCAGGCAACTGGTATCGGTTCACTTTTTTTCTGGTATCGGTGCATCCCTACTTAATACTTCAGAATGAAATATTCTACCTCCTTCAGTTACATTTAAAGGTTTTATTCTCTCATGTATCGTGTCTGATTCGTGTTTATTTCAAGATTACTGGGATAACTTTAGCTTTTGTGCATCTGAAGATGGAAGCTGCTAGTATTTATTATAATAAATGATTAGAAATCAAATCATTCACCGAACTAATCATTTTGTAATAAATGAACACATCCTTTGTACTTGTTCTTATTTTTAGACACACAGCTGTACTTTTCCACTCACCTTCCCACTGAAACTTGACACAAATTCTTTTTTTTCTCCTCTTCCATCCTTCCTTCCTTCCTTCTTTCACTCTGTGTGTTTGTGATAAATGCCATGATTGTTGTTTTTCATATGAAAACTCATCCATCATGTCTTTCTCTTTTCCCTGATTCTGAAGTCTGATGTGCTCCTCACACGTGCTTCTCTCTGTTTCTGTCTGATTTAATGTAACACAGATAAGTTAGCTCCCATAGTCTCTTTGTGCCACATGGACCAGCAAATCTTCCATTAGGCCATCTGCTCCTTCTTCACTGTCAGATAAATGTTTATGTTTGCTGACAGAGACTTTGTAGTATTTCACCTGAACTTGATTTTTTTCTAATAAACCAGTATGTGTTGGTACAAAGTAAAAACAAAAACTATCCTGCTTCCTGTTTCACTGTTAAACTGCAGCATTCACATGTGTCATTTTCCTGTTATTGACACCATCAAGGTATCTGGAAGTGATCATAAACATTAAAATATGCACACCTGAATGACATCTACCAATGTAAAAAACAGGAAACTTCTCAGCTTGCTAAGTCTGACTGTGGGGAACCGACTTAAAAAGCACACAAATTGCCAGCTGTAAAAGTGTCTGAAGTCTGTATTATATGACATAACTGCTTGTCATACTTACAGCACATTGATCCTGACTGTTGCCACAGATCATCCGGATAACTTCCCCTCGGCCCATCAGCCAGTCCTGCCATTTTAAAGGCCAACTTCACTGAAAAACCATTTGTTACTTAATATTTTTGAAAAAAGATCAGCCACTCTGAGTTTAACATGCAGGCTAAACATGAAAAGGGTCTTCTACCCCTATTACCTGCATTAGCTTCTGATAAAATATAGACAGAGAAATGCTCGGTTCAGAAGAGCTTGTCGATCGCACATCCATCCATCCCTTATTGGCCACTTATCCGGGGTCGGGTCGCGGGGGCAGCACCTAAGCAGAGAGGCCCAGACCACTTGGGCCAGCTCCTCCGGGGGAATCCCAAGGCCTTCCCAGGCCAGACGAGAGACATAGTCCCTCCAGCGTGTCCTGGGTCTTCCTTTGGGTCTCCTCCCGGTTGGACGTGCCTGGAAAACCTCACCAGGGAGGCGTCCAGGAGGCATCCTGACCAGATGCCCGAGCCACCTCAGCTGGCTCCTCTCGATGTGGAGGAGCAGCGGGTCTACTCCAAGCCCCTCCTGGATGACCGAGCTTCTCACCCTATCTCTAAGGGAGAGCCCAGACACCCTGCAGAGAAAACTCATTTCGGCCGCTTGTATCTGCGCTCTCATAATGTCAAATTAACATTCATGGACTCACCCATCTTGACTCACGACGGGGAAGGCTGTTGTTGGTTTAGCGTCCAGGAAACAGCAGAGAACGTCTGTGCTAGTAGAAGCTAACTGTTAGCATTAGCAACTCCACCACACAGCAGAACTCCTCCAGGCTTGTGTTATTTGTGGAGATAAAACATCAACGTTGCAGAGCAAACAGAGTCAGTGGTGGAGTCGTGCTGCTGTTAGCCAATCAGAGGAGAGATGTCCACATATCAGGAAGTAAGACTCCAGATCCTGCCATCTTCTGCTCACCTCTCATGTGGCTAACCTCTAGTTCCTGAAACAGGAGCTTCAGAGCCTTTTTCCCCACAGAGGTCGATTCACAAGGCATTCATTTATACCAGAGACTGCTGCAGATGTGTTGAAAAGACGAGTGAACTTGGTCTTAAAATATTTCAGCTTTCTTATGTTTACAAAATGCAAATTTCTAAGACTTTATTTAACATTTTTATTATTAAAACCATCACAAACAAGTTATAGTGGAAAAGTGCAATCATCTGATGGGTGGGTTTAACATTATTTATTACATGTGGCTCTTCTAATAGAATAAGGTCGAATCAGGCTTCTTCAAAGCCCCAAACAATCTTCCAACACCACTTTGTTCCAATAAACCTTCACCTTCTGCTTCACGGACCAGTCTGATCTGGTCTTCATGACATGGCTCTTAGCCTAAGACAGGTAAGACCACCACCTGCACACCTGACCCCTGACCACACCCCCTTGTGTGCTGTGACTGAGTTCAGTCAGCCTGTGTGGCATTAGCCGATGGCTCCTTTTGTGAGGTCTCTCCCTGTCTTGTCTGTTTTGCTATAAGGATGACACAAAAGTTAGGAGATGTACATTTTTAATCAAAGCTTCCTGGTTTTGGTTTTTGTCATATGGGGGATTGTTGGATGTGAGTTCATATGTTTTGCATGCATTTGTTGGTATTTAGTTTTGTTTGTTTTTTACGTCGGTGTTATTTGGTTAATGAAGAGACTTACAGGAGTCATCACCTGAAAATTTCACTTTTCCACTTCAACCAGCTCACATGCACCCCACGAGCACGCGCACTCCAAAACGAGAACTTGAGTTCTGGCCCTATATGTCGACACAAAGGTCGAATATAAACAAATATGAACCAGCAGTGAACAAACCAGCACAACAAAGCTCATTTCATAACGTGAAACACATAAATTATGTCTTACCGTTGACGACTCATGTTATAATCCGTGTTATGGGAAACAAAACTCCGATCGGTTTGTGTATTCCATCTTCACAACAGCATAAGTGCCGATGCCTGGCTGTTAGCTTGCTTTGTCCCAACTCAACAACATGCGAGGACGCCATTACGCACGAGGCGAGGCTCGGTCTCGTACATACATGGTTAGATCCCGTAGGTCACTGCCAGGTCGGGTTCAGTTATAACTTTTGTTGTTTTGGAGCGAGACTCTGAAGCTGCTTCCTGCTTCCTTCCACCAATCAACGCGCCCCTCAGTCCCGCGCGTCCCGAGACAGCCAAAATATCGCGTGTGATCTCGCGAGAAAATATACCCTTCACAATTCTACTCTTACCATGACAAGGTTTGTTAGTTAAAGGTGACATTTTTTTAACCTGTTTGTGTTCATTTCTTTGTAACAAAACTTAAAGTGTGTTTGGTTGATCATTTCTTTGTAACAATGCTACATGATAATTAATCGTACATTTAAAAGTGTGATTAGTCCTAATAACAATAAGAAGGACCGTTCATCTGTAGGTTGAGCAACAGGACTAAACGTGCTTCTCTTCATGAAAAGTGCTGAAATGCTCTTAAATCTTGTTCTGAGCAGCTTTGTGAATTGGATAATTAAACTTTAACACACTAATCAGAAATAAACATCACATAGGAGGCTCAGTAGCATGTGGAAGACCCATACGCAGGCACAACAGCTGGCCCCTCCCCCTCATGCTGGGGAACCAGTCTGGTTGCGTTTGCTGTGGAATGACTTAACCACCAGGAGTTGTTGAAGCAAGGGCGTAGATTTGGCATGGACGGTGGTGACGTGTCCCCACCAATATCCAGCAATGACCAAATAGTCCCCACCAATAATTTGACCGCCTCCGCTAAAAAACAACAAGCCATTCAATTTCTCGTTACTCTAGAGGTGCAGAAAGGGTTAAATGACGTTCTCTCCTCGAGTCCTGCCGCCGTACCGCATATGGACGGTGTGATTGGCTGTCACGAGAAACTCACGTGAGACAAACTATGCCGTCGGTCGTTAGCAGCACACATGTATACGGTTAGCAGCACCAAAGCTAGAAGGAAAACAAGTCATATGCAAGACTCCTGTGTTTGTAATGCAACGTGAGTGACACAGAGGGTCCTGAGAGAATGACGCTAACTGTATAAAAGCTGCACATGAATAGAAACTCCAGAGGCTCTTTTATTAACGCCACCGTCATTTCACATGACAGCAGTCAAGTTCCCCAACAACACACCCACACACTTCCGGTCACCACAATAAAAGTGCTGTATACTACATCCTGTCTGACTGTATTAATTAAAATAAGAGTCTCACAAAAGTAGTTTACATGAGGATGGAGGCAAAAATAAGGTTGAGGACATAAGGAACTAATTTTCCCCCAAAGAAACGTGTAAGTCACTTAAAGTTAAGTTTACTAATGAAATGAGTCCATCATCATAACGTTATTAGCAGTGCTAGGCTTTAGCGCTCAGCAGGTAAATCATCTGTAGCTCATTAGAGATTTACCTGCTGATTTAACTTTCTCTCAGAGAGAAAAGACAACTAGCCATGTTAGTCATGGTTCTCTTTCTCTCTGAGTCTAACTTCCACTCAGACTGAGAGAAATCTGCAGCCTTGTACAGATATTATCAGCCTAGAGAGACACTTAGTCCTTTAAAGCCTGACACATGAAATAATAATCAGAAAACAGTTTTTTAAATTTAGAAACACTTTTGACTAATATTAATACAACAATAATTTACTTTTACAACAAACTAAATACAATTTGTACTTGGCAACTTTAGCTTCCCCCAGAGGGCAGAAAACATGTCTATGATTCAATAAAGCAGCTTATTGAGGACAAAACTAATCTTATTAAAATTATTAAAAAGAAAGAGCTCTTATAAACTTAGATGTGTGTGTAGATACGAAACAATTGTTGTTAAAGGGTTAAATTGACATGTTTAATATTAAAATGTTGGTGACACACAATAGCTTTTCAATAACATGAAACACTACAAATAAGTAAGTAGAATAGTACATGTGGGAAATAAGTACGTTATTGTTTTTATCATGGGAGGAGAAAACAACACAGATTGGGTGGGGTGGGGGGATTTATAAGTCCCCATCAATGTCAAGACCAAATACGCCAATGTGTTGAAGGTCAACCAGTGGGGTGGTGTTGGTAACTCTAGTGGTTCTCACTTAGTTTCTGTCATGTCCCCACTTAAAAGAATCAATATGTTTGTGTTTTCTTCATCAGCCGCCACTAGGGTTTTTCTTCTTTCCAACCGTAATAAATCCAGTGGTTGTAGTCTTCGTCATATTTCCTCTTCTCTTTCTGCCAGCCACCATCACTTGCTCTGGTGCCTCCATCATTTCCTCCAGCAGCTGGTCCACCGTCGTGCCTGACTTTATGAGCTGCTTTTTCTGCTGCATTGAGCCTGTTGATCAGTTCAAGCACTGCTGCCACCTAGTGGCTGGAGGCGTGGTCAGAGCTCAAGCATAAAAAAATACATTAATGGGTCCTCCTGCCTCTCATACACCCAACACTAATACACATAGTGTGTGTGTGTGCGTGTGTGCGTGTGTGTGTTCAAGGTTTTGAAAAACACCTAAAATTTGAACTTTGAATGGCTGTTGTGGAGAAAGAAACAACCTATTCTAGAGAAAAAAGCTCTTTTATGGTGACGTTTATTGGAACACAACAGAAGGGTTAAAGAGGACCTAGAATGCAGTTAGTCAACGATCTAAACCGGAGCTTTGAGCCTCTAAAAAGCATAAGAAATGTTCTTTAGGCTTTCATCTGTCCCAGGAGTCCTGATACAGGCCATTCTAAACCCCCTAAACCAGCCTTTCTGTGAAAAGAGCTGTTAGCCCCTCCCACTCGGCCAGGACATGAATATGATAATGAGCTGCATGCTGATTGGTTGGTTTACCCAGAAGGCCTCAGACACATGCAGGTTTGAGGAGGCGTGGCTCCCCCTTATGACGTGTTAAGGAAGGCTTTCTCAGAACAGGAGGTTTTCTCTCGCCTTTTTCAACTTTCTAATTTACATAAAAGTAGGTCACACACGGCTTTGACTTTTTGGCATGCTACTGTTGACCACCCAAGCTGTCTTATTCAACAACAACAAGAAACATGTTGGTTTACATTCTAGGTGCTCTTTAAGACTGCTGTAGTGGATCTACAGAACAACCAAACACAGTCACAGAACACTCATCGGGTATCTTCCCTGAGACGCTTCTTCCAGAACCGGAAACCCGCGATGCTGGACGAAATGAGATAGCTCTATACACCAGTCACTGTTTTCTAGGTCCAAATGTCTTTAGTTGTCCGTGACTTCAAATGGTGTTTTTCTTTTTGGGACTCTGCTAGTTTGTCCTAAAGTTGAAGTGGTAGCAGCCGGCTGAGAAGGAGAACTTCTCTGATGTTATTGAGCGGAGAACCTCTCACACCAGTGGTGTTCTGTTGCTGAATACGTGAGTGTGTGATGAGTGGAGGACCCAGGGAAGTGAGACCGACACCCGGATGGTCCAATGGTTGTTTTTGGTCTGAAACGTGATATTGGTGGAGGTTTTTAGACAAATGCGGGAGAATCACTTTATTAATTTTGTTGGTTTTTTTATATCTCCACAACATATTTATAGCTCTACTATGTTAAAACTTTGTTAAGAGGCATTAAAAAATGTTTTAAGCTAATTTGTTTTCCAAATTTGCCGTTGCAGCTTTAAGTGTTGACCTTTATGTATTCACCTCAGTTTAAACCCTAACAATGACCTCATGATTAATGGAGTGTCTTCTTCACCCTGACTGCTAGATGGCATGGCCCCTCTCCCTTTCTCCTGATCTCTTTGTAACAACATTCTCACAATAAGATTTTCTAATTGAGTTTTTCTCTTTTAAAAAAACCTTCTGATTTATTTGTTTATTTATTTATTTGTTTGTTTGTTTTTCTATATAACTAATGTTTAAAACGTCTGATTTTCCTTTCAGAAAACGAACTTGATTCTGATTTAAATGAATTTGCGTTGGAGGTAAGGTGATTTTAGTTTTCCAATAATAATAATTGCATCATCACAGCAACTTAGTGCTTGTTTAAACATCTTTCCTTTAGGAACAGGAGACTTTTGAACCTGAACCATCCTGGAATGAGCTGGAGGAGACCATAAACAACAACTTGGAGTGGAGTTCGAACGCTAAGAGGACCACAACTTCTGCATCGCCGTTTGTACCCTTACCCCCAACCAGAGCCTCTACCACAGAGTCCAGTCAGAGGAGCTCTACCACAGATCCCGTTCAGCACCTGAAACCCACACACTCTAGTGAAGTACTGACCCGATCTAAAGACCGATCACACCACAGTCCTCCCTCACAGCCACCGGAGGTGTTGGCAGAAACCAGAGGAATTGCTGAATTTGGCATCAACAGCATTTTTCACACCACAGCAGCAACTAAAGCCTTGGTTTCAACATCTGCTACCTCTTTATCCACAAAAGCAGACAATGTTCACAGAGACGTCAACTCAAAGAGCTCATCTGAAAAATCAGAAGATGAGAAAGGTGCCGTTCTGACCACAGCGCCGCCCCTCTCTGGAAACATGAGCACAGCATCGTCACCATCTCTCATCCAGGCCAAACAAGGTTTGACAAAAATCAGGAACCAAGCCACCACCACAGAGGGAATGACCTCCACTGGACCCAGAGGTCATTCTGAGGTCGGAACGTCCTCTTCAGGAGGAGCTAAAGAGGACACGAGTCCCAGCACGCCTATTTTTCCATCTACGACGACCTTTGTCCCGCTGGGTGGTGTCCCCTTGCAGCCCACACGGTCACTGTCTAATGGTGAGCTCCACTCTGTCTCCCCCTCTTGTTCCTCCTCCTCCTCCTCCTCCGCTCTGTGTGACACCTCGGACCCAAGTGCTGCACCCTTCACCGGCTTGCATGAGCCTTCCTCTCCGTGGCTGATGTTGTCTGCCTCTGCTTTGGACTCCCAGCATGCTGCTACTCCACCTCTGTCTAGCCAAGACCTTGTTCCTCCTTCGGTCCCTGTGCTTCCTGCCTCCACGCTGCCTCCCTTTCCTCACCCCTCCTCACACTCCCTGTCTGTTTGGGGGCTTGACTCCACCTACCAGAGTGTCAGTCTTGGTGGTAGTGATGGTGTTTGGTGGTCTGGGTCATCAGGTGATCCCTCAGTGTTTAGTAGTACCCCTCCCCTCCAAACAGTGCTGGTCCTTTCTGGCACAACCGCTGCCACGGAACGCTCTGATGCTTCCTGGGATTTGTCCCTCTCAGGATCCTCCCTCTCTCCCAGCCCCACCCTCCAGCCTTCAGTCCTTTTTTCTAGTGAGTTGACCTTTTCTGAAGACTTATCCAGACCCGTATCATCTGGGTTTGAGAACTCGGGGTACGCCACTGGGAGCACAACAGAGGTTTTGCTCCCTGAGGTCAGTGGTGATGGGTTTTCTCCAGCTAGTGATGTGGACATCATGTGTGGCTGTTCTCTGGAGCCATCCACATCCTCATCTCAGTCGCATGTCTCTCTTCATGGTCCTCCACCATCTTCAACCTGGGATTCTTCAAGTGAAGAACTTTACTCTAGTGCGGGCCTGCTTTCAGCCTCTGGTGTTGGGATAGACAACCTTCTAAGCTCGCCTACTTTGGTGTTCTCTGATGGTTTGTCTTCAGACCTTCCTCTAAACTCCCATAGCAAAATCTCTCCCTCCTCTTCACAGTTTCTCCCAGTCACCCATAGTGACCTGCATGTTTCTGTTGCAGCCACAGCGTCTGCAGCTCAGGACTTTGGGTTGTCCGCATCAGAGAGAAACACCACCTCCCAAACAACATCCCCCCCTTCCTCACCCACAGCCCTCCCACCAGATCCCGCTCCAGAGAGCCAGGCGTTAGACACTAGCAGCACCTCTGGCTCAACCCTTTCCCCTGACCTCCAGGAGAGCATAGACCAGGAGTGGGATAGGGTTCAAACCTCAGCATCTGGGGAGAGTGGGCTTCCTCATACCACCAAAGTTACCATGGAGTCTGGCCACAGCCCAGATGATCTGGAAGAGCACTCCTCAGCATTTTATTTTGAAAGTGGCAGTGGCATCATCCCTGAAGTAGGAGGTGTAGGGAGCCCAGCATTGTCTGAGGTAACATCAGCTACCCCCTGGTCACTGGGTGGGGCAGAAGAAAGCGGCTCAGGGCAGGGAGAAAGCCTCTACGACAACGAGACATCCTCTGACTTCAGTATTTCAGAGCACACAGAAGAAGAGCCAGCCGCAGGTAAAGAAAATAACTCCAGACGATGTGAGGGGGTAGCAGAGCTGAGAAAACAGCTGACTCATCCATCATTTACCTTCATCCCTTATGTTCTGGGAAATAAAAATCACTCATTTAGTTCTGCTTAGCCACCAAAGCTGGTAACTACTGACATTACCACCTTACCTAATTATTTTAGTATTATTATTATTTTACAGTACCTAACATGGCCACCAGAGTGCAGCAGAGTTCTTTAAAGTCTCAGCTGTTCCACATAGAAACCACTAAGACTGCCTTTCTTTTTGAAGACTCGTCTCCTAATGTCTTCTTCTTTATTTGTGTTGGATTGAATTAAAAGTTAAAGTCATGAATCTATAAGAGAATACTTTTCAAATAGACCATAAGTAGCAGTCAGTTAAATAATGCCCTGCTGCTGTTCCTCACTGAACAGAAATGTTGGTATTTGATTATGAACTTTCCTCTCCTACCTGTGACAGGTGCTGTTCAGGCCTCTGTGTGGTCAGCTATCTCTTTGTGAAAGGAAGATGATTATTATTTGTGATTAGTGGTGGACCAGAACCCTGAGATTCCTCTTGTGCTACAAAGAAATAAAAATTAGCATCAAAATGTAACAAAAGCCTTTTAACCATCATGAGCTGAACCTTAATGTAAGCTTAAAAACCAGCGATAGCCATCAAGACGAGTGGATCAATGGGAACCTTTTCTATTTATGTATATTATCTTTGTTCAACCCAGGAATTAAAATGTGAACTTTGTTAGACCTTTATAAATCCAGAAAACTCACTGTTTAACATCTGTTCAGTCTGTTACCAGACTTCAGCCTCTTCAGGGTCACTGTTCACTCTCCTTTATCCGTCTGGGTCTGCTGAAGGGCTCAGGTAGGAGCTGGTTGGGTTTTTGAGCTGAGGGTTTGGGCTTGTGTTGGTCACATGTTTCATTAGTTTGGGATGTTTCAGTACCAGCTAGCTCACCCATCACCTCTGGTTTTAATGGCTGCCATAATGGAGCTATAAGAGCTCAGTGTTTCCTCTGGTGCAGGAAACGTCTGGTAGACCCAGCATCATGAGCTCTTTACAAGCACGTCAAAAACCTTCTACAGTCATTCATAGTCCGTTTGTAGGAAACATGTAGGTCAAATGGAAAACGGCTTCTCCTGTCAGCTAGAAGAGTAAGGAGCGAAAACTGTTGACACGTGAGCCAAGCTGCCCTGGAGGCTCCGTGCTTTAGAGCTGATCATGTAGACCATCTCGTATGTTTGGAGAAACAAGCTCTTAGGATCACCTCTACAGCAGATGTGTGTGTGTGTGTGTGTGTGTGTGTGTGTGTGTGTGTGTGTGTGTGTGTGTGTGTGTGTGTGTGTGTGTGTGTGTGTGTGTGTGTGTGTGTGTGTGTGTGTGGCTTTAGCAGCCTTCCAGCACCATGTTCACATCTACTCACAGAAGAAGTTCCTCCTTACTCTAACTTGAGCCAGTAATAATACTGAACACACTCAGTCACAAACTCATGGATAACCATGGCAGATGGAATAGTTGGACTAGGTGTGAAGCTGTTTTAATACCAGGCTGTTTGTGGTTGTTGGAGATTATTTTGTTGTTTTTTAGAGGAAACCCACTGATTGATTTATAACTTTAACCTAAAGGAGTGGAGAAGCTGCTGAAAGAGGCTTAACTGGAAGCTTTAGACAGATGTAGCTTTCTGCAGGAAACAAGATAGAGTCCAAGGTTTGTAGTTGAGCTGAATCGGGTAAATGAGAGGTTGGAATGACTTGCTTTGACAGAAATGATCACATCTGGAATGTGATTGTTGGTAAGGTGAACCTTTATAAAAGCACTTTTGTCTTTTTCTTCTGGTCACAGCTGTTTTCATCTCCACCTCCTTTAATGACTTTCTCCAGATGCCAGTAATAGCAGCCATGAGTCGAGGGTCGGCTCAGTCATGGAAAGAGAGAAGAAGGTTGTTCTTCCCCTGGCTGTCATCTCCACCTTCACCCTCCTGGGCTTGGTGGTCCTCATCGGCATTCTCATCTACTGGAGGTCAGTACTGCTGTGGCTCTAACACTGTGTGACAGACACGATCAGGTGGGATGTTTTACACCTGCTGCAGCTGCAGAGACACAACCCTAAATCCAGTCTCATGTCTGGTCAAATACTTGAACCCTTTAAATGTCATGTGAACAGCTTGGTAGAGCATTTTTACATCAGTACAGTGATTTCTTTGCTCCAACACGGTTAATGCAGTGGTTGAATCACCTGTGCAGCAGCTCATCAGGCTCTGCAGAAGCCTGTTAATCAATTGCTGATTGAAATCAGGTGTGTTGAAGCAGGGTTAAAACTAAAACATGCTGGATACCGGCCCTCCAGGACCAGGATAGGGCACCCCTGATCTAAAGGCTCAGGAACCCTTTGCAGGTGTTCTGGATTCATCAGCTGATCAGAGTGTGACACTTTGAGTCTAGAATATTGATCCTTTTCACAATATTCTAGTTATCTGAGATTCTGAATGTGGGATTTTCATCAGCTGTAGCCATCATCATCACAGTTATAACAGATAAAGGCTGAAACTCATGGAATGAGTCTGTCTCATAGATTACTTTCACATTTTATTAATAATAATAATAATAATAATAATAATAATAATACATTTTATTTTAAAGCGCCTTTCAAGTCACCCAAGGACACTGTACATGATAAAAATAGAGCAAGATAAAAACGTTACAAAAATATATAAAAACACTAAGACATTATAATTAAAACTAGGTGGTAAAAGCTCGTGTGAACAGGTGTGTTTTGGGTTTTGATTTAAAAAGTGGGAGAGAGAGAGTGGTGCGAAGGTCAGGGGAAGAGATTCCAGAGGTGGGGAGCAGAGCGGCTGAATGCTCTACTCCCCATGGTGACGAGGCGAGCGGGGGGAGCTGAGAGTTGAGGAGCAGAAGAGGAACGAAGTGAGCGGACAGGAGTGGAGATGTGAATGAGATCAGATATGTAGGATGGAGCCAGGTTATGAAGAGCTTTTAAAGGGACACTTTGCAACTTTTTCATGTTTTTAAATCATTTTTTAAGCTACTATGTGCTAAAATGATCCTTTACAGAGTTAATGAAAGGCCACCCAGCCCCTGTCGCCCCCTGTGGCCAAAATACCCCACTTGCAACTTCACAGTAGCCGGTCCGGTCTGTTGGGACTTAGAAAAAGTTCAGCTTGACCTAACTGGCTCTGCAGTCTGCTTCCAGCATGTTTTAGATCATGAACACAGCTGATTTGTTTGATTTAGTGATGAACCGCTCCTGTAGACACTAATGAAGGCTTTAGCCACTCCAGGAAAACGTTGAGTCTTTTTTGATCATAATTAAAACTGTAAATCCTGCATGTTAGGACATCATATGTAGCCTCTGACAGGCTGATACTGGTTCAGTACTGGTGTAGTGCTGGTACTGGTTTATTTCTCCTCATTGTTGACCGCCCGCTCAGACTTTAAAAAAAGCAAATCCAGAAATCCAATCAAAGACATGCTGTCATGCTGTGTTAAGCACGTTCACTGATGTTTTTCTAAGACTGTACATTTCGTATCTGCCACCCGAGATTTAACTTGTTCTTCTTGTTTTGCATTTGCTTGTTGTTGTATCTGTGGGATTGAGCAGCGTTAAGATGGTAATCTGAGGAACAGGGGCATTAATCCACAGTGATGGATGTACCTCAGCTACTGCAATTTGAGCATCTACTCAGTGGCGTGTGTCCAGAGGGTTTGCTGGATGGAAAAGGACATTTGCCTGATTATTTTGGACAGAAGGAGTCATGTTGTGTCTTGTAGGGCAAGAGGCAGAGGGCCAACCTGCGCTAATCCTGTTGTGTCCTTTTTCATTCTCTGGGCCATCACAGGGCTCATTCACACACTGGCTGTGCATTTGAGGTCAGGCACATTTATTACACTTCACTTGACTCTGTTCTTCAAACATAAAAATAAAAATCCATAACAAATGGAACGTTAAATATGTCATCCATGAGTTGTATTTCTGAAGCAGCTCTTCAGCTGAATTCAAATGCTGCCAGAGGAAGATCACCATGCAGACACAAGCTGGTGGTAACCTTCACGACGTGAAAAGGAAACCTGCTTTTATTATTTTGGATACCAAGGGGCACGTTGGTAGCGTTTTATTAACAGCAGCAGAACCTGTTTCACTAACAGGAAACTCGTCTTAATGTGTCGCCTTATTGACCCAGCAGTCAGGACTTAATCGCTTTATCACCACTGAGTTCACATGAGCTGTAGCTGGCGCCATTTCACACACCTATAGTGTACATTTACCTGTGGGTGGGTTTGTTTGTTTGTTTGTTTGTTTGTTTGTTTGTTGCAAAGATAACTTTGCATTTTCAGGAGCCAAGTGTTGGCTCCTCCTCCTCCCAGTCATTTGGCCAGTATCCATGTGTTATTATGTGAAACAAGTGGAAACAACATATTATAGATGGAATACTATTTTGGTTATTATTTTAGCAGGTCAAATATCCCACAGCCTCCACCTGCTGAAGTTCCTTTACTCTGAAAAACTATGAAGTGTGAAAGCTATCGATCTGATAAGGTGTGTAATGAGACAAACAACCATGTTGGTGTGGTGTCTCTGGATGAGGTCAAAGTATTTCTGGAGTCTTTACGTAGTCCAGTTAAATCTTCACAATTATTCCTACAAACACAAAATGCTCATTCAGCTTAAACGTGTAGGAAAGTGATCATTCCAGCTGCTCCCATTGGCTGCTGATGACTTTCCCAACCCTTGGCTTGGTTTCATTAATGCTAAACTGAATGAGATGCCCATTATGAAATGACCATGGCCTTTTTGTCATTTACACGACAAGTCTGAATAAAAAATAATGAAAAAATTTAAAATGAACGTAACTAAAGTCAGTATCAAGTTTTTATTGCACGCATTTTATTCCTGATAATGGTTCTCTAAATATGGAGATCCACCACATTACTCCCATCATTGGTGTTCATGGACCCGGTTCACATGGCAGGAGAATCAAACCGATATTTGCATGAATGACTGAGTGAATGGTTTATTGAACAAGTGAAGTGAGAAGAATAAGGAAAATAAAGAAATAGTACAAATAATAATATATATATATGTATGTGTGTGTATACATATATATGTATATTTAAATATATATATATAAAGGTGTATATGACATCTGTATGACATTATTCTCTTCAAAATAAGATGGATTATCACCCAAGAAAGAGTCCTATCGGGTCCTTTTGGCCTGTGGGACTCCGGAGGCAGCTGATGGGTACCGGCGGTCCAAGCGGAATGCGGCTCGGGTGGTCACAGAGGCAAAAACCCGGGTGTGGGAGGAGTTCGGTGAGACCATGGAACAAGACTTCCGTACGGCTTCAAGGAGATTCTGGTCCACCATCCGGCGTCTCAGGAGGGGAAAGCAGTGCACTACCAACACTGTTTACAGTGGGGAGGGTGTGCTGCTGACCTCGACTCGGGACGTTGTGAATCGGTCGAGGCCGAGTACTTCGAAGACCTCCTCAAACCCACCGGCACGTCTTCCAGTGTGGAAGCAGAGTCTGGGGATTTTGGGTTGGGCTCTCCAATCTCTGGAGCTGAGGTCACTGAGGTGGTCAAAAAACTCCTCGGTGGCAAGGCTCCGGGGGTGGATGAGATCCGTCCGGATTTCCTTAAGGCCCTGGATGCTGTGGGGCTGTGTTGGTTGAGGCAGCTCTGCAATATCGCGTGGACATCGGGGGCAGTTCCACTGGACTGGCAGACCGGGGTGGTGGTCCCCCTATTTAAAAAGAGGGACCGCAGGGTGTGTTCCAACTACAGGGGGATCACACTCCTGAGCCTCCCTGGTAAGGTCTATTCAGGGGTTCTGGAGAGGAGGGTCCGTCGGATAGTCGAACCTCGGATTCAGGAGGAGCAATGTGGTTTTCGTCCTGGCCGTGGCATACTGGACCAGCTCTATAGCCTTGGGGGGGTCCTGGAGGGTGCATGGGAGTTCGCCCAACCAATCTACATGTGTTTTGTGGATTTGGAGAAGACGTTCGACCATGTCCCTCGGGGGGCCCTGTGGGGGGTACTCTGGGAGTATGGGGTACCAGGCCCCTTGATACGGGCTGTTAGGTCCCTGTACGACCAGTGTCAGAGCTTGGTCCGTATTGCCGGCAGTAAGTCGGGCTCGTTTCCGGTGAGAGCTGGACTTCGCCAAGGCTGCCCTTTGTCACCGATTCTGTTCATAACTTTTATGGACAGGATTTCTAGGTGCAGCCAAGGTGGTGAGGGGATCTGTTTTGGTGGCCTAAGGATCAGGTCTCTGCTTTTTGCAGATGATGTGGTCCTGTTGGCTTCGTCAGAACGTGATCTCCGGCTTTCGCTGGAGCAGTTCGCAGCCGGGTGTGAAACAGCTGGGATGAGAATCAGCTCCTCTAAATCCGAGACCATGGTCTTGAGTCGGAAAAGGGTAGAATGCCTTCTCCAGGTCAGGGACGAGGTCCTGCCCCAAGTGGAGGAGTTCAAGTATCTCGGGGTCTTGTTCATGAGTGAGGGAAGGGTGGAGCGTGAGATCGATAGGCGGATTGGTGCTGCATCTGCAGTGATGCGGGCGTTGTACCGGTCTGTCGTGGTGAAGAGAGAGCTGAGCTGAAAGGCGAAGCTCTCGATTTACCGGTCGATCTACGTTCCTACCCTCACCTATGGTCACGAGCTTTGGGTAGTGACCGAAAGAACGAGATCACGGATACAAGCGGTCGAAATGAGTTTTCTCTGCAGGGTGTCTGGGCTCTCCCTTAGAGATAGGGTGAGAAGCTCGGCCATCCGGGAGGGGCTTGGAGTAGACCCGCTGCTCCTCCACATCGAGAGGAGCCAGTTGAGGTGGCTCGGGCATCTGGTTAGGATGCCTCCTGGACGCCTCCCTGGTGAGGTTTTCCGGGCACGTCCGACCGGCTGGGGAGAGGGGGGTCTGGGTCTCTCTGCTTAGGCTGCTGCCCAACTCCGGATAAGCGGAAGAAAATGGATGGATGGATGGATGGATGGATGGATGGATGGATGGATGGATGGATGGATGGATGGATGGATGGATGGATGTCACCCTTCCCCTGATTTGGTCTAATAATACTGTTTCATATTTTCCATACTTTTACTTTGATCTTGACTCGATCCTCCCCTTCCAACAATCCTAGGGATGCTCCAGACTCCCGTAACAGCTCTAAAGATAATCTCATCAGATATTCTTCCAGTGTGTGGTGTGTTGACAGCACTCTGGTTTGCTCAGAAGCACGGTGAGACCCCTCCAGTCATGAATCTGAGCTTTCAGACAGTTGGATGGTTATTGAGGACAGACGAGCATGGTTCCTGTTGTCTGTGTCGCCTAGTCTATCAGGAAACAACGTAACGGAAGCATGCTTCTCCACCACGTTTGTTTACTCACAAGATTTCCCGCCTGATCGTGTGTACTTTTTGCCGTGTACACCACACGCTGTAGGACCAAACCTCACATATCTGTGATTTATTCATCACCACGTGTGCGGTCTCTCATGCCTAGAAAACTGTTTGACTATTGAAAGTCCTTCAGTGTGAAGTGGGCCGAACACACACTACAGACCTGTGAGCCTCACTGTGACCATATTTGTGTTTCTCTAAACATATCAGGCTTTAATCCCAGAGCTCAGCCTCCTTTTGGCGTGCTGATAATCTGCGATGTCCATTTCTGGCCAAGATAACACAGGTTCATCAGAGTCAGGCTCATCCTTTTAAAAACATGTCAGGGATTAGCAGAACATCTTTTCCCCTGTGTTTATGTGAAGATTACCATGTTTTTGCCTAAATCAGCTAAACCACATCAAAACAAAAGCGTCTTCTGCCTCTCAGATTCAGTACTTGTTTTTTCCTCGCAGGTCTTTCGTTTTATATTCAGGGCAAGCACGTGGTTGTTCTTTGTTTGTCAGAGCTCAAACATAAACAGATGTGGAGAAAACATCTGTCTCTGCATTTGCTATGATACTAAATTAACTTGCTTGAATCATTTCCTTACATTAATTTGTCTGCAGGATGTGCTTCCAGACGGCTCACTTTTACATCAACAACGTTTCCTCTGCTGGAGTCATTACTGCACAGTCCATACCTGGTAACACACACACACACACACACACACACGCACGCACGCACACACACACACGCACGCACACACACACACAGACACACACACACACGAATAGGGAATGGTGCCTAAACATCCTCCTAGAGAACCTCCTCCAACCACCCAAGAGCAGTCTAGTGATGAACTATGTACTTTTTGTACCGTCAGGATTTGAACCAGAAGCTGATTGACAGCCTGTCAGGGTGAACTGTAGATAAAAAGAAAACCAACACTTCAAATGTTGACTCTTTGAAAGAATACTTTACGTGATCATCAATAAAAGCCTTTCAAGGTTATGAAATGTCTTTGATTCTATTAACGTAACCATAGAAACATCTGACAGAAAGATCTAAAACACTGAAGGTGCAGCCTTTGTTAAAACCAACTCTCTGAAGCTTTGAACACAGCTGGAGTGGAAGATTAATAAAAGGGAGTTCTTGTGATTGTTTTTAGTCATAATAGCGCTATGTTGATACAAACCATGTTTATGAAGTTCTATGCTCTAAATCATCATCATCATCATCATCATCATCATCACGTAAAGTGATTTCCACAGTTAAAATCTTAGAGCTGGTGCCCCTCCAGCATAAGCAGGTGGGGTGTGTGTGTGTGTGTGTAAGGGGGGTCCTATGCTAATGTTCCTTATTGTGATGTCACATTAAGGGATTTATATTTAGGCAGATAAATCCAGAAACCAAACACAGGAAATGGATGGAGGGTTTCATTTGGAGGAAGCATAATATGTTCCCTTTGATCTTGTTTTTACACCATCAAAACGTTTCTAACAGCTTATTTCACAATAAAATTAAAGCAGCTGCGTTGCTATATCTTTGCTGTTTTGTGTTACAGCTGCATTTTTTTACTATTGGCGACAAAGTTAAAATGTAAAAATCTTTTTTGGTCTCCAGAGCTTGAATGTAGCAAGGATTTATGGCCAGGACTCCCTTGAAAATGAGGTTTTTAATCTCAATGGGACCTTCCTGGTTAAATAAAGAATAAATAAAATTAACCACTATGGTATTCACAAATGTCACATTATAATGCACTGCCTTGTGATCAAAGCTGAATGGGGCAATATCACGTTGCAGAGTGTGGGTGAAAAAAATCTAACATGACAGCTTTAACACTAAACAACAGTGGGGAGGTGCCTGTAGGATAGCCGCTTCAGTTTCAGCACCACGGACAGCACACAATCATTTCCATGGATGCAGAGAGACCAACCACTATTTACACATTCCCCCCCCCCCCCCCCCCCCCCCACACACACACACACACACACACACACACTTTACCTGACATTGTTCTGGTTATATTCCTAAAGTCCAACAGACAGTAACTGAAGAACAGGTCAAACATTAGTTTGACCTACTTATCAGCTGATCTTCACTAGAAGTTGTTTTGCTGGTAGGCAGGCAGCTTTATTTGTATAACACACGTCACACACAGAGGCAATTCTATGTGCTTCTATTAGTGACAATAACACAAACATTAAAGACAAATAAATTCAGAGCAAATTAAATACACAAATCAATTTCAGATTTAAGAATCAGATAAAAGACAACGTTAAAGGCTGAGCAGTTACAGTGCAGAAGGTGCAGCATAAGAAACATTCATAGGCTGATGAATACATGAACGTTTTAAATGTTGATTAAAAAGTTACTAGAGTTGGGGTCATTTGAGGTCATGAGGAAGCTGATTCCATCTGTGTGCAGCATAGTAGCTAAAAGCAGCTTCACCCTGTCTGGTTCTGACCCGGGGTTCTACCAGCTGACTGCTTCCTAAGGATCTCAGAGCCCTGCTGGGTGGAGATACTGGAAGGAGATCCTTAGGAAATGAGACAACTTAAGGATGAGTTTGAAATCTGGTGGAAAATGATGGAAAACCAGCGAATACATCAGTCTTTAGTGATGTCATCAGGACAGGATTCAGCCACGTTAACCTGAGTCATCCACATTCTGGTGTAATGATTTCTCAGTGTTTTCCTCTTCCATCCTCCTCAGTGACGTGTAAGGACTAGCCGATAGAATTTCAAGAAATTTCAAGAAAACAGATTTCTTTATTTACTCAAAAAGAAAATGAAAACATGGACTGAGCTCCCACAAAGACAAGATAGTAGAATGTACTTTTACCTCTGCATGGATGATTATGTAATAAATAGCCAGAATGGCATCAATAATAACAGGCTTTTACTTTACTGTAGTGAGTGGGCTGTGTGTGAAAATCTTTGTGAGAGTGATTTTGTGCAGAGGCCTTCATGAACATGTTCTGTATCATAGATCTATTATAGTCTGTTTAACAAAGGTATGTTACCTTTAAGTTTCTTCTTTTCTGTCTTTTAGGATCCTGTTCAGATCAAATGCAAAAGAACAAAGAGACGTTTCTTGGTGCCTGAAGGGTTTGACTGTAATCTAAATGTTTTAAATCTTCCAGATGAGGAAACGGCTTTTCCTTTGAAGGATTTTGTCGAACATGTCGCTGAGCTGCACAGCACCCAGGGCTTCCAGCGAGAATTTGAGGTATGAGAACAAGACCCCCACACACACACACACACACTTACATAATCTTTGTGAGACATAATGTTGGTTTTGTGCATGGCTGTGACTCCATCTGTGGACCCTGTCATTAGAATGTATTTGTGTGCATTCAGATAAATATTTTAGCTGAAGTGAAAGTGTTGACAGTCTAACTGGTCTTTGATCTGGTTCATGCCGGCCAACAGGCTGGGTCGGTGGCTCGGACATGATGACCTGGAACTCCACTGGTGTGTGAGGTTGAGCGACACTAACTAGATTTGGTTCTGCTCACCTCATATTGTTGCTCTAGAACCAAACGCCTGAAGAGGGACTAGGTTGTCTCTGACCAAGGGCACCAGGCTGTGGGGACACACACAACCTTCCCACTGAGCTGCTGCATGATGGACTGGGACATTACCAGTGGAAACTGTGATCATGGTCCCAGTTCAGTTCCAGAGGAACCAGAAAGATGAGCAAAGTGGTTTTCACCCAGGTTGTAGGACAGTGTTTGATCATCCTAGTGCTGTTGAGAAGGACATGGATGTTCAGTAGTCCAGTCCACATGCTTGGTAATTCCTCGTCTGCCATGTTTGTATATTCCAAAGTCACATTTGACATTAGGATTTCCTTCCTGATCTGGGAATGTTATAGCCTAGTGCACTAGACCAAATTCTTGCCTTGCAAAGTTTGTATATTGTCATATATAGAATGGCTTGCAGGCTAGGAATGTTAGAGAATGAAATCGGTTGTTTGTCTTTGGGTTAGGGTTAGGGTTAGGGTTAGGGTTAGGGTTAGGGTTAGCCTCTGTTTGACCAAAGCTGTGGTTTTTGTATCTCCACTTCTGGAGTTTGTCACGTTTAGGAAATCTTCTAATGACTTAAAGATTAAAGTCCCGTTATTTGTCACACACACTGGTGTGTGGTGAAATACATCTGACCCATCCCCTGTGGGAGCGGTGAGCTGCAGACACGGCCACGATTGGGAACTATTTGGTGGTTTAACCCCCAATCCAACCCCTTAATGCTGAGTGTCAAGGAGGGAGGCATTGGGTCCCATTTTTTCAGTCTTTGGTATGACCTGACCAGGATTTGAACCCCGATCTCCCAGTCTCAGGGCGGACACTCATACCAATAGGCCACTGGAATAAACTTTAGTGTGTGAACCAGGCCTTAAACAACAGCTTCCTGTGTGGGTTGCACCTCCACATGGAGGCCCCTTGTCACCAAATGTGTTTGTGGTGATCGTGGAGATGTAGGAGAAGAGAGGCTTGTGTCTGGTTTGGGATCTTCACTGCGGTTCTGCAGGTCTTCAAACTTAGACCTTGGAGTAGTTTGCAGCTAAGCCTCAGGTCGCTGGAGCGAGAGTTTGCTTTTGTAAATCTGAGGCCATGGTTCAAAAAAGTGGAAGAGATGATGGACGTTGTGAGGGTGCTGCATCTCTGAGGTGGTGAAGAAGTGAACTGAAAGAGATAGTTCTGAGTTTAATGTTTAAAACCCTTTCTACCATGGACCTGTGGTCACATGTCGGGCCCAGCCTTAGGAATACGATATGGAGCTCAGTTCCTGAATGAGCCACTTCACCTCCATGGTCAGGGCTGCTTTCCAGGTATGTCCAGTAAGAGACACTGGGGGAGACCTTTCTGGGGGGATTCCCCAGGTGGTGGAGACTGTCACATAGAGGGAAGTCTGAGTTTCCCTCCTGGACCCGTGAAAACCAATCATTGATAATGGAATTATTCTGTTTACAAACTGAAACTGTTGCTTATTGTTGTTGTTTGTCACTATTTGTCTTTTTTGTTCTTGCTGAGATGTAATATTAATAAATTCATCTAGGTTTGGGTCATTTTGTGTGAGTTGTTTTCTTTTTCTGTTGAGTTTTGTTTTTGTTTTTTGTCTGTTTCCATGGCAACATGCTGGCTGCCTGCTGCTTTCTCATCTTTGTCTTTAGATACTAAAGGAGAGTTACAAGGTAAGTCTCATCCAGACACCCCTGGGGGCTTACACCACTCACAGGAGCTGGGATTGTGTCTGCTCATAGGAAATGTTCACATATCACAGAGAAACTCTAATATTGGTTACTTGTATATTTCTTTTTGCATCTTTACACGACACCTTAATCATGTTTTATGTTGTTCCTCTTAGAGAACAATAACATCTAAGAACACTTTCATGGAAAGATGAAAGAGGAATTGAAATAATTAGGACCCTATTTATCCTAAACAAATCAAGCTTAGGGCCCGTGGGCCACAATAACAAAAACTAACTAAATCCAGCCTGAGCTTTTTTACATCAGTTACACCCAGCTGTCCCTTCTGCTGCTGGTATGTCCCCAGTAGATGAACACGTGAGCAGAACCCCTGGAAACATTGTCCCACTGATATCCACTCCTGCTTTGAGTTTGAAGTGCTCCCAGGTGTGTTCATGTCTAAAAAAGAGTGACCTCCAGCATCAACCACATAAGATAAAACACCAAATGGGATTACAGGAGTTCATTAGCAACTCATTCTTTCTGTAATTCCAGCTCATGGTTTCATTTATAATTAGCTGTGTGTTTTTTAGGAGGTGCAGTCATGCACCGTGGACATGGAGCTGACCGCCGACAGCTCCAAACATCCTGATAACAAAACCAAGAACAGATACAGCAACATCCTGGCCTGTGAGTACTCATCTGTGTGATGGATGGTGAAGGACTGTAGTTATCCAGAGATGTTCTAGCCTTTAGACCACTCACAACACTTTTACACTACAGCTCTCTCAGCAGGAGGAACAAACCCACAGTTTTAAATAACATAATCCAGTTTCATAGAACCCAACAGCCACAGCTCAGTCTATAATCACTCGTCTGGTTTCAGCCCTAGACCACCAACCTATCTATCCAGTCATGTAGGAGTGATGTCATACCTCCATTAAGTGTCTGATATGGTTTCTTTCTGAAAGAACCTGTTGCTAACCGGTGTGTGTGTGTGTGTGTGTGTGTGTGTGTGTGTGTGTGTGTGTGTGTGTGTGTGTGTGTGTGTGTGTTTGTTACTGATGTTCACTGTCTCTACCCGGGTAGTTTTGAAAGTGTTAGTCTTATCTGTCTCTGAGCAGTTGTTAATACTTTATTTAATAGTTTATTAATGCTTACTGATGCACTAAGTAACATTAATAAAGGGACCCTTGTTGTAAAGTGTTACCAAAGATTCAGCTGTAGGGCCAGAAGTACAGATGGAGGAAACTGTATCAAAAAGTCCCAGTTTGAGCTCTAAACATCACCACAGACAGATGGACATAAAGTCGTCCATAAGTCTGAAATGGCAGCTAGTTCTCACCACCACGCTACACCTGACTGGTTCAGTCGTTTAGGTTTAGGCTGTTTATCCTCTTCCATAGAATTCACCAAAGGTCCTAGAGAACATTTCTTTGGTCCGATCATCCCTGTAGAGAATCTGTTATGCATTCAGAGGAGCCTGATCTCATGTTGTTCTGTTTTGATTTTCTCTTCCTCAGACGACCACAGCCGTGTGCGCCTCTCATCGCAGGCCTTTAAGGATGCGAAGACGACCGATTACATCAACGCTAATTATGTGGATGTAAGAGGCTGTTTTAACCGAGACTTGCCCCCGACGCTTGCTTTAGTGTAGCTAGTTCATCAAACACAGCTTTTGATTTTGCTCCTGATCCTCTTCAAGATGAGGCTCATACACATCATGACCGGAACTCCCAGGGATTCATCACAGGTCCAGCCTCTCTCAGGCTGAACCAGCTCTTTTTGTCTCTCAGGGTTTTAAAAGGCCTCGGTCGTACATCGCCACTCAGGGACCCCTGAGGTCCAGCATCGAGGACTTCTGGAGGATGATCTGGGAGCAGAACGTCAGCGTCATTGTCATGATCACCAACCTGGTGGAGAACGGGCGGGTGAGTGCTCACGTGTCTGGTTATATGAGATTATTTGATGCTGTGATGTTTTTCTATAACGTTTATTTTAAGCAGAGGGAGATTTCTTCAATATTTTTCTTCTTTTTGTGTTTTCACATAAAATCCGTCTGAAGGAAGCACAGTTGTAATTTTAAACAGTGTTGAATTTCAAATGTGATCTGTGATGCGTGTTCCCCTCAGAGAAAGTGTGATCAGTACTGGCCAGTGGAGGTTCAGGAAGTGTACGGCAGCTTCCTGGTGTCAGTGAAGAGCACCAACGTCCTGGCCTACTACACTCAGAGAACCTTCACCGTGAGAAAGATCAACACCAAAAAGGTCAGCTGCTGTCAGAGACTCCTGTCTTGTTGGTTTTATCAACAACTACTGAATGAATGAATGAATGAATGAATGAATGAAGTTTGAGGGCACCAACTAACCTGGATGGGCATTTCCCCCACATCACCTCCGTAGATATTAACAATGAGAAAAAAACCGAGACATTTTCCATGTGAACGTAATAATGGGGCAAAAGCCAAATCACAACATAAAATAACTAAATAAACAAGCAAATAAATAAAAGAGAAAATAATAAATAAATAGTATGCATATATACACACATATATGTATATACATTCCTTAGATAGTCACAGACATACATGTATACATAAACATACATGTGGCGCAATGATTCAATACATTGATGACAAACAACACATAGCACATATAAATAAAGAGTTAAAGTCGGAGTTTCTGTAAATGCATAAACATTGATCCATAAAGAAAATCACATGTTCATACACCGAAGTTGTAAACTGACGGAAAGATGTGATGAACCTTAAATCAGCAGGTTGTTCCATTGGAGCTTTGACAGACAAGCATACCTGGATTAAGTTCTCAGTATGAGTATAAAAAGGGGCTGAAAATTATTCATTTTATGTAGATAAAATGTGAAAAATAGATCGAACGGTAAATGGAGAGCTTTGCCTTCTGGCTCAGCTCTCTCTTCACCACGACAGACCAGTATAACGCCCTCACCACTGCAGACGCAGCACCAATCCACCTATCGATCTCACACTCCATCTTTCCCTGAGATACTTAAACTCCTCCACTTGAGGCAGGACCTCGTCCCTGACCTGGAGAAGGAATGAGAGTTCCTCCTTCCCTTTGTAAATCATTACAGTGACGAGTGGAACTGAAACGTTTATTCCAAAAATCTCACTCCAGTTTAAAACTCCATACTTTTCATTTTGAACTGATAAAGATCCTTGGAGAAGAAGTGAAACCTGAAGAACATAAAGATGTCTGGTTTCCATCGTTTGAACCTTCTAGGACCACCACCCTCTAGAGAACTGGAAACCTTCACCTTTCCAGCATCTGAGAAGC
>SSNS01000422.1:138919-211546 GCA_006937985.1 Aphyosemion australe
CTCAAGAGTGAGTGAACTAATAGTCTATAAATGTGAGTGGTCTAATGGTATGTGACATAACTGATCATCTGCCTGTCTTCACAATCTATGATAACTATAGTTACCAGAAATTAACGGAGGAACCCATATTTAAATGAGTAAGAACAGAGGAAGCGATGAAGTTACTTTACAATGACTTGATAGAGCATGACTGGAACACTGTCTGTATAGAAAAAATGTGAATAGTGCATTTGATACATTTTTGGAAATTTTCAGTTCTGCACTTAATACAAATTGTCCAATTCGTCAAACTAGCAAAAACAACACAACTATTAAATGTCCATGGCTAACTAAGGAAAAAAAAAGCTTTATATTAGGGCTGGGCGATATGGACCAAAACTCATATCTCGATATCTTTTAGATGAATTCTGATATACGATATATATCTCGATATTTTTCCTCCTGTAAAATATTTACACGTTAACGCCCTTCAAGCTGTCTTGAGAAATGGTATACATTAAATCATCAGCAGATTAAATGCATAAAAATGTATTGATTCTTGTCCAACATTAACCTCAGTGCCATTCTCCATCAGTCTGAGCTTTAGAAACACTGGTAGAGCTGATACAGCTGTCTGTTAACACACACGTAGGTTATTTCTTTATGTGTTTTACTTGGTTCATTTGTATACTGGATTTGTTACTGTTTTAATGTAAAGGTCCTTTTGTGGATGAAATGTAGTGGAAATGTATTGTTTGGTATTCAGTTCAGTCTCATGGCAAAGAGTGACTTTGTAGTTAAAGGTAGAATATGGAACGATTTAATAAAAAGCTATATATATATATTTTTTTTAAAATAACACCTCTACAGGGCGTTTAGAGGTGTGCAGAATGAAGCCACAGTATTTCCTTTAAAAGCTATATTTTAATAAAAAAATAATCAAACATTTATTTTGACAGGCAGGACACTGGGTTTATGTTTACGTCTACCAGCCAATAGAGGGCTGTTGTTGCAAGTACAACCTCCACACACTAGATGTCGCTTTGGTGTTCGTGTTCCATATTCAACCTTTAATTATAATTCATCTGATCAGTCTTCAGAAAACGTTGCAGCTTATGCACACTTTCATAAAAACTACTTTTGTGTCAGTCTTTAAAGTTTTGACAACAGATGTCTACTTTCAATGTTTTTTCCTAGCTGGTGTGTTACTCAGGAGTCCAGAAGGGGGACTTCTCTGCTGCCATCCACAACTGCAACCAGAGCAAAAACAGGGCCAGCTCTGTGATACCGGGTGAGTTTGGTCACATCATCAGACTGAAAGGCTGGAATTTGACTCACACTTGTTGCACTCAGATGAGCATCCTCAAATCACCAAAGACGTTATTATATTTTTCACATAAATGATGTTCATGTTTTCTCTAGCTGAGAGGACACGTGTGCATCTGTCTACAACAGCTGGAGAAATGTCAGACTACATCAACGCGTCACACATCCCAGTAAGAGCTCCAACACTCGGCTCACGTTTAGCCCGACCCTGATGGAGGGAGGTTTATTGGGTGTTCTTTTATCTTTTCAAACTCATCAAAGCAAAGAAACTTGTTAAACACCTTCATCATGTTGATGTAAACAAGGACCTTCAAAGTCTCTGCATCACTTTCACTCCATTAAACAGGAGGAAAAAATGCTCCTGCACATTCTATCAAGTGTTGAAAGGAGGTTTTATGTTTATTTGATCAGTTTGTAAAAAGCATCAACTTTCCATGGTGAGAAAGCAGAAATCATTTTCCTGATCTAACTTCACTTTACAATGTTTGTTTTAGAAACCGTTACTTTCTTTTCCAGGGTTACAGACAAAGGGCGGAGTATATAATTACCCAGAATCCTTTGCCTGGCACCATAAAGGACTTCTGGAGGATGATATGGGACAACAATGCTCAGGTCGTTGTGTCACTGCCTGGGGTAAGTTATATTAGTGCTTCATCATAAAACGTGGCTGATTGCTGTTGGCTGATCATAAAACAGAATTAGACTCAGACTGCAGATATTGCACATTTACCTTGATATCTCAGTCAGGCAGATTATTCCTGTTTTTATATCACACCTCCTTCTGCTGGCAAGATTCACTAACTCTTGTTCATTCTAACGTTTCTTCTGTTCTCATGTTGGCAGAGGAAGGAAGAAGCAGAACCGTGTGTCTTCTGGCCTCACAAAGAACAACCAATCACCTTTGAGATGTTCACTGTTACCCAGAGGAGTGAGACACACCTGTGTCTGTCCAATGAGGACATGTTGGTGGTCCGAGAGTTCACACTGGAGACTACACAGGTACCCCACTATGGAGCGCTAGTCTAATTTGATATTTTACAACTCTCCATATTTAGCATGTTAATACCTTCAAGTTGTCACATCTGATATTGAAACAGATAGATTTTTCATATGTGGTATTTAAGCAGGAACATTTTTGACACATTTGATATTTTAACGACTACTTTTAGCCATACTTAGCATTTCTAAGTTATACTTTGACATGTGTAACCTAACTGAGAGATGAGTGAGAAGTGCACGCCTCCTTGACTTGCAGCCCTTGCTTGATCCTCTGCAGTTTGTGGGGTGAGAGGCTACTGCTGCTTTTTAAGTTTTGTTTTTAACCAGCAGACACACTCAACTGCAAGTTGTTCCCTTTATACCGACCTTCGATATGATCCAACACTCTACTTACATTTGAAATATATCAGTCTGTGTGTAATGAATGAATCTAATATACAAGTTTCACTTTTTGAATGGAAATACTGAAATAAATCAACTTTTTCATGATATTCTAGTTTTATGGCCAGCACCTTTGTGAAATTCCTTGAGGCGACTCTTGTGAATTGGCGTTATATAAATATGTTAAATTGAATTGAACTGACTTGAATGAATCATTTTGAGTTGGGTTTTTCTGATGTGAGTTGGTTCCTTGTCTTTTTACCAAACTAAACACAGAAAGCTTGCGTTAATGAGCACTTTTCAGACATTTTAATCTCACCCACTAAGGCTGTGTCCTCTCACCTCTCCTCTGTATATCAGAATCAGCATGAGAATAGATTTACTTATTGTACTGGTATTGTCTCTTTTGGGCGATAGTGAACATAACCATGGTCCTGATCAAGGGCCAGGTGGTGGGATCTGTGAATGAGTCATGGGAACTTTAATCTGCAGTAAACTGAATTTCAATGATAATCCAGAAATGCTCTGTAACTAGGGACAGAAGTGCTTGTGAAATCAATCAACATCAAAGGTAAAATCTGACCATATATATATCCCTGTCTGCACACTGATACATATCACATCCTTAAATACAGTAAAGGTCTTTGAGATCCAGCTTTTATTTTGGTAAACTCACACAGTCTGAATTTGCATATTAGCTAACTATTTGGTTCAAAACTAAGACACATGTTCCAACATTTAGATTTTATTTTATTTATTTAGATTTGAACATTTAGACACTTAGATATTTAATTTTAAACATAATTTATGGCTAATTAGTTACAACTCAGCACCCTTTATACCAGGCAGCAGCATCACATTGATTTACTTATATTGTTTCAAACTCAATTACTCACTAAATTACCCTAAAACATCACTGACATAAAGATAAACACAACCAAATATCAGCTAAAACCTGGCATCAGCACAGATATCCACAATAGTCTGACTCTTCTTCCTCTGACTCTTTTTTTCTGGACAGGATGATTATGTTCTGGAGGTGAAACAATACCACGCCCCCTGCTGGCCGAACCCAGACAGTCCCATCAGCCAAACCTTTGAGCTCATTGGCCTGGTGAAGGAAGAGAGCGTCGGCAAAGACGGGCCAATCGTAGTCCATGATGAGTAGGAGTCATTCTTTAATATTGGAATTGAGACATTATTAAAAAGAACCAGATATACTCTTTTCAGTCCAGTTCTAAAAGTGTGAAATTATTACTGATTAGTCACATTTTGGAAAGCAACAGATTGCACTCCAGTGCATTGCTCTATCCTACACTAGCACAGGGAAACAGTGGAACAGAAATGCCCTTTTTAACAAGAAGGAGCCTCCAGCAGAACCAGAATCTGTCCTGGAGTGGATGCCTCAGCCTACTGGGAGGACAGGAAAGAGACAAACACAGAAGGGTTGGACCAGTTAACATTTCTATGGAAGATAAACAGAGAAAACAAAGTTAGTGGCAGCAACAGTGAATACAAACATGGAGAGTAGAGAGAAAAAAGCCATCATGTTGTCCAGCCTACAACAGCGTAACTAAAGGGATGAGCCAGGATGACCCAAGCTAACAGGATTTATTAAAAAGGACAGTCTGAAGTAGGGGTGGGAATTGAAAACCGGTTCTTGTTGAGAACCGGTTCCCATGGTTTCAATTGCTAGGAATCGTTTGCCATTTTTGCAGACGATTCTCTTATCAATTCCAGGCGGCGCAAATGACGTCACCACGCACGTTGTGCAGCTTACTCATTTACTCAGCAGGAAACGTGGCACCTAAGCAGCACAAACGATTGAAAGTTTGGTTATACTTTAAGAGAAAGGATGACAAAAGGGCAACTTGCAATACTTACAAAGTAGATCTTTCATCAGAGAGGAAACATTTGTGCACAAAATACGCGATAAATTAAAGTGAACGTCATGTTTTTGACCCGCTCCAGACTAGTGAAATTCAATGCAGCAGGAGTGGTGACGTCCTCTCCTGTTAATACAGCAGGTAACTAATCAGCTAACACTGCCTACCATGGTAGCATCATTTACCTTATGGACACACCTCCACACTAGCAGACTCCAGCGACTAAAGTCTGACCTGTGGTGAGATTTTTCCCATCTTGCAAAAGCTACAGCAAGAAGATGACTCTGCCTTCACAAGGAGCATAAAGGAGAACATTTGGAATGATTTTTCCAAACGATACCAGCTACAATTGATTATCATAAATAAACTGACAGTTATAATGAAGGAAACTGTGTGCAATTCATTTTTGCCACCTATTGAACTACTCAGGACTTGGATTGATAGAATTGACAATGCCATTGATATTGATAAAAACGTATCAATTCCCACCCCTACTCTGAAGCCTGGTTTTAAAAGTAGACAGGGATAATAATAATAACAATTCATGGAACTTTTAAAGCACTTTGTTAGGACACTCAAAGACGCTGCATGCACTCACACATTCACACACTGCTGGTGATGGTAAGCTACTGTGTAGCCACAGCTGCCCTGTGGCGGTCTGACAGAGGCGAGGCTGCATTGTTGCGCCATCGGCCCCTCTGACCATAACCAACAGAAGTGTCTTGTTGCAATTGAATTCACATTTGCAGCTGTTCTGATGTAGACTGGACTTTGGACATTTTGTATTGTTCTTTGATTTGACGTTCGTTGTGGATCGGCACCAACTGGACTAGCTGTTCTGCATCACTTTAGGTCAGGACGTTTCTAATTTTAGCAAAATTATAGATTGAAGAAGGCATGTTTCACAAGAGAGGACAGATCCAGAATACCTCTGAGGTTCTTTATGTTTGTGCTAGAGGACAAGTTAATGCCATCAGAGCAGTTTGTGGATATGATCCTTCTTTCTCAACCGTTTTTATCTTTTATCTCGCCAGTGTGGGTGGAGTTACAGCAGGAACATTCTGTGTTCTATCATCTCTGAGGCAACAGCTGGAATCTGAAGGGTCAGTTGACGTATTCCAACTGGCCAGGCTGACGAACCTCATGAGACCAGGAGTCTTCAGCGACATGGTAAGTCTTTTGTCTGTGTCACAATAGGCTTATAGAAACCTGCTGGTCATTACTACACACGCGGGTGGTTTACGCAGTTTATTCTCAAAGCGTGATTATGGTTGTAACGTTGATACTTTCCATGTTTTTCTCTCTGTAATCATATTATTGTGTTCAGGTTAATATCTGAGGTCTTAGGAAGGAGAGGCATATTCCACCATGAACACATATGGCAGACTGATCATATTAATATGCAAATTTATGCAGCGAAGCAAATTAAACTCCAGTCAGATCATTTAATCCATATGGGATAGACATGCTGTATGTGTTGGGATGAAACTCATCATCCTTACAAGAATGTGTCATCAACCAACCCAGCCTCAGTCAGACGCCATGGATCTGCAGGTTTCACTAAGGTTTCAGAGTTTACTGAAAAAGAGAATTGCCCTGAAAAATTCTAAACAGCAAACATCAAATGAGAAATAAACTAAATGAATGTGAACCGAGTGTGATCACACATTGCCGTCAAACAGCATCGGTCATTTTCTTGCACAGATATTCTGAAGGAACACGATGTAGTGGTTGTTCCAAACACCTCGGAGAACTGATACCAGATCTTCTCTGGATTAGGCTGGGTCGGATCTTTCTGTCTCCTTATGTAAACCCCAGACTGTGGGTCAGGCCACCAGGGAGATGCTCCTAATGACACTGGTGGTTTGCAGTAATTGCTCATGCTGCGCTTTCTCTACAGATCTATAAACTTCAGTCTGCTTTGAACCTTTTGCTCATGTCGTATAGCTTAGTTGAGCTGAGGTGGTATTCTGGAGAAGAATGCGTTATGGACCAACCACACTCCTTCCTGATAGGATTACATCATAAACTAGAGGATTTCTGAAGACATTTAGAAAGGTTCTACAGCAGAAAACCAAGATTAAAATAAATGCTAAAGCTGCTGCCAGAGGACTATTTGTGTAACTATGGTAACCACCTTTAGCTCTTAGGAGCCAATTCAAGCTGGGACTTTGATACCATCCCAGCTCAGAGTAGAAAACAACTGCTGTTTTTCCATTTGTGGGGGAGGGAGTTAGCGAGAATCTCCGGGTGGGTGGGTGAGAGCTGACATGGGGCAGATTCCCATATGACCATCACCAATCGCAGAGTGGGCCAGGTCTGAGGAGGCCACCAGGAAATGTCCTGGGGCTCCCAATGGCCAGTCCGCCACTGGTGACAGCAAACACAGTGACAGGAAGGCAGATTTAAACAGTCATCCTCAGACCAACGACTGCTGTGTGAAAACTAGAAATCAGCTTTTAGGGATTTAGGGACAGACGCTAATGGAAGCATGGGAGATCTGAGGGAGATCCATCAGACCCACAGCAGTGTCTGTGTTTGTACTGAAAAGGTCGTTTTGTTTGTGAAAAATTGGAAATACCCAGACAGTATGACACATATAATACTGACCAGTTACCCTGTTCTGTAATGATGTCACAACCAGTGAAGTTCAGTGAGCCCCACTCTGTGTCCTGTTTTAAAAGATGTTTCTTCTGAGACGTCGACCTCAGCCATAGAGCTCTGAAGAGGGATGGGTTTCCTCACATTTGATTGTTTCTGTGATTTGCTTTGTGCTACTTTTGTCCTAAAAACCCGCTGCTCCTCATTTATATATAATTGAAAAAAGAAAAGATAACAGGATAGTAATAAGGGTTCTTCAAACCACTAAACCAAAGAAACAACTGATGGACGTAGAGGTCAACTGAAGCGGCTCCAGGAGACTGAATCAGAACCTTTTTTTTCTTACCAGGAACATCTCCAGTTCATGTACAAAGCCATGCTGAGCCTTGTTGCAACACAAGAAGATGAGAAAATCCTCCAGTCATCCGACAACAACGGCACCATTGTGGTGGGCGCCACCAGCACCACGGAGAGCCTAGAGTCTCTGGTGTAACATCAAAAGAACTTCTATGAAGAGAAGTTTCTGTTCTTTCCCGTGAAGCAGCAACAGGACTTGTGAGGCCTCCACCAGTGCTGCTCAGCAATAATTCTGTCTGTTCTGGACGCTGTAGTTTAAGACCGGCGTGTTAGCGTGTCCCTGACTGAAACCAGACTGTTCTATAGTTGGTTAACGCGTGCCTTTTTATACTCTTCATCCCGTACTTCTAACTAAGTTATGTGCTGTAGTTTAACCATCTAACGAGTCACCACTGCTTGGCCCAGATACATGTTATTGAACTCTTTCTAAAGATTTGTACTTCCTGACACTGGGCTGAAATGGAAAAGCTGCATCAAAACATATTTTATTAGCTTTTCTGCACAGAACTCCTCTGTAAATAATGCAATGCTAGCAGCAGCTTTGTGATAAGTAAAAACGGGCCTGACTCTAATAATGATCTAGTAATAACTTTGATGGACCAAATTTCTATTTATACTTCTAGATTTTTATATTTGACTCTTTTTAGAGCATCGGAATCGTTTAATTCTAGTTGTATAGCTTGAGGACATTAATGCTTTTATACTCTGTTTTGTAACGGACTAAATGTGATGCACTGGGATTTGTTTGTTTTACTAACCGTTATTTATCTGGATGTGAAACACACTGCTGGATTATTATTCAGGGGATTAAATAAGTGGAAGAACTTTAAAGGAAAACCCTTTTTTATGAATGCATGTCGACAAACTGATGCAAACATGTGAAATGACTCTAAAGTCACACGACTAGAAGAGCTCTTGGACATATGTCCTCTGTTCACGTTTGTTAGTGGATATATTACATTTGGAATAAACCCTTAAGTATCTCGGGGTCTTGTTCACTAGTGAGAGACAGATGGAGCATGAGATCGATAGGCGGATTGGTGCTGCGTCTGCAGTGATGGGGGCGTTGTACCGGTCTGTCGTGGTGAAGAGAGAGCTGAGCCGGAAGGCGAAGCTCACGATTTACCGGTCGATCTACGTCCCTACCCTCAGCTATGGTCACGAGCTTTGGGTAGTGACCAGAAGAATGAGATTGCAGATACAAGCGGCTGAAATGAGGCTCTCCCTAAAGCCTCGTTTACACTGAACACACTCTGCAAAGACCAAAAACCATTGAGTCCAATCAGAGCATTCACACTTGATGCGGTGCGACGCCGGATGCAGAGCTGTGGAAAAAATAGACTCCCAAATCCTCATTTACACCGAGTGTGGAATAGATGTGGACCGGAATCCGTGTGGCTACTGGACGGACTGTCATTTACCCCGACTGCGGATTATGGGGTGAATGTCTCCAGAAAGTTGCTGGTGAGTTCGTGTAACAACTGTGTGTAGAGAGAGGGGCTGGTAAACAAAAGCCACACTCGTCTTCTAGTACCATCATATACTGAACGATATCCTAACAACAGAATGATGCAGCGCGGGTTTTATTTTTAAATAAACCGGATGCACCTCGCTGGCACACGTCTCACTTCCTGTCTGGCTCATGTCTTTAACTTCATGACAATCAGCAGTAGGAAAATTAGAAGAGTTGCTTGTGAAGCAGAATGGAAGCACCCATCGTGCTGCTTTAAAATCGCCGTTATTAAACTCCCACCAGTGAAAAACGAAGCAGAATCCCACAACGACCTAATTCTCAGGGGCTTTGTTGTCTCACCGTAAAAAAAACGGTGCTTCTTCTGGTCATTGAACGCCACATTTTACATCACATAGCAGCTCTCCCGGTCCTCTAAATGGATTAAATTGTCGTACTTCAACAGAATAAAACTTTTAATGCTACTGTGGACGCTTTTTGGTGCTGATCAGTGACATCACTCTACAAAGTCCTGAAAGGACTGAATTTGAATGGAGACACAACAGCTGAGAGGACCAGGCCATCTTATCTCCCGGTCAATTTCCACCTCTCAGAAATTACCCTGAAGTTCCAACAATGGAAACACGACTATTGTGCATATAGTCGAGCTACAACCCGTAGACAGAGCTCAGTCGTGGGGCGGAGTCTATGGTTGTCTTTCAAACTGTTTGCAGTGCAAAGTCATTTTGCTTCAGCTACTGTCTGTCTAGATTTCTAGGCTAAGAGAAAATGGATGGATGGATAAACCCTTCCACGCAGAAGTGTATTTAGACATTTTTGGGCTGAAAAAGAGCCTCAAACAAAAGGTCGTCCTCCACTTGATTCCACTGCTGCTGCTTACTGCTTCGTGAAAGTCTGGTCCATTCTCTTGGTATCACTACATAAAAGCCTGCATTCACACAGGTATATACGGGGTAATGTATGTGTAGAAACATTTTATCACACCTCAAAGCTATGTAGTTACCCAGGTTTGTATTCAGGCCTATGATAAACACTGGGATGATAAGAAGCACCAAAGAACTCCTCTTTTATGAAAATCTTAGTTTTATTGAGTCGGTTTTGACGTTCTCCTTGAGTCTCTCACCCTTAGAGATTAGCACATCTTCAAGATGTGCAGTAAAATTACGGTAAGACGTCTTGTAGAACTCTCTCAGCTCTACAGATCGAGTTGCAAGGAAAGCTAAATGATGACCCAAACCGCCCTCTGTACTGAGTACACATTACTGCCATCAGCTCACAGATACAGGGCGATAAAATGCAGCACGAAAAGGTATAAATGTTAGTGTTAGCCTTATTGATAATGTGATCTGATCGGCCATAAATAAGACTGTCGGACCTGTGGTGTAGAGGAGAGAGAGATCCTCTCTGATCCAGTCTGGTCACAGGTCCTTGATGCCATTTTTAAACCACAGTGATCAAACTTTGCTATGGAAGACTTGGTGCTTTAGAGCAGAAGACGTCCAGTTTGTGTGTGACGTCACTGACCAGCCGTAAAACGACTGATGTGTTGGCTCACGGGTGAATGTCCACCAACACTAAGAAACAATGATTCCACACCAGTAGTTCCCGCTCTGATCACCACCGTGTAGACGCTCCTCTGCTTCAAATTCCAAACTTGTGGAAGAAAGCTGTTCTTTAAAGTGAAAAAGGAGAAAAAGTTATAAAACAAAGCACCAAGGCACACTCTGTGACGGGGAAGGGAAAATGTAGAGTAGTCCTGTGCACTTCTGTTTCAGGGTTGTAGATTGAGTCTGTCTGACGTGTGGATTATCCATATTCCCTTTATGGAGTCATATTTTAATCCCTGGAATGAACAGGTCGTTCCGATTGATTTCCTGTGTGATTAATCCAGACTAAGACTCAACAAGAAATGCATCTTTTCAGGACAGAAAATAGGTCAAGTGTCCAGACAACACCGTCTTGACCCGCTGCCGTTCCACAGCCGCATTTGCATTTTTGACTTTAATAATTACGTGCCCAATTATCCCCTGCTTGGTGGCCTAGTTTGCATGACTGCTCCTAAATCAGGCTGAAGCAACAACAAAAAGAAGAAAATGCTTCTTAAACATCAGAGCTGGTGAAGAACCCAGCAGAATGTTGCACGAGCCACAGATGCACTTAGACAAGTTAGAAATAACAGCTGCTGCCTACTTTATGTCTTTAAAGAAAAATCACCAATCACTGAGTTTTAGGAAATCCCTCTCAAAGCTTAACTTGTCATTCAGACTAACAGGTGATCTTTTAAAATAGGTTTTCTCTGGTCTAAAGGAACCCTAATAAAGCCCCCCCCCCACACACACACACACACACACCAGATAGTCCACCATGCTTGATCAGGAAATGCACACTATAGCAGGACCAGCTGCTGCAGGCCAACCACGTTTGTTGAAGAGAGTAAATGCAACCGTTGTTGGTCCCTCAGGCAGATTGGTAAACATGATCACAGCAGCAAAGGTGGAAGTTATTCATTAGTAAAAAAAAAACATAATAGTGATAAAGCAATAATGAAACAACTGAAGAACATCAAAAATCGTTCCCTTATCGTGACAAATATCAACACGTCTGTGTTGACAGCAGAGCTGAACTAAAGTGAGCTTTCCAGCTAAACCAGATCTATTTTAGCTTGGCCAGATCACCATGGTAACAGAGATCAAACTCAGAGGTTGGGTTAATTGAGTTATGAAACTATTTAGCATATAATGTTTTTCTTATTTTAATCTAACTGAGCAGATTAACTCATGTTCTCCCAACAGCCAGCCTGGGTGGTAGGCTACTCCAAACTGTCCTTTTTGAGCTGATAAAGAAAATCGGAGGACGAGAAGTAAAACCTGGTGAAGAAAGTAAAGAACCAACAAGTCCTCTGCAAATGGACTCATCAGATACACCCCTCCCCCTGACCTGAGTTCATCTAGTGACTCGTGTCACACTGCTAGTCATGATTACATGACGTTCATGCAAATATACATTTGTCTTTGCCCCCCCCCCCCCCCATGTTATTCTTTATGCATCTTCCACTGGCTGCTCTCACCAACATGCCAAGCCAAGGTCCTTGCAGCTGCACCGTCATGCATCTAATTGGCAATAAAGTTGTTCAATTCAAATGTTCCTTTGCCATGAAGAATTGATCTGACGTTTTTTGACAAATGGGCGATCAAAACGTACAAAAATCTTCTCAGCAGAAAGCAAAGGTGCGTCTGATTCCATTTGCTCTCAAAACGTTTATCTGGAACTTTTCATCTCACTCAGTTAAGAAACTAGCAGCAGAATAAAGACGGTTTTCCTAAAGAAACCTCTCAAACACTTTTATTCACATTTATGAAGAACTTTTGCCATAATCACAAACTGTAAAGGCTTGAAATATCTGGCTTTGCATGGAATGAGTCTATCTCAGATTAGTTTCACCTTTTAAGTTGAATTACTGAAATGAATGAACTTTTGTACCATATTCTCATTTTTCCAGTTTCACCTGCACATTTCTACAAGTGGGAAACTCCGTCTCTCCAGCAGGCGTTTGAACCACATTTTTAAATACCGCAGTTTTATGTTTATACCAACAAGTATTTTAAGGCTTGTTTGAACCGAAATGAATAAAACAATCACCATAAAACAAGCATTTTTATAAATCAATAAAATCATTTTTGTATCCCATGAGACATTTTAATCCCATCCTAAGTTTGCTCTTTCCTACACAAGAGTCATGAAATTATATTGAAGGTTTTTTTTAATAGTTGGCAAAAAGTCAAGCCCATTTTGTCCACCTGATATTTGAAAAAGCTGTGTCAATGTGTGTGTGTGTGTGTGTGGGGTTATTAGTAAATCATAGCTATAAAAGTCGAACTCACAGCTTCATTGACCTTAATTGTTCATGTTTGCTCCACAGACCGACAGAACAAGCTCCTATTGACACCAAAGTCAGGTTTATTGGCAAATTCCAGGAAGAAAACTCCTACTGTGCACAATCCAAGTGTTATAAAGTCACTCACACACATCTACAAAAATATCTATTTAAAGCAGTTTCATTTTCCCTCTGAAGGCGATCCAAAGCAGCCATTTATCATAAAATATCTCTGGCCTCTAACTAAAAACAAGCCAGGTGAGATGACGTTCAACAACCTGTGGCAGATTAGTGATTATGAGAGGATTACCCAGTGGGAAGATGGTGTGTAACTGGTGAGAGCTAAACAAACATCAGCACCGGTATCCTGTTTGTGTCGGGTTTATTAAGCATTCAGCAGATCCCATCTATCATCCCTGTCACGCCTGGCTTCTAGCTTCAATCAGGTCTCCAGGGTTAGTGTGTTTGATCTGATAACCGTCTTTAGGAGACATGTCCCTAAAGGATGGCTTATAAAGGTGCTGGTTCCTGAGCAGCAGCTGCCTCATCACACACAAGGCAGCAGAGATTTAAACATGACGTTAATTTTCCAAACCAACAATTGATTCACTTTTTCCCTCGCTGGTTTGAGACTCTTTCAGATTTAGATGATGCACCCAGAAACCCGCTGGTTAAACGGATGACGCTGGTGGTGAGTTTTTCTGCATCAGCGTCTCTTCTGACATCTAAAAGCTCAGCTCTACTCCTGCAGCGTGCTCTTCGTCATGAAGTGCAGTCCTTCGTCCTTCAGCCGGGCCAGCACCGGTCCGTAGATCTCCTTTGTCATCGGAACCACCAGACCCTTCGATATAATTTCACCTACAAAGAGGAAAAAGGAGATTATTGGAATCCAGCTATTCAGTTCTGGATCAACAGTCATCCAGGTACGTGTGTTGGCGTTGCATTGTTATAACGATGTTATGCTTTTGAAGGTGCAAACACCGGTTTCAGTCAACAGAAGTCATAAACCAACACTGTCCTGAAGACGGTCCTCACAGGTAAGATGTTTTTTGTTTTAAACAGTAAACCCGTTTTATTGATTATGTAAAACTCACCTTTTATATCCCTTTGTGCTGCCATGTGGGTCTCTACTGCTTCCATGAACACTCCACCTGTCCATCTGTTTTGTCTATAGCCCCTTTCATAAGACGCACCGTGTCAGAAAACCAGGGTAAAGGCTGAGTTATACTGCTCCGTCAGCTCCGCGGGCTAGAGACGCATACGTGTTGACGTTTTGTTTCTACTTCTCCATTGGCTGGGGGGATGTTGCAAAGCAACCCCCTGCCTGGCCAGCAGAGGGCGTAGCACTTTTCTGGGGTATCGTGCCACCATACAGCCACGTATCCGGTCTACGATAGTGTATTTACTACTGTGTTTACCTTGTTTTAATGTATTTTAGAGAGTTTTTAACACAGACAAATTTGTCCCTCATTCTCCTCCACCTCTTCATGCGGTCGGCACCTCTAAACCCACGTTTCTCGTCATTTCCGTCCACGACTAAAATGCTCGCTGCATATCTTTGTACTCCTTCAGTCACGGGTGAATAAGCTTTCATATTTTCAATCTTTTTCCGCGAGGCGTTCTTCAATCTGCTCAATGTCTGCCGCTAAATATCTTCAGCTCTCTTTATTTATTGAGTCAGCAGTGGCGGTGCTGTTGACGTATTTCAAGGAAGCGGCATCCTGCCCAATCACAGGCTTGCACTCTCCGTGGCTCTCTTTTATTTTTGGGGGCATGTCTCCGTCTGAATTGCCAGCAGTAAGTCGGGCTCGTTTCCGGTGAGAGTTGGACCCCGCCAAGGCTGCCCTTTGTCACCGATTCTGTTCATAACTTTTATGGACAGGATTTCTAGGTGCAGTCAAGGTGGTGAGGGGATCTGTTTTGGTGGCCTAAGGATCAGGTAGAGCTTTGTGCAGATGATGTGGTCCTGTTGGCCTCATCCGACCGTGATCTCCAGCTTTTGCTGGAGCAGTTCTCAGCCGAGGGTGAAGCAGCTGGGATGAGAATCAGCTTCTCTAAATCAGAGACCATGGTCTTGAGTGAAAAAAAGGTAGAATTCCTTCTCCAGGTCAGGGACGAGGTCCTGCCCCGAGTGGAGGAGTTTAAGTATCTCGGGGTCTTGTTCACGAGTGAGGGAAAGATGGATCAGGAGAACGATAGGTGGATTGGTGCTGCGTCTGCAGTGATGGGGGCGTTGTACCGGTCTGTCGTGGTGAAGAGAGAGCTGAGCCGGAAGGCGAAGCTCTCAATTTACCGGTCGATCTACGTTCCTACCCTCACCTATGGTCACGAGCTTTGGGTAGTGAACGAAAGAATGAGATTGCAGATACAATCAGCCGAAATGAGTTTTCTCCACAGGGTGTCTGGGTTCTCCCTTAGAGATAGGGTGAGAAGCTCGGTCACCTGGGAGGGGCTCGGAGTAGACCCGCTGCTCCTCCACATCAAGAGCATCTGGTCAGGATGCCTCCTGGACGCCTCCCTGGTGAGGTTTTCTGGGCACGTCCAATTGGAAGGAGACCCAAAGGAAGACCCAGGACACGCTGGAGGGACAGTAGCCCCGTTTCCTTTATCGGAACTTCGGGGTAAATTTACCGGATGTTCCCGACGTGCGCTTGTCTTCACTTGACCGGGCCGGCCGAACGGCCGTTTTCTGGGCCGTTTTCCGGAACCTTCTGAGTACCTGATCAGGGGTAGGTACTCGGAACGGCCCGATGGAGTCGCTGAGCGGAACCTTCGGTTAACTCACGCTGATTGGTTGTAACTCAGTAGGAAATTACATCAGCAGTCGACGTTCTCCAAAACAACCGGCAGTAATAAAATTAGAAGAGTTGCTAGTGAAGCAGGAAGCAAACGGAATGCGATCGTGTTTAAAATTAAACTCCCGACACCGGAACACAAGGCGGAATTTCCCCACAGCTGTTACTAAACTCCACACCGGAAAACACTGAGGAATTCCCCCACTGTTAAACTCCGCACCGGAAAACACCTTGGAATTTCCCCACATCGCTTTAATTCGCGGGGCTTTGTTGTCTCAAAGAGCGCTGTAAAAACTGAGCTTCTGGTCATTGAACGCCTCATTTTACATCACGCAGCTGCTCTCATCCTCTGAATGGATTAAATTATGATAAACTTCAACAGAATAAATACTTTTAATGTTATTATTGTTACTGTGGACGCTTTCTGGCGCTGATCAGTGACATCACTCACTGCCGAAGCAGTCGCGATATGCTGACGTCTGTGCAAAGTCCTGAAAGAGCTGAATTTGAATGGAGACAGAACAGCTGAGAGGACTGGGACATTTGAATCTCCCGGTCTTTTCCCCATCCCAGGATTTACCCTGAAGTTCCGATAAAGGAAACGAGCCTTATGTCTCTTGGCTGGCCAGGGAACGCCTTGGGATTCCCCCGGAGGAGCTGGCGCAAATGGCTGAGGAGAGGGAGGTCTGGGCCTGAAATCCTACAAAACCCTGGATGCCTACAGCTATGTAACAGACAACCATGTTCAGGACATACGATTATAATATTGAAAACTTTGTGGCTATGAAGACTGAGGTGAACAAAGTCTGGGTCATTGTAAACAAGAAAAACAACTGCATTCTGACTGTGAACTGCACCTGCATGGCTGGGTATGTCATTTCTAATAATATAACATTAGCATGATTTCTATATCTATATAACCTCGTCTTCAGCCACTGTTATTGTAAACATTAGCCACAGGTCGGCTAGAAGGCCTAGCTTGTAGCGTTCGGTTTAGCAACACAAACGAGCAAAAATGAACCAAGGCACATCAACTTATGAGCTTGAGTGATTAATTATTCATATTTTTTAATATATGGGGTTCAATAATTGAGTTTATAAATCCTACGGTGCTGATTAGCTTGTTGTTAGCTGAGGCTTAAGTGATAGCAGCAAATTTGAGCGTTTTTAATGATCTGCTCGTTCCAATCCCTTCTTCTGATAACTTGCAACCAAAGACATCTTTTGTTTGCCATGAAAGGGATGTGAGTCAATGGAGTTCTGTAGAACTTGTTGTTTTCATCCAAGCGATTTGTACAACCAACAGCACAACAATACATGATTGCTGATCTCTTTCTGCAAAGCACATGAGCATTAGGAGGTGGTGACGTGGACCGATGAGAGGTCAAAGGATGGCTTGCCAGGCTACGTACTCGCTTCATAGGAGCAAACATCCTCTCATCAAGAGTTGATCAAGTTCCACTGAAGCTGAATGTTATCTCAACAGTCTCCAGATGTGTCCTGAGTGTTGTATACGATGTATAAGTGGTTTGTCTAGATTTCTAGACTAGCTCCAGCTCCACTGGTGTTATTTCATTAACAACTAGAGGACTGTTTTTTGTGTGGAGGCATCGGTTACTTTTTGTCTCCCCATGCTGACCATAGCTTTTGATGGACTTTTGAACTTCTCTGTACTGAGCAGTCAGGTGTAGATCTGCAGCTTATTACCAGAGTTGCTAGGGTCAGCAGGTGTAAATGTTGGCTATGTTCTCAGGAGTTTGGACTCATGTCCAACACAATGTGAAATTCAGCAGTCTTCTGCAGACTCACCATCCAGGACCATGCGGGCAGCAATGGCTGCTGGGTATCCTACAGTCTTGGCCATGGCGGAGAAACCATTGGGGTCACCATAAACCACCATGCTGATGTGTTTGGTCTCCAGCTCACCAGTCGGGTGTCGAATCCCCACATCGTTCCTCATGATGATCATGTCTCTCTCGCCCTTCTCTGCCCACAGAGGAGAGCAGGTTAGTTTGTGTGTATTTAGTGTGTGTGCCTACACTCGCTGAGCTCACCAAAGGAAAGTTTGTTTTCCAGATGCTTGGCTAAAGCAGCCAGAATGCTGTCAGCATGAGGCACAGGCTCGTCGCTCAGCATCCCAAACCTGTTGAAAGATTCAGAGAGGAGAATGTTTTTCTCACAAACACGTGGAGACGTTAGAAGAATGGCTGTTCGGTAACTCGGCTGCTGCTGCGGCCCACACGTCCTTGGATGAATCTAAAGAGATGAGCAGTTGCTTTTTGTGGCTGCTTTGCTGGTGAATTGAATAAACGATCAACAAGTCATTCAACTGAAGCTGTGAATCACTGGCTTTTTACTCTTTGAAGACACAGATAAAATGTTTCCAACAGGACCCTTTTTCTCTGATAGGAATTTACACCTCAATGCCTGCGTGGCCTCTTCTCCTCACCCTCAGCAGCAGCGGAACAATGGCAGTGAGCAGCCTTGGGCTCAAGAGAGCCTCGGAAAAGTTCATTTAAATTTAAGACTGCGCTCACTCCACCACTTCAGGCGGCCTTGTTGGTGTAACAAAGAGGAGCAGCCTCAGCCTTGCTTCCTGGGTGCTGCACATATTCTACCTGAGAAGCTGACCTGAGCAGCACCAACATGACGACGTCAGGATGAAACCATTTCTGATCAGATACAGAAGATCCTTCAAGCTAACGAAACAAGACAGAAACTAAAGAAATAAAAAGCTTTTCACTTTTGTTTCCCTTCAAACAGACAAGATCTGGAGAGGACTGTGAAGTTAAATTAGAACAGAAGAGAAGTATAGCAAACGCTGTGTGGAGGTTACGGTGGTTCTACACATCCCCTTGTCCACCGGCGTTTCTGATTTTAGCTTCCTAATATTTAAACATAACAGTTACTGAAGACTCTGAAGCTGAATGTGAAGAACTTAAAATCTATTTTCCTCTTTAATCCCTGAACTGACAGGGTTGTTTCCAGGACAGGCAGGACCTGTGCCCTGCTGCATCATGGGTAAAACCCCTGACACCCACAGACAGACTGGAAACCCTGAGGAGAACCCTGACTCTAGACCCGTACCATCTAAGGGTGTCCATCCTGAACTGGTCCTGCTGGATCCGCTCAAACACAGCCTGTTCAAACGTCTCCTGGGAGACAGAAGAAGACACACCCATCTGCTGACAGAGAAGATCTTTCTGTACAGAAGAGAAAAACAGAAAATCTTTCATCGTTTTAGTCCTCCCCTAAAAAACTCTCCCGACTCCTCTTTAGCGCCTACTCCATGTTTTATCTTCATTTCTTTAAATGCTTCCTAACCCCGCCTGTTTCCACAGAAAATCTGACACGAGCAGCTCCAGAGCTATGGGCTGACATCTTTAGAGTCTACTGCTCCTTTCAGTTTGCTTCTCATCCCCAATTAAGGCTAGTTGAGTGTTTTCACAGACGAGAGGCAGCCTGTAAACATCCTGAACAAGCAGCGCTCTCAGAAGCATAAAAGACAACAAACACGGTGTGCAGTAAACTCATCAGTGTCAGAAAGCCTCAGCTCACTACGGCCTTGATGCTGAGGAGCAGCTATTGGCAGAAACTCCACATTTACAGGTGTTATTAGCAGGTTGATGAAATATTATTTAACCTGATTAAAACAGTTAAAAGAAGTCGAGTGCAGAGCTCAGAGGCTTCTAAACAACAACCACTGAGCTGCAGATGCTTCTTACCCAGGAGACAGGAGTTAAAGAGGCCTGCAGGGCCGGTCGGGGCTCGGTGTTGATCAGTCCCAGATTTATAAACCCACTCAGGGCATTGGCGAAGCCCTGTGGGACAGAGCAGAAGCTACAGTCAGATAGTCAGTTATCTCCAACCTGATCTTGATCTGGGTCACAACAACCTGGAACCCGACCCAGAAGATCCAGACAGAGACACCTTAAACATTAGCCCAGCTTCTCACTGGGCTGTGACTATAGTCGGGTTGTAAAGATGTCTTACAGAGGGTTTTTTTTACAATTAGTAGCTGTTCTTTGAGCCTCTATAACAGATGAAACTTTGTTGGGTCTCTAAATGTCCCAGCAGCCCTGATAAATACCCCATAATAAAGCTCTACAATGGAAAGACTGGTTTGCCCCGCCCACTCAGCCAGGACATAAATGAGCTGCATGCTGATTGGCTGATGCTATTGACTCTGTGTACAGCCGTGTTCAGAATCTGTACAACTCCACAGGAAAGCTGTGGATCTATCTGGCATTCATTCAAAGTCTGGACATTCCCAGTACATCCTGTCACGTGTGCTCCAACATTCTTCTTCGTGGTTTTCCTCTCGTTCAACAAGGGCGTTAGCATTAGCACAGGCTCACGACAAAACCACGTCACTGCTCAAAACACCACACACACCTGGTGTAAATGTGGGTGAACGCTGGTAAAATATCTGCATCTCCTTCAGACATGGAAAACCTCCCATTCATCCAGACCTAAAAACACAAGTTACGTTCCTAATGCTGATGGTTTTCTGGGTCGAGTTTCTGCTTCAGGGGCTGCTGCCCTGAACGTTTGAATAGAGATCTATTCTGGATTGTTTTGCTTAAATAATTCCTAAACGTTCTGACCTTGTAGCGTAGGGTTCCTCTGATTAGTGTGTGTGCAGTCTGGATGCCGTAGGGCTCAGCATAGATGGTGCTGTCACGGTTTGGAAACCCTTCCAGGTTGAAACCTGGGAAGTAATCCATCGGTTTGGCAAAGTCCATCAGAGACCCACCAGCTGGTACGTTCACCACCTAAAGGAGACGAAATGACTCAGACCGTTCTCCTCCTAGCAAAGGCATCCCAATAAAGGACACAGAAAACAGCATTAATCTGATAAATGTTGTAAGGTTTCAGTACCTGGTTGTCTTTGAGGAAGACGGCGGGATTGATGGTGTTTAAGAGGACACCAGAAGGACTCCAGCTGAACTTGTAACGAAGAGGATTGTCTGAACACTCAGGAGCAGGAATCCCACCACAGAACGAGATGTAGGACTCTATCTAAACACCACAGACCAGAATAACCAGCTGTTAACCAGGAGGAGAAATGTTATGTTTGAGAATCCACATCACAATGTAGGTCTGCGTGATGGTCATGATGCCATGTCGGAGGCAAATGGACTAAACCTGTTCTCATCTAATGTTAGGGGAACCCGACATGCAGCCATCTCAGTCGTCTCCTTCAGTTTGAGGACACAAATCAAGAGGATGTGTTTCATCACAAAAGCCGCCCGTCATGAGAGATATCGTTATCTGAACTTCATTGGCTATTAGTTGCATCAATCAACAACAATGTGAGAATAGAGGAGACCCGTTTGACCTAGCTGCCAAACAGCAGAGAGGGTGACCCTTCACCTATTGGATCAGGTATGATGCTGATCACACTTTAGGGTCAGTGCGGTAAAATGTTGAAGCTAATATGAGCGTGCTAACGGAGGTAATGGTGAGAAAGAGACATCTGAAGAAAATCTGGCAGGTTTTCGTCAGCATATGTTGGATTGTGGAGGTCATTAATTGGATCCTTATGTAAAACAATATGCTCGTTGTTTGATATGGATCTGTTGTGTCAATGCTATGAAGCTTCCAATGGTGAGTAGAGTGTCTACTGTTGTGATTGGTCCAGTGGTACATAAAACGCTACAGGATTCATCATCAACAAGACTGCTGCTGTGCAGCAAAACCTAAAGTGATATTCAAGTCATCTGTTGAAAATTCCTGAATGTTTTAATATCCAATTTATATCGCTGGATTACGAAAAATGGCAACACGAGTTTTAACCAATACCGTGCAGCCCTGGTGATGATCAGCTGGAAAGAACTTGTCAGCCTGTTTAATACGCCGTAGGGCCATGTGACTTTGATGTGAAACTCATGAACACAGGGAAAAAAATTAGTTTCCCCTGTAGAAAAGTGAGGCTCAGACTCAGGAAGAGCCTGTGAATTGGGGAGGGACTGGGATTAGAACTGCTGTTTAATGTTGAGACCATCTTAGCTAGCTCGCTAAGATGATTCAAGCATGTAGTCGTCACCTGGTTGGCTCCTACATAACCCTAACGCAGAACATGCTGGAGGGATTACATCCCTAGGCTGGCCTGGGAACGCCCTGGGGTCCCACCTAAGGCTCACCCTGCTAGGGTGGCTGCCCACACGACCCCACCCACATCTGTGGAAGAAGACCAGTATGAGAGGACTTCTCAGAAACTTTGGTTCAGCATCATCAGCCAAAACTGGAAAAAAAAGAACTGCAGCCTCATCCAAAATGAAAGGAAGTGAGCTAGTGTTAGCCGCCTTAGATAAAGAAAATAATCTAGTCAGTCAGACTAAAGCCAGTTAACTCCTGCAAACACCACCCTCATCATCTCTGCTGAATCAAACGGACATGGTTATAATAAAAAATACTTTCACGATACATTTTCAGAAATATGAAACCTTTGTGAATTTGAAGGTAATAGGTTAATATTCTTGTGTGAAACATGTGAGGTGCTTTATGTTACATAAAGATGAAATAAAACATGGAATTAAAAATAAAATCATGACTAATATCTGGACGATACAAACATTAGAAGAGAAAGAAGCTTTTGTGTTTGGTGATTTAATGTGACGACTCACACTGCAGCCTTCGGCTTTAGCCTGCTCGATGCACTCCATGGCCAGCATGTGGTCAATGCCTGGGTCCAGACCCATCTCGTTCACTATGGTGATGCCTGCTTCCTCCACACTGAGATTCAAGAGATTCACAGTTTTACTGTCAGATGTGCTGTAGGAAACCCCTACAATTACATTTTTACCGTCACTTTTACTGTCAGATTCTGTCACAGAAGCACCAGCCATCATGACAGGTTGTAACAAAACATCTAAAGATACAGACGTAGTCCCTACGTTGGTGGACATCTGGTTCTAAATATCTGAATGATTTAAAAATTCACGTTTGGTTGGTAAACAAAGACAGTCCTCTAAAACGGTCAGGACTGAAGAAAACAAAAACAGTGAAAGTCCTCCAGAAGACCTACGGCTTAAGACCAATAGCCAAGTCTAAAGAGAGTAAGGCTCATTCACATCTGGCCTTAACGCAGAAGTGAACACTGTTTACACTTTGCTACCTGTGTAAAAAAACAAAAGTAATGCATATTTAATATGCAGAAAACATGCTAACAATATGTAGGTAAGATTAAAAAAAGACATGAAAGTCAGCAGGCGTTACTGTAACTAAAATAAAACTCTGACCCAGTGTAACAGAGTAACCGTGGACTGAATGTAAAGACGTCATTTACATTTCTCCCACCTCGGGCTGGGTGATATGGACCAGAACTTATATTTTCATATTTATTAGTTCTTATCAGATAGATATCAATATTTTTTACCCATTCATAGAGTCTGAGCCACATGACACAACTGTCACACAGACCCTTTTATTTAGAATCTATGTAAAACACATGAAACTCCATATGTGGCAACGTGGGAAGAGCACATGTTATGCTAATTTCATGACATAAATACATCCACTACCAGAGGATTACGCTCACGCGGAGTTCTTTGTCATGAAAACAAACATGGCTGGAATCTCACAGTATTCACTCTTAGCAGCCAGTAGGGAACGAGCCATGGTAGTTTCTGAGCTATTTTGGCCACTGCGGGCTCCTGTACCTGTTACCTGGTTACGTGGAAGGGGTTGGCCTGCCTCTCCACACAAACAGGAAAACCAAATAATGGTCAGACATGGTGAAAAGGCTCGCTGAAACACTAACATCCCCATAACAATTTAAATCAGAACACCTTACCTCTCTTTAGTTGTTTGCAGAGAAAACTACACAAGCATGAACATTAATTAATTCTACTGCTTTAAATGGAGCCCAGAATGTGCTCCATGAAGTCCTGTTCTCGTGTTGTGTTCACCTGCTCTGAAGCTCCTTCATGTCAGGAGTCATGTAGCTGGCCGTCACCATGTTCACCTTCCTGTTGATGCAGTGTTTAGCGACGAGGGGGTGGAAGGAGTAAGGCAGCATGCTGAGGATTAGACTGATGATTAGCGTCTAAACTCATTTAATATAAAGTCTGAAATTTTTCACAACTTTACAGAACCTAAAATGACACGAGACAACCTTGCAGGAATGCATTAGTTATTATATATGTATTTTCAAAGTAAAATGTCCCCAATTTACATTTTAAATGACAGACACTTCCTGTATAGTGAGGTGCATCATGGTTCAGCACAGCGCATCGACAGTTCTTCATCTGTCTGCTGATTTTAGTAGAAGAAAATTATTAAGATCATCTCCTTCAATGGTGCTTATTTAGAACACACACACACACACCTCAGCAGGGATGGCGTGCTGTGAGAGACCCAGCTTATGCATTTCAACGATCCAAACACATTCATTAGAACATCATGACAGTGTGTCTACTGTGGAAAATATAGTGTTTGATCACACATGTAATCCTAAACTTAGATCTAGTCAATCTTATACGCTAATCGTAATATCCATTTTTTTTAGTGATTCACATATCATCATGTACTCTTATATTGAGTTTTACCTACATATGATTTATGAATGCTTTTATTGGTTTGAGTTCCAGCTATTCATGAAGAACCTTTCTGCAGGCCGGAGGTAATAAAGTAAAGCAAAGGATGAGATCAGGGTGCTCTAGGATGAGATCAGGGTGCTCTAGGATGAGATATGGGTGCTTTGGCCTGAGGCAAAGATAAGACAGGAGCCATCAAGGCCCAAGGATGTAGCTTCAAGGACCAGATAGCCGAAAGAATGTTGGTCGCCAGGGCAACAGTTGGTTTACAACCTTCACCTGGGTGTCAGACGGTGCTAGGCTTTGACCATATGTCTGAGCAAGAGAATAAAAGCTGTGTACCTGTGGATCCAACTTCAATTCTTCATGGGACCAGGAGTGAAGGAATCTCCCCGAGCATGCACGGGTGAATAAAGGATTGAAACTTATAGCGTGGTTGGCGCTCTTCTTTGTCTGGTCAGAGAATTCAGTGAACCGGAGACTTGAAAATAAGTTGAGCAGTTCCAGAGGACCAGAGACGACATCATCTTTTTCAACTTCACTTCGACCGAGTGTTTCAACTACCACACTTTTATTCCACAACACTACCTGACACAAAATGACAATGAATCCACACTTGTGCACAGATTTGGCCTTTAAAGCAGCAATCTGGAGTTTTCCCCTTTCAGGAATTATGTATGATATTTCAGAAATCCGTAAAAGTGATTGTCTTATCATGTAGTGTGATATAATGTAAGCAATACATATTTTTTTTGTTTTTCTTAAGCCCGCCCCCTGCCCCATAAAATCCGTGCAATAGGAAACTGAGCGCCGACCAGAACTAACCAATAGTGTTAGACTACTAGCCTGGCAAGCTATCCTATATATGTGAATATATAGTCTGACCACGAACCATTGACGGCTCTCAGTCGTGAGGCGGGATCTACGGTTGTCTTTCAAAATGTCAGCACGCAATTGGATAGCGCTAGGACCAATCAGAGTAACGAACAACGTGACGTAATCACAGCGACGGAAAAGAAGGAGGCAGCAATGGCGTCTAACATCAATGATTTCTGTCGTTTTTGTATAAAAACATGTGAATATCAGGTGTACTGGGACATTGCACTACTTTGTTTGATAGAAATAAGAAGCCGCTAAGTATATCAGACAGACTTACGCACGTTGGAATCTAAATCATCCAATGTTGATGACAAAGCTGTTTCAAAAGAACGTGGTTCCTGCACTGCCGCCATGTTGTTTGTGTTCGCGGTCGCAGCGCTGACGTCATCGGCTACTCCCGCTCTGTGATTGGCCCACAATATAGAGCGCTGTGATTGGCCCAACCAAAACTATAGCGAGCTGTGATTGGATAGACACAGCAGTGGATCAGGCTGCGAGGGTTCCAATGAAGCGTGCCTAGACCAAACTCTGCAAGGCAAGAATTTGGTCTAGTTCACTAGGCTATTAGACTACTGCTTACGTGCTTCAAATTTAAGGAAGCACCTCGGCTGATGCAGAGTTGATGAACTTTTCATGGACAATTAAGTCTTTAAAATATGAAATACAACATGACATGAGAATAATAATTGTAAAACAACGTGTTTTAGCTCTGTTTGTCGGCTACAGAAGCACATTCATAAACAAGAAACGTGCAGTCGCCATCTTAAATTACTGAGTCAACCCGACTATTGGTGCGATACGCTTGTCAGCCACTAGATGGTGCCATCAGATAAAAGAAAAACTCTGGAGAGCTACTTTAAGGCATGTGGTCTTAAACTTTTTATCAGCTGTAAAACATCCTGTTTCAGTTTAAGCGTAGTTTTCAATAAATTGCTACTCAGAGAATGTTTCGTCTCACTCTTTTTGTTGCATGCTCAAGCTCTATTGGAACCTTGTTATTATCCAATAATGCAAAATATGATTGTTGCCAATTTTACAAATGGTCTTAAACTTTTGATCGGGACTGTGTTTCTATTGATCGATTGATAGATATACATATAGATATCTCTCTCTCTCTCTATATATATATATATATATATATATATATATATATATATATATAGAGAGAGAGAGAGAGAGAGAGAGAGAGAGAGAGAGAGAGAGATACATTTTTTCTCCTGTTTTGAATTGAAATACAATTTAAAAGCATTTCTTAGAAAATAAAAGAGCTTGACTTTACAATATTTATGTTCATGTCAATTGTTTGATTCTCTGTCCCAATATTTTTAATAAAAAAATTGCTTTTGGGGCAAATTTTCTTGAACGATTATACATACATAGAGGGGATAAATAACTTTATATTTGGAAAGTTTAGAAAACTCTGCATTGAAAATAGTTCAGATTCAATAGAATCTACTTTGAGCAGAACTATAAACATGAATTTATTCAGTTTACTGTCACCCTGTCTGTCCTGCAGTTGGACAGCAGAGCCAACTCTACCTGATGACCAGGTCATGATCTTTGACCAGAGAGTCCAGATGTCCCTTCTGGCTACTGACATCCACCATGATGGGGATGGTGTTGGGATATTTGGCTGCCAACTCCTCTGCCTGCTTCAAAAGCGATGACGCTGAATAGAAATAAATACAAAAAGAATGTCTGACAGCAAATCTTTATTAGAACTTTTCCACATGAGCCTACTTTACATTAAGAAGCTACATGATGTAAAATAATAAAAAAGCCCAAAACATTCATTCTATTACTTTCTAGAGTTATGCATGAATCTGGTTCTGTCAGGGTCTCATATTAACAGTAGCAGCTACAGCAAGATTAGGCATTCATTCATCGGTGGGTCTTAAAGTTGAACTTTGCTCCACAGGTTTGATGCTGTTTGTTCAGAATTTAATACTCAGGAGAGGGAAAGTGAGCTAAGAGTCATAAACCCTACAAAAACTCAACCACAGATCAGACTCAAGTCTTATGGGTGGTGTTACACAACTGAGACCTGGGGCCACCTGCTTATTGAGGAGTGGAAAAGCAGTAAAATCTCATTTTAACGTTTGACAAACTTACCGACGGTCACCTGGATTTTCTTACTGCGTGTGAGGTACTCAACAACGGGTCCAGAGACGTACCCCGATCCCAGCAGCAGAACACGCTTCATCCCAGCCTTCTTCATGATCTGTGCCTTCTCCCTACACACCAAAGAGGAGGAGCACAACTGCTGGAGTGAAAAAGGAAACCGGATCAACTCAGAGGAAGGAATGTTTCTCACTGAGCCTTAAAGGAAAACACACCTTTCCACCGACGGCGGAGGAAATTTAGATTTTTAAATAATTAGCATTAACAAGAATGTCTCACTTCATCAGTTCATCTGAATAACAGATCTTTAAAAAGTAGGCTCTGAAAATTCCACATCTCAAATCCTGAAGTCTAGTAATGATTCAGTCCAACATTTCAACGGTTAAACAGATAAAAACCCTCTCTTTAATCATTTATGAAATGATTTTAGCTGCGATGAGCTGGTGAAGGGTCTTGGTTAGATATCCTGGTAGGTTCAGAAAAAAAGGCAAAACCTTTATGAAGAGAAGCCAGATCTACAGCTCCTCAAACACAGGAGACAACTCCTCAGGTCTACATGCTGCTGTCCATAGGGACACTCTTGTGGGACAGAGAAGATCATTAGATTGTGCGATGAGCAAGAGACCATATTTGTCAAAATAGAAAACAAAAAATAGTTAACAGAGGAGGAAATACATTTTTAAAATTTGCGAAGCAGCTCTAAACCTAACCCCTAAATCTGCTGTTGTTGGTTATTGGTTTTGCGATCATTTCAACTTGTTTGTCTTCTCTTTTACATTTCTTTGTTTTTTCTCAACCTTTCTCCCTCTCAGCTCCCTTCCCATACAAATAAACATGCCTTGTCAAGTTTGACAGAAATCCACACCTTCAGGAATATCAAGTCAAGTCACGTTTACCTCTGAGACATCATGTCTCGCTCCATCCACCAACGCCACGTTGCACCACAGACTGTCCAGGAGTTGGTGGATGCTTTAGTTCAGGTCTTGGAGGAGATCCCTCAGGAGACCATCCACCACCTCATCAAGAGCACGCGTTGTAGGGAGGTCATACAGACACGTGGAGGCCACACCCACTACTGAGCCTCATTCTGACTTGTTTTAAGGACATTACATCAAAGCTGGATCAGCCTGTAGTGTGTTTTTACACTTTAGTTTTGAGTGTGACTCCAAATCCAGACCTCCAGACAGACCTGATTTTGTTGTCATCTATGTAAAGAACAAAGTATAACTGTGTAACTGTTTATGTCTGTATGAAGTTTGGAATTAATCACTTTAAATGTGTCTGAGTAGGAGTTGGGGTTGGTGGTCCTGGCTCGTCTTGGACACAGGATAGGGGGTAGCATTACAAAAATAACCTCACAGCTTAGAAAAGAAAATATCAAAAACATTACAAACCAGAAGTTATTTAAAACTAACAACTGAAGGGGACAGTCTCAACACAATTGGAAGCTCGTTCCAAAGTTTAGGAGCAGGGGAAATGAAAGCATGTTCCCAACGACGTTTATAGAGTGTTCTAGGAGTTTGCAGAAAAAATGGTCAACAGACCTCGGTGAGTGGGGGGGTGTAAAGCGTGAGCAACAACTCAGAGACAAGAGGAGGCTAGCTTGCAACGGGAGTTAAAGACAAAAAGCAATCTTAAACCAAACCCAGGAAAAAAACAGGACAGTACAATAGAGATATGATCGCGTCTGAGTCAGAAAATGTGCTGCTGCATTTTGGACCTTCTGAACACATCTAGCAAACAGAACTGAATTAATCAAGTCTGATGTAATTAAAGCATGAATAACTGACTCTTTATGAGATCTTTTAAGAATGTATTAAAGCCGGGTTACGCGACAGAGATGAAAATATGTGATCAAATGGTGGAACTAACTTGGAGACATGGAAAGGTCAGACTCGAGCTTAACACCCAGACTAGTAACACAGGACTTGAGCAATAGAGTGAGAGAGAATGCGGTTAAAAACATCTTTCATGTGGACCAGAAGAACAGAAACTCTAAGAGCCCTAAGCAGGGAGAATACTGGGTTTGGTGTGTGAACTGGACGTCACCAACCAAAGATCAGGTATATTTGCTACATCGACATCCTGATTGAAGGACACTTCAGATCAGTTTTTACCAGTTTTGTTTAACAGATGATTCACAGAGTTTACCTAGCTGCTGCTTGGTCAGACGTTGGTTTTTGGAATACATCCAGTTGTAATGAATTATTTGCAGTTTAAAAGAACATGAATGTCTGAAGGAGGAACCTTCAGCACACAGTGTTCTGAGAACAAGCCAGCTTCTGTTAATGGTGACAAACAACAGCAGAGATTCCTGTTCAGACTTCATACTGCGTCTCACACAGATCAAAAGCTTGGTATTTGGTCATTCTTCTGTCTGAATTGAGAACTCCTCCAAACGTCTCCAAGAAAATAACCAAGTCTACTTGCCTTTACCTTGCCACCAACGAGGGTTTGCTTTGATTGGTTTTTAATCAGAGAAAATGTATGTGCCTTTTATCCCAACTGTGAACTCATTGCTGTCTAATCACAATAAAAGCCATCATATATTCTGTCATTAGTTGATTGAATGAATTACCACCAACACAACAATAACAGCATTAGGATGTAATCACACTAGCCTGACTTGAGTCACCATTATTCACCACCCACCCCTGGAGTCAGATCAGGATACCCATCACCTCCAGCCTAATTGGATGGGACAACACACATGTCGCTTCACGACTGACTGGAGGTCAGCCTGCCACCCGTCTCCTTAATTAAAAAAGAAAAGATAAACGTCTCCTGGGGAGGATTTCTCCCCAAGTTGGAACATCTTAAGAAGCCAAACTCAAAAGGATTAAGATTTCAGTGGCATGGCTTGTCTGGAAAAATGATACTTGAGGTCAAGTAAGAAGAAAGCTCATCAAATCTTGGAGGTGGCCTAAATATGAGTGAGGGCTTTGCCTTGGTAAGAATGACGTGTGTGTGTGTGTGTGTGTGTGTGTGTGTGTGTGTGTGTGTGTGTGTGTGTGTGTGTGTGTGTGTGTGTGTGTGTGTGTGTGTGTGTGTGTGTGTACTTGTATTTATAGGCTTATGTGGACAAATGTTAACTTTTAACTTGTAGTGTGTGGACATTTTCACATTGTGGGGACATTGGGCTGGTCCACAAAATGACAAAATACTCTAAATGTGGTTTTAGAGGTATGATGTGAATTAACTTTTGTTTAGGTTAGGGTTAGAAATAGAACAGCATTGGTTATGGTTAGGATTAAGGTATGGGTTAGGGTCTCCTTTAGACGATCGTTTCTCCCTCTGGCTTGTCTCTGCTCTCTGAGGCACGCAGCAGACTCTTTTTATGGTTTTTGTCCATCATAAGTATAATTATAAACTTTTAAAGGTTCCTCTGTGTCAGAGCAGCATTAGAATCCATATTTGCCTCCATCCTCCACGGGTCTTTGGGGGCAGGTCTGTGGCCTCTCACACTCACTATTGGATATTCCTCTAGAGCAGGGATTCCCAAAGTGTGGTGCGCAATCTGCCGCTAGGTGATGCGCGAGGTAAAAAGCATAATGGCGGTGATTACACAAAAAATAAAATAAAATAATACACATAAAACAATGCCGCCAATTTGCTGCAAAGCCGATGCGGCATCTGGGAGCCTATGGTCATTTATAAGAGGTCAGACCGTGGCGGTAATGTTGCGCAATCATGTCCGTTGTATGGGGGTGTTCTCTGCACTGTCGCGGACTCCGTGTGTCTTAGACATAACTTGCTTTTTATTGCGATCGAAACCGCGCTCGTTAAGTTTTTATTTTCAGGAGCAGGTGTGTGTCCTCCACCATCTCTGTGAGCTGTCAGATGATCTGAGCTGCAGATCTAACGGAGAGAAGCTCCTGCACCGCATCGCTCCAGTTTATCATTTCAAACTTATGCCCGTGTTTACTTTCATTTTCAATATAGTTCCTGTCCAGAGCTCTGCATTAATTCATCACAATCATGACACCGGCACCTGTGTGTTATAAAAAGGGCACAGTGTTTTTCCCAACACAATACAGATGTGTATATTAGGGTTGGGCATACATGAAATCCTGGAAAATATGCAGCTGTGGATGCGTTCTAAAGTATGACTTTACCGGCGTTATACCTGCGGATCACCTGTCGCAGCTACTGCAGCCCGCAGAGACCCTGAGTGCAACAGCGCGTCTCCTGCGGCCGCTTCCCCTCTCACTGTGCAGACGTGCAGCAGCAAAATTCAACCCCCCCACCCCCCACCCCCACCCCGAGTACGATTTACAAGGTATTCATTCCTACTAAAGACAACTGCAAATGTATTGATTAAAAGAGTGTTCCATACCTTTAAACAACTCCATAACATGACAGCATTCTCAAATGAGTAAGTGAGCTGATGTCCACAGGGGTAGGGTGTGGGAGTGTGGACAGTGTTGACAAGAGAGAGACAAAGTGACAAGGGCAAGTGCCACAAGCCATGAATCTACCTGGCATTCATTCATAATCTGGATATTCCCAGTACATCCTGGAACGCGAGTGGTGCGCCAACATTCTTCTCTGTTGTTTTGTCCAACACGGACGTTAGCAGCGCTTGCTAGCATTAGCAGTAGCTCAGGCTACTTTGTTCAGCAGTTAGCATTACAGAGTGCAACATTTATTTATTGTTGTTGCTGAAGAGGGCTGGAACATGCAGATGTAAGGTGGTGTGTCTTGCTTATTACGTGTTAACCCAGCATTTCTCAGAACCAACTGTCTCTCAGTCGTCGTTACACCATGGCTAATTTACAAAAGAAAGCAGGTCAGAGATACAGGCTTTTGGCTTAATTAGACACTCCAGGTTGCCTTAATTCAACAACAAGATAAATGTGGTTTTAAATTCTAGGATTCCTTTAAACTTTGAACACTTTAAACTTCAAACAAACTAACGGGGAAAAAGAAACACAAAACACTCTGCTAAAGTCCTTGACAGACAACTGTGTTTTTAGTAGAAATATTGTTTGACTGACGAAATTCAAGCTACAACCAGCGTGTAATCAGCTTCTGGAAGACAATCACTTTAGCACACAACGCCAGGGAGACTAGAAGTGAACGGCTGTCACATTGGACGGTCTTATCTCGATGTCGCTCCTGTCACCTGGATACCTTGACAACGCTAAACAGAAGTTAAAAATAACCATAGCAGATATACAGTACCCTCCATACAAGCTAAAAACGACAGAAAAGTTGACTCAATTCTTTGTATCCTTGACTGGCTGTAATCAGGCATGATGGTGGAGAAAGCAGACTGTGCTGCACAGGTGTTTATGCACAAGCTGAAGCATGTTTCCTTTAGACCTGCCCACAAATTCATCAATTGACTCTGCTGCGTCTTGCTAGTGTGTGATTGGCCATCCCTGCTGTCACTCCACTCGTTGCAAAAGGGCACATGGACCTGGTGCCGCTGGTGGAGCAAAAAGCTTGTTAAGCTTTTATTGATTTAATGATGTTCTTTGGTCAGCACCTTGTGACTCATGTCTAGAAAGGCGCTCTATAAATAGTTTCACTTAGTTACAAATCAACTATATACACTGCTCACAAAAATTAAAGGAACACTTTTTTATTGGGCCTGGCATGAAATCAATTAAACCTGTCTGATAATTTTCTGGTTGATTAAGCGGCTGAGGGCATTGTTAATCACTTTCAGCTGTATTGGTGTTCATGGACTTAACGACAGGTGCACTAAAGTGGCAACAATTACAAAACCCTCAAAACAGGACTGGTTTAACATGTGGAGGTCATTTCAAGTTTCTCCCTCTTGATCTTTTTTGGCTGGTTTTCCACTCGTGCTAGTTTTGGCTTGAGTAATTATCTCTACTGGCAGCATGAGGCGATTCCTTAACCCTACAGAAGTTGCACAGGTTGTCCAACTTCTCCAGGATGGCACATCCACACGTGCTGAACAAGAAGGTTTAATGCGTCTCCCAGCACAATCTCCAGAACATGGAGGAGATTTCAGGAGACTGGCGGTTATTCTCGGAGAGCTGGGCAGGGCCGTAGAAGGTCCACAACCCATCAGCAGGACCGATACCTCTGCTCGTGCCCTACAGAATGACCTCCAGAGGGCCACTGGTGTGAATGTCTCTACCCAAACAATCAGGAACAGACTTCATGAAGATGGCCTGAGGGCCCGACGTCCTGTAGTGGGCCCTGTGCTCACTGCCCAGCACCGTAGAGCTCGACTGGCATTTGCTCAAGAACACCAGAATTGGCAAGTCCGCCACTGGCGCCCTGTACTTTTTACAGACGAGAGCAGGTTCACCCTGAGCACCTGTGATAGACGTGAAAGAGTCTGGAGAAGACAAGGAGAACGTTATGCTGCCTGCAACGTCGTTCAACATGACAGGTTTGGTGGTGGGTCAGTGATGGTCTGGGGAGGCATATCCATGGAGGGACGCACAGACCTCTACTGCCTAGGAAATGGTGCTCTGACTGCCATAAGGTATGGAGATGAAATCCTTGAACCCTTTGTCAGACCCTACGCTGATGCAGTAGGTCCTGGTTTTCTCCTAATGCACGACAATGCCCGGTCTCATGTGGCAAGAGTATGCAGGCAGTACCTGGAGGATGAAGGAATTGAAACAATTGAATGGCCTTCACGATCCCCTGACTTAAACCCAATAGAACATCTGTGGGACATTATTTTTCGGTCCATTAGGCAGCGCCAGGTTGCTCCTCAGACTGTACAAGAGCTCAGGGATGCCCTCACACAGATCTGGGAGGAAATGCCACAAGACACCATCCGTTGTCTCATTAGGAGCATGCCCCGACGTTGTCAAGCATGCACACAAGCTCGTGGGGGCCACACAAGATACTGAAAAGCATTTTGAGTTGCAGAAATGAAGTTTTTGAAATAATGGACTAGCCTGCCACATCTTCATTTCACTCTGATTTCAGGGTGTCTACACAATTGAGCCCTCTGTAGGCTGAAAACTTTTATTTCCATTAAAAGACTTGGCATCCTTTTGTTCCTAAGACATTGCCCTGTCATTATTTGTATAGATATCCAACTTCACATTGAGATCTGCTGTATCTAATTTCTTTAAAGTGTTCCTTTAATTTTTGTGAGCAGTGTAGATTATTACCTATGTGTATATACATGTACCCTTGTTTTTATTTCTCTTCTAATTACCCTTTGAGTGATGGTGCTGCTGTGACAAGTGAATTTCTCCACTGTGGTATCAATAAAGTATATTCTATTCTATATTTACTGAAAAATAAGCTAGACATCATTGTAGTAAATTAACACACTACTCAGTGGTGCACAAATACCACACACCTTCTTTCTCGAAGTTTTTCAATGTACTCAAACTTGGGGGTGAGAACTCCATTAGAGGTGATGATGGCCTTAAGAGACAAATAACAAACAAAAATATACAAAAGTATTATTTCTTTTGTCAATGAACAATATAGACATAAAAAATGGATTTACAGTTATTTTCCTATAGATCGATACTAAAAATGACATTGCTCACATCTCTGACTTGGGGACTGAACTCCTCTTCTTCTAGAGGTCTGGTTGCATCTGACAGCAGCTGTTAAAACAAATTACCAAAAAAAATCAGAAGCAAATTAAATAAAAATAGAAAACAAGTGTTGGTTTGTTCTGTCACAGCCTTGCCTTGCAGAAAGGTCAACCAGATTTAATTTAAAGCAGAAAGCACCATAGATAGGGACAAAAACAAAACCCTAACTAAAACTTAGATGTCTTACCATCTCCCAAATGTAGGGGAAGAGTCTGTCTCCAAAGTACTCAGTGGCTTCGATGGGGAGCTGAGCAGGAAGGTTGTCAATGGAGCACATGAGGATTCCGTTTCCTTCCACACTACACGGACAGTACACAGGAAAACCATTACACCTGTCCAGAAAACGTTCCTATCCCTAATCAGTCAGTAAAAACCCACAGACCAAACCAAACTAATAAATCAATAAATATAAGAGAAGTTTTTATTGTTTTTTCATGCAAGCCGGAACTCGAGTCTGTAATAAAGTCCGTCCATCCATCCCAAACGTATGTCTCCTTCTCCACCAGCTGCCCTGAACAGAAACACAAAGACGAGCTGTACCTGTCGTGATCGATGTGCTGGTCAGCGTCATACATGCAGAAGGGCTTATCGATGGTGGTGCACTCGTTCATGAACTGTATGGAGCCTCCAGTATCTGCAGATATGTCACAGATGGCCAGCAGCCTGGGGAGAGAAGATGGCAGGTCAACAGTCGCTCCGTAAACACGTCACACATCAAAACAAAGTGAGATGTTTTACTGCTGTGGGAGAAATATTCAATCATCTGTCAGTGTGTGAGGCCCATCGTTCCATCACCAACGACAGAAAGAAACAGTTTTATTAGAAGCTTTAAAGGAGAACCAGATTAACCTTGCTTCACTAAAGGAAAACAGCTGGAGTGGAAAAGACTTTCCAACTCCTGTTAGCACATCCTGAACCTTCGTGTGTTTCGGATATCATCTCTAGACACCCTCACCCAAGGCACACCAGGCAGGAATCAGATATAACAGGGTTCGTACACATTTCCAGTTAAGATTTTCCCAGACTTTTCCATAACTTTTAACCAATTTTCCTTGACATAAACAAAAAAATTTTTTCACTTGCAGTACTTTACCCTCACACTTGCACACACTGGTCTTGATGGCCTCAAAGGACTTGATCTTGGACACATGGAGATCACCCTTCTCCACCGTGTTCCCAATGTCAATATGTGAAGCCGAAGTTTTTAACGCTTGATCAGTGTTTGCAAAACTTGAGCATGGGGATGCTGCATCCAGTAGCTTTGATGAAGTTCTCACGGCATGCAGGAGCATCGTGGAATAGCCAAATACAAAGATCAAAGCAAGTGCTCTATGTCCGCATCCCTAAATGCAATGTTTAACACATGCAGACCACAAGAGCCAATGCTTAGGAGTGACTTGTCCACCTGTTTTTGCATCTCCTGCTGGATCATGTCAAAAACCTTCCAGTTCACATTAGGTCTGTTCATTGACATCTAGATGAGGTTTTTAATTCCAACTTCAATGTTCTACACATCTTTCCACTAAATCTGTAGCTGCAGAATGTTCAACAAATTCAGAGGCAAAATATTTGCTTTTAACTTATCCTCCTTCCCACAAGCGTATGTGAACGTCCAGTTGTGTTGTCTGCAAGCTAAGGTTCAATGACTCGTTAAATATCAAAACGTATTAAGTTTGTTCAAATGCTTCTTTCATTACGTTCTTGAAATACGGCGGAAACTTTCAAAGAATCCGCAGATGGCTTTCAAAAGCTTTTTGCTATCGACAGATGTGACCGAGGTGTTTTTGCAAACACTGTATAATTAATACTCCTGGACAGAGTATGAATTTCACAGAGGCTTCTGGAGGGGGGGAGGGTGTTAAAACGGCCCTGGGTGTGGGGCTGACTTTTTTGAAGGTGATCTGAATTGTGTCAAATACATAAATATGCTATAAATTATTGCTTGGTGTAGTGGGATAAGTCTACCTACATTTTCATTTTCAAGCTCTTTGTTTTGTTTTCTTGTTTTTCTGTATGTCTCTGATCTTCCTGCATCTCCTCTCAATCCTCTAGAAAAACTGCTGCCTGGCTTCCTACTTTTTCACCTCATGAGTTACTGTTGAGCTAAGCACATCAAAGGAATCTACCGACCAAAAAATAGCGGAGAGTACGCCGCGCGTCCGCGAGGTAAAGTCACCGGAGCACGGGTGACGAGCTCCGCAGCAACGGAACGCGTCAGGCACGAATAAAAGACTAAGTAGGCAAGGCAGCTTTATGGCAAAGCATCCTTTCCAGGAGTGATGCTGAAAAACTGGTTCATGCATTTATTACCTCAAGGTTGGATTACTGCAGCAATTCATTACTATCAGGAGGTCCACAGAATGTAGTCAAAAGTCTTCAGCTGGTCCAAAATGCTGCAGCTAGAGTTCTGATGAGAATTAAAAAGGGAGACCACATCTCTCCTGTTTTAGCTTCCCTACATTGGCTGCCTGTTAAATTCAGAATAGATTTTAAGATCCTCCTTCTCACATATAAAGCTCTTAATAATCAAGCTCCATCATACATCAGTGATCTGATTGTTCCATATGTTCCTAACAGAGCACTTGGCTCTCAGACTGCAGGTTTACTGGTGGTTCCTAGAATATCTAAAAGTAGGATGGGAGGCAGATCTTTTAGCTATCAGGCTCCTCTCCTGTGGAACCAGCTCCCAGCTTTAGTCCGTGAGGCAGACACTTCGTCTACTTTTAAGACTAGGCTCAAAACTTTTCTATTTGATAGGGCTTATGGTTAAATTCTGATGTTAGCCCAGGTTTAGACGAGTGGGGAGCAGAGGGAGGTGGAGTGTACAGCGGGGACTACAGTCGTTAAAGACTTTTCTCCCTGGCCCTGCCTCCCACATGCCTCCATCTAAAAGGCTAGGTTATCCTGAGTTATCTCTGTAGTTATGCTGCTATAGGCTTAGACTGCTGGAGGACATACTGACCACTTTCCACACTCTGCTACTCTCTTCTACCACCACTCTCTAATTGCATTATTTCCTGTTATTTCAGCTGTTAACTTTATTTTCTCTCTAAGTGTTTTTCTCCCCAGAAGAAGCTACACTGGCGTTCTGCTGAGCTGTGGTGGCCTCATGGAGGGGGCCATCGGCTGGCACACTGCTGCCAACCACCTAACATTCTCCCTCTCCTGATATTACATCTCACTTTCTTTAACATAGAATGTGCTACTATTAGTTCACCTATTGAATTAATTATAGATTCACTCAGATAAAGACAATAAAGTTTCTCTTACTAAATAGAACTTCTACTAAGAAATCACAGTGTAGCCATAGAAACACTACTTGATATATATGGTGTGTGTGGGTTGTGCGTGTGGGTGTGGGGTGTGTGTGTGTGCTCTGTCTTCTCAATCCCCAGTGAGTCGTAGCGGATGGCTGCTCATACTGAGCCAGGATCCTCTGGAGGTTTCTTCCTGTTAAAAGGGAGTTTTCCTTCCCACTGTCGCTACATGCTTGCTTAGTATGAGGATTGTATCAACACACAGTCAGTGTCTTGATGCAATCTGCTGGGTTCCTTATATAGGAAACTTTTTTACTGATTGGCTTAATGAACTGAACTGTATTGGAATGTTTACTTTGTGAAGTGCCTTGAGACGACTCTTGTCGTGATTTGGCGCTATAGAAATAAACTGAATTGAATTGAAACTGAATTCATATAGCATATTTCATACACAGAGGCAATTCAATGTGCTTTCCATTTAGCAAGTACCAGAGAATATTAGCGAACATGAACGATCGCATGTTAATTATATTTTTGGTGGCGTGACTTTGAGAATGTTATTGTGGCCGTGCGCAGGATGCAGCTAGCGGATCAATAATCAGCGCACTGCAGCTCTCTGCCTCTCCACTCAAAAGAATCCCCGGTATGCTGAGAGTCCATATAAATACCATAATATAGGTAGAAACAGGATCTTTTTACGGGCTCCCCGAGTGTTTAGGTTGAGAGCTTCCAGCTCCCCTGTAATACGAACCCTGCTCCTGGATGAAAACCTGGACATTTTCAGCAATATAGGAAACCCCCTGCCCCAGACAGAGAGTGAAAAGTGGACATGTCTGGGGAAAAGAGGACATTTGGTTACCATACATATAGTAAAATTCCAAAACATTTCCAGGGTCTGGAAATTAGATTTTTGAAATTTGACCCTGATATAAGCTTGTGGATTTTCTAGTGTCCATAATCTCAACTCTGCTGACAGACAGGTCTTCTACTTCCTGAACCAGGAGCGCCAGAGCTTTTTCCTACCGAGATCGACTCACAAGGCATTTATACTAAAGACCACTGCAGATGTGTTGAAAAATGAGTGAACTTGGTCTTTAACCACCACTGCCTGGTTCTGCTGCTGGACCTCCCTTCCAGCACACTCAGAGTTAAATGTTCACACAAACGAAACTGCAGGTTTCCTACTTGTGAGGCAGCGCAGGTGATCCCTCATGGTCAGTAGACGAGGACTTGAGGGGTCTTATGAGCCTCTGAGCATCCAGTCTTTTGAGGAGCCGGGGGGTGTGAGGGTCCCAGTAAATACCATTGATGAGGCAGGTTGTGTACGGCGCTACCTGCAGGAAAAATTACACCACAGGCGTAAACATGTTAAATTAGGCCAAAAAGTTAATATTAGAAATTAAATTGGTTCAAGGGAAACACTTTTATTTTGTTGTTAAAAACTATAATAAATAAATTAAAATAAAAGTAGCTTTAGAGGTGCTCGTGGAAATTATGACACGTTAATTCATCAGCAATAAAGAATGGAAATGACTGATTAATATTCTTAAAGACATCTTGATCGTTTCTAGGGCTGTGTTTATTTAATCAAATTTATTATTAAACTAAAAACTACAACTAAAGACCCATGTTAACCTAAAATCATAGCATTAGAAGCACAGGCAGCCTTAGAGATGTGCTGTTTTACAGTTAGATCAGTTGGATCTAAATGTTCATGAATCCAAACACATGAAGAAAGAAATGTTTCCTCACAGTTTATTTCAATTTACAAAAACTGGCAAAATGTTCTGCAAATCTCCAACATAACTAGTTAACTAAAACTCAATAAATATGACATGACAAAGAAGCTGGGAGTAGACGGTGTAACAAGGAAGTTTTAGTTCTACTTCCCAGAACAAACTAAACCAAACCAGTTTTAGGAGCAGAGCAACACATGGAACGCTGCATGAGGAAGTCTGAACTGGAATCAATAAAATCTGCCCCACTGCAGGGCTTCTGGTTTTGTAAAAGAGTAATTGGACCCAGAATCCTCAAGATACAACTACTACACAAAGAATGGGTGTCATAAAAGCATCAGGCAAATAAAGAAATAAATAACAGAGTTGTTACTATTTTTACTTTAAAAAAAATCAATGACAGAACAAACAAATTAGACACAATTTAACGTAGTTTAATGCCAGAGCCCTCAGTTATCAACCATACTTACGAACAGATCTGTGCGTATTTAGTGCGTAGGAACGATTTTACGCATTGTGTACGGGTATTTACCAATTTGTACTTGTGCGTAGAAATGTTCCTAAATAGAACAGCTTTGACCATGCATACGAACAGCCTCTAGTGGTAGAACGGGGGAACTGCAATTCAGTCGTCCACAAATGTTCCACATCCAGAAAATGTTTTACTCAATAAGTAATGATGTCTGTGGAGACACAGCTTTATTGCATAACTGATGTTGGAACGTATAAAAGACACCTGTGACCGACAGGAATCTGAGGTTGTAGCATGACTGATCTGGTGTTACTGGAAGATTTGGCAGATTGTGCTCTTCGGAGGGAATGTGTCCTTCGTCCCTAAAGAGATCCTTCTGGAGCTATGCCATGATCTGGGACCCTTTGTGGAGCGACAGACAAACTGCACCAATCTGATTCCAGTCCATATTCAATTATTACTTTTAATACTACGAGGAACCTGCAATGCCGCGATGGAAAGAAGTAGACAGATGCGTGTTAGCGACATGTTTTGGAGCAATTCCTCCTCAATATCATCCAGATCGAGGCAAAAAGTGTTACAGTATGCAGTGGAGGGATATATTAGTGTCAGCGACCACTGAGGGAAGCGTAGCAGGGAACAAGGAGTTGGGAGTTCGGGAGAAGGCAGCGTCCGGGGACAGCATTAAGGGTTTATGTGGGGGCGGTCTCTGTGCTGTCACGGACTTGTATCTTGGATATAACTTGCTTTTCATTGCGATCAAAGCCGCGCCCCTTAAGTTTTTTTCACAAGCAGCTACAGGTGTCTGTGCTGAGCTGTCAGATGATCTGAGCTGCAGGCAGCTCTAAAAGCTCCCGGTGCTCATCGCTCCAGTTTATCATCTCAGCTGAGTCTGTTTACAAAACAAAACTTATGTCCATGATTACTTTCATTTTTAGTTCCCGGCCGGAGCTCGGCATTAATTCATCACGTGATCATGACACCACCCGCTGTTGCGCCAAGGCTTAATGTGCGTTTATAAGACACACGGTTGAGGTAATATTACGCTGATTTGCCGGCACGGTGTGTCTTATAAAAGGTCTTGGATAGTCTGGGAGGCGGACCTCCGCCCAGCCGCGGGCGGGGGGAGCACTCATGCTGTTGCTGGTTGAGCTCGATGAGGAGGTTCTGAAGGGAAACGAAGGAGACACGACTACTATCGAGGCTAATGCTTAGTAGTATAAATTAGGCTTAGCTTCATCATCTTGTTTGGAGTTGTCGGATAGTAACGGTTGCTATGATGTGTGATTGGACAATAGCCGTTTTGGGGGCGGGGCCGGCGGAGGAACATGCGTACGAGCGGCCACCGCATGTTTCATAAATCAGGATTTTGGCCGTTCGTACACATTCTAAATTTAATTCGTTGGAGGGAATATTGGACCGTTTCTACGAATGTTTGATAAATGAGGGCCCTGGAGTGGAAAATCTGGACTATTTTATAACTTTTAAGAAGCCCCACATAATCCCTGATAGTGTACAAACACAATTAATGGGATGTTTTAAAGAGCTTCTTAGACGCAAAGTGTGATGTCCCCAGAAACAGCAGCCCAACTGGAGCAGCTGACTGAAATAGAAGCTGTCTCTGTGAGTGACAGGAACGTCTGGGAACCAGGATGAGGAGTGATCTTATGGGAACGACATCAGAAAGAAACTCACACTGGTCCTGAAGTGAGAGGTGTACAGTTCTGGGTGGTTCTCATACTCCATTGGATCGTAGAGGCCATCGCTCTTCCTTATCAGGTGGTGGTGTCGGCTCAGAACCGTGGCGTACACTTTGGTCATATCTGGGACAAACATGTTGTTATTGGTGACTGTTACAACAGGTTAGAGTGTAATGCTAACAGCTTCAGTTCATAAACTTCAGACTGATGAATCATAGCTAGCCTGCTCATATGACACTTCCACTTTGGAGAAGAAAAGTCATGATCGCATAAGTAAAACACTTACTGAACGAGCAGAAACGGTTTCATCCTTCATACAATCTGATTCTGGGAATTATGGGATGGTTTTCTGGAGTTTACTTTGCCATATTGCTTGAAATGCTCTTCACAAACTGATGGCTACCATATGAACTGTTTTAATCGCCTCTGAAATGTTCAATCCTGGAAAAATCCCATCCAATCAGTGTGATTGTCCCATTCTTAATGACTGGATCCTGATCTATATCCATCAAACTGCCCTCTGACCCCTGATCCCTCCCCCTCTGCACATACCCTCCATGTGGACAAATTGCTCCTTCTTGGCTCGGAGCAGCTGAACAGGAAGTGAAGCCAGAGCAGGGCTAGCTAATGTAACGGACAGAATGTTCCATTTCGTTTGTTGTTTGCAAATTTAATTTAGGAAGTTGTTTAACATGTTCTCCGGGCTGGCCAGGAGCACCTGGGGGTCCCACTGGTGGAGGTTGCTGAGGAGAGGAGAATCTGCGCCTCTGTGCTGGGGCTGATACCCCGTGACCCGGATCAGGATGAGCGCATGATGAAAGAACCATTTTTTGTTTCCAACAGTCAAAACTAATAGTTTAGAGGAAGATGCTCCTTCCCCAACATGAAACCAGCCATTTTGGATTAGGTGGCAAGTGTCTTCATTCATTCATAAAGAGGACTAAAGTCACACATAACTGAAAATAAGGTGAGACCAACAGTGATGAAGAGCAGGAAGAAAAACAAACATTTAATGTTTTATATGAATATGCTCCTCAAACAAAGCTAGCTAGGACAAATGCAATTTAAAGGATTTCTCCTCTTGAGTAAGGTGGTGTGTTTTATATTGCTGGGGAGTCTGGTTAGTCACCTTTACTACAACGTTAAAACTTTTAAGGATCTTTATTCTGTGAATGAGCAACACTGTCGCTATATACTTGCTTAGTATGGGGATTGCTGTAAAGTCATGGACACAACAAGTCAGTGACTCGATGCAATCTGCTGGGTTTCCTACACAGGAAATTTTTAACCAGTTGTACAGTCAGGTCCATTGGGACATCGACACAATTCTAACATTTTTGGCTCTACACACCACCACAATAGATTTAAAATTAAACAAAGACAATGTGCTATAGCTGCAGACTGTCAGCTTTAATTGGAGGGTATTTACTACCAATTCAGGTGAATGGTGTAGGAATTACAACAGTTTGCATATGTGCCTCCCACTTGTTCACTTCACTTTTTAATACTTGGTTGTCTTCAGCAAGTGAAATGCTGCTCAATCAGATTCAGGTCAGGTGATTGACTTGGCCATTGCATAACATTCCACTTCTTTGCCTTAAAAAACTCTTTGATTGCTTTTGCAGTTTGCTTTGGGTCATTGTCCATTGGCACTGTAAACCCATCACCCATCATGCCTAGTGCCTACTGTGCAAGCCTGTGGGGGCAGTGCTATGATCTGGGGTTGCTGCAGTTGGTCAGGTCTAGGTTCAGCAACAGGATGTGCTCCAAGAATGAGGTCAGCTGACTACCTGAATATACTGAATGACCAGGTTATAGGAGGATCTTTTGTGACGTCAATGTTTATGTTTTTCGCATTGCATCATGGGACCTAGGTGGGAACAAACAGCGTTTTTTGCCTAATTCAATTGTTTTGCATGCTTGGAGGAGGATTTAGCAAAGCAGATGGATCATTCTTGCTGTGTGGTTGATCGTTTGGCCCGTGGGAAGCTTGATAAAAAGTTTTATTAGAATTTCCTCCATAAAGGAGCGTGAAATATGAAATAGATGATTGCGGGTGACCCGACTGTCTGAAGAAAGCCTGGATTCCTGCAGCAACGGAGTTTGTGTGGCTCATTTGTTCATGGTAAGTGCTTGTAACTAAGTATTTGTTAATGAGAGAAGATGCTTTTTAAAATATTCATCTTCGTGTAGTTTTATATCCACGGAGTCATTTAGTTTTTGCGTTCTGATTCAGGCGTCTCAGCCCGCGATCGTTATAATAATAAATAAATGAATAAGTAAAAACTAACAACACTGATTAATGAAGACTTACCCAGCTTTGCAGTCGCCGTGAGGATTTATCCACCCACAGGTGATGTGAATCATGCTGACTCCGCTAGCCGGCCGGTGCCGAGTCTGCCGACTCCTGCTTTCAGCACGACCACGGCTTTACCGAAGTCACGGCTTCCTGTTTTGCAGAATAGTTCAGCCAAACTTTCCTTGAAACACAATAATCGTAGACCTCCAGATGTTTGAAAGCCTTTAATTTTCCATGAGTCAAGGGTCCAGGGCTTTCTGTTGAATAGGAATAAATGTCTCCCTAGCAGAGAAAACACCGGTGAATCGGACCAACGTTTTCTGTCATCCCAGAGCTCAAACATGCTTTAAATAACTTTATTTTTGTCTTCATTACAGAATGTAAGCTTCTCTCTAACCCTCCTCCTGTCTTTAGACATTTAAGTGTTTATATTTTGGGGATTTTGCCCGTAAACTTTTATTTTATTTTATTTTATTTAACCTTTATTTATCCAGGTGAACTGTTTGAGAACCACTTCTTATTTACATACATGACCTGGCCAACAGGCTGCATAAATAAGTAAAACAGTGAAACTCGTGTGAAAGTGTACGTCGCGTATTGATAACAGGCCGTCTTCTGCCACACAGCCACTCGCGCATGCGCACAACGATGAAAAAATATGTCAACAAAGATCCTCCTATTCTATCAATGGATTTGTTCTTCCCTGATGGCACGGCCATATTCCAAGATGACAATGCCAGGATTCATCGGGCTCAAATAGTGAAAGAGTGGTTCAGGGAGCATGAGACATCATTTTCACACATGGATTGGCCACCACAGAGTCCAGACCTGAACCCCTTGAGAATCTTTAGGATGTGCTGGAAAAGGCTTTGTGCAGCGGTCAGACTCTACCATCATCAATGCAAGATCTTGGTGACACATTAATGCAACACTGGATGGAAATTAATCTGGTGATGTTGCAGAAGCTTATAGAAACAACGCCACAGAGAATGTGTGCTGTAATCAAAGCTAAAGGCGGTCCAACCAAATATTAGAGTGTGACCTTTTTTTGGTGGTGACTTTTTTTTTGACTGGGCTGTGTTTACACCCTGTTCCAAATTATTATGCAAATTTTATTTAAGTGTCACAAAGATTACATTTTTTGGTTTTCAGTTAAACTCATGGATGGCATTGTGCATCCATGCTTTTTGGATCACTGGAAGAAATCTCAGACACCTGTGACAATTAGTTTACCAGCTGTGCCCAATTAATGGATAAACTACTTAAGAAGGACGTTCCACATTATTAAGCAGACCACAGTTAGCAACCAATATGGGGAAGAAAAAGGATTTCTCTGCTGCTGAAAAGCATGAAATAGTTCAGTGCCTTGGACGAGGTATGACAGCATTAGACATTTCACCGCAACTTAAGCGTGATCATCGCACTATCAAGAGATTTGTGGCTGATTCAGAGCACGACTGGTTCGTGCAGATAAAGGCAAACTGAGGAAGATTTCTGCCAGATCCATGCATCGGATCAAGGAAGCAGCTGCTAAAATGCCATAATGTAGCAGCAAACAGGTATTTGAAGCTGCTGGTGCCTCTGGAGTCCCACGGACATCAAGGTGTAGAGTCCTCCAGAGTATTGCAACTGTGCGTAAACCTTCTGTTCGGCCACCACTAAACAGTGCTCACAAGCAGAAATGGCTGCAGTGGGCAGAGAAATACCTGAAGACTAATTTTCAAACAGTCCTCTTCATTGATGAGTGTCGTGTGACCCTGGATGGTCCAGATGGATGGAGTAGTGGATGGTTGGTGGACGGTCATCGTGTTCCAACAAGGTTGTGACGTCAGCAAGGAGGTGGTGGAGTCATGTTTTGGGCCAGAATCATGGGAAGAGAGCTGGTCGGCCCCTTTAGGGTCCCTGAAGGTGTGAAGATGACCTCGGCAAAGTATGTTGAGTTTCTGACTGACCACTTTCTTCCCTGGTACAGAAGGAAGAACTATGCCTTCTGCAATAAAATCATCTTCATGCATGACAATGCACCATCTCATGCTGCAAGGAATACCTCTGCTTCAATGGCTGCTATGGGGATAAAAGGAGAGAAAGTCATGGTGTGGCCTCCATCCTCCCTGGACCTCAATCCAGTTGAGAACCTTTGGAGCATCCTCAAGCAAAAGATCTATGAGGGTGGGAGGCAGTTTACATCCAAACAGCAGCTCTGGGAGGCTATTCTGACAACTTGTAAACAAATTCAAGCAGAAACTGTCCAAAAACTCACAAGTTCAACAGATGCAAGAATTGTGAAGCTACTAGCAAATAAGGGGCCCTATGTGAAAATGTAACGTGAACTGTTAAAGGGACACTTTGCAACTTTTTAATATTTATAAATAATTTTCTTGAGCCAGTATGTGCTAAAGTGACCCTTTACAGGGTTAATGAAAGGCCACCCAACCCCTGCCGCCCTCTGTTGCCAGAATATTCCAGTTGCAACTTCACAGTTGCCGGTCCGGTCTGCTGGGACTTAGAAAAAGTTCAGCTTGACCTACCTGGAGTTCTCCTCTGTTCTTTCTGCTACCGACTGAATAGAAGATGGATGCTCCAAAAAATACTAAACTACTGTTTAGTTGCTGTCTGATGGCTCAACAAAAGTCAAATCCAGCTACGGTGACCAAATCCCAACTCGCCAAATATGGGACAGAGTCAATGTGGGACAACGTGAAATTCCAATGCAACGAGATGAAGTAAATAAGTAAAGTGAAAACAAAAAAACTTTTATTCTACCTTTTAGCTCTACCATCACAAACATTATTATTATCATCATACATTTCATGTCTATTTGAATTCAACTTGAACAAGAAAACAGCAAAAGCTTTCAGACTATTTCACAGTTCCTCTCAAGTTACCTCAGGACCTTCTACAGTGGCTCTGAATAACTTTAGCTAAATAATTTTAAACCATCAACTCATTTTAATAATATAGACAGGCCCATAAAAGTTGCAGGTTTTAGCAGCTTTTCAGAGTTTTCCTTTAATATTTTCCACAACAGAATGACAGTAAAAGTACCAGTAACACATTTAGATCTAGATGTAATCTAATAACAGAGTTCCTTAGAGTTATATTTTCCTCAAAATTCTGAGAATAAGTAAACCACCCCCCACCACACAGACACACACACACACACACACACACACACAAACACTCACGCACGCACGCACGCACACACACTTTCTGGTCTGACATAAGAATATCAGAGATAAAATATATATAAATGTGAAAATGAAGAAAAATGTGTGTGTTTGTAAATAATATATGTGAGTGTAAAGACTAGGGTTGGGCATCGTTTGAATTTGAACGATTCCGGTTCCGGTTCCAATTCCTCGTTTTGATTCCGGTTCCTATCGATTCTCGATTCCGATTCTTTCAAGATGCAAAGTTAAAAAAAAATGTTTTAAATGAGCCAGCTGACCATAGGTCTTACTTGATGAAATAGTTTGAACTTCAACATGAATTTTAATTGTATGAACCATCAAATCACCATAACTTAGACAAAAACATGCTTTCAAGAAAGAACAAAAGACTTCAATCAGTCAGACAATCAGTGTGTTTGTTTCTGACCACAACTCACAGCCTCCTACAAAGTCTGGGAACTGAAGGAGCCTCTAGGACGAGAGGCAAAATGTCTTCAAGATAACCAAAAAAGCCTCTTTTTTCAGCTAAAACTCTCAGGATGATCATGTCCAGGATGACTGAGAATAAGTGAACTAAATGTAGCTGCTGTCAGTGACCATCTAACAGATTTAAAAACTAAAACTCTCCACAGACTAAATAGTGCAGAAAAGCAGAAAATAATCTCACAACTTAGCGTGTTGAGATGTATTACTGGAGATTTATTATTATTATTATTATCTTTATTTATTTATTTGTTTGCCGCATCGGCTCCTAGTGGGTGTTAGTGGAGATTAGCTGCATCAGCTGTTTTTATTTCTGCAGTGAGACATGTAAACTCACCTCACTCCGCCCGGAGTTTGTTCTTCTAAACTTAAATCCAAGGTGATGACACATTTTAATGAGCTTCCTCTGTGCTGTGTTTTTCATTGCAGGATGCAAAGCTTATATCACTTTCACGGAGTAAAAGTTCGGCAGACGTGTTTGTTTACATTTTTCCCGCTGAGCGCCGCACAGTGTGAGAGAAGAGGGGGAGACGCGCTGCTGCACTCAGGGTCTCTGCAGCTGCAGTGGGAGCAACAGGTCAGCTGATCAGCAGGTATAGTCGGCTCTGAAAGGCGTTCATTAGAATTTGCGCATCACGTTTTTTTCCAGTTAAAGTCACTTTAGGACGCCTCCGCATCTCTGCAGCTGCATATTTTAACACTTCCGGCGGTTTCTACTTCCGGTCGGCGGACTGGAAATCGAAAATAAAATATTTGAACGATTCCGGGAAAAACTGACTGTTAGTCCCGGTTCCAATCGATGCTCGATTCTCGATGCCCAACCCTAGTAAAGACAATATATGTGTGTATGGGCGTGGGATGTGTGTATGTAGAGGAGAATGCATGCGTGTGAGAGTAACAGAATGTATTATGGCTTACACGGCTCCTCATACGGGCTTCATGGTAAACAGAAACTAGTGACACCAACATAAACCAGATGATCTAAGAAACTTTACCAGTGAGTTCAGGTGCATCTTTAATTCTTACCTCCTGTTTCAGAAACATCCTTCAGCTCATGAGGTTCAACGTATTCAACAGGAAGCTCATTGATGATGTCCTGGGCTCCCTGAAAGGGCAAAAACATCCTTCAGCCACTCCTCTGTTCTTTATGCTTTGCTTCCAGGAAGCAGAACCTTTTTGTCTAGTTATTACCAGAGTAAAAACAAAGAGCAGAGATTTATGTCTTTCCTTTTTTTCCACTTTGTTAATATGTCGACTCATGTCTGACTCAGTGAACTGTAACAAGGCACCAGAACTCTTGATTTCTCTTTGTCTGCTGAACCTTTGTGTACCTTAGAGACATTTCCTGTTCCGGTGAAGCAGAATGTGACAGGACCAATGGATTTGGGCATGAGCCCCATGGAAATCTCATACCCACAATCCCTCACCGCCTGGACGGCCTGGCTGACGTTCCGGTAGTTATGTGCCATGCCAATGTGCTGCGGACAGTGGAGAACAAAGTTCTGAGAACTAATACCCTGAACTTAACAGGACAAAGGGTTCTCAGGAGTTTTAGGATTAAAATGAGGAGGAACTGGCTTCTCACCATGAAAGGGGTGTGATGTCCTAGAGCCAGGAAGCGAAGTCCAAGTCCGTGCAGGATGTTAATCATTCCTGACAATAACAGGTGGAACATTTCTCATCTTAACAGGTGTCACTTAGTGACAAAGATGTTTTTAAGGTTGATATTTATCTGTATGCACTTCAATTCCATCACCTATTACTTTAATTTTAAAAGTCATGTTTGTGTTTTTATTTAGATCAGTTTTACTTTAGAAAAAGTTAGTTAAAGGAATCCAAGGCAGAAGAATTTGGTTTCACATACCTGCAACACCGGCCCACTGACCAAAAGCCACAATCCGATACCCGTTGGCATCAACCATCTTCTCATAGTCGATCAGACGAACCTCCTGAAAACACCAAACTGACTTTATTGTAACATTTTGAAAAGATTAAACTGAGCTTTGAAGATTTTCATCATGTCTGTGGTTCCTATCGGCTCCTCAGGATGATGCAAGGTGTTTATTTTTGTTAACGACACTTTTGAAGTCTGTTCAGTAGAAAGGTCAAGCACTGAGAGCGTCATTACGACCGGCGGCTGGTCATTCTCGGATGTAGGACTTTCCCCTCCAGGAAGATGTAAGTAACAAATATACGTGCTTTTCTTGATCTGCTCCACACAGTTAAAATCCGCTCGTCCAACTTAAAAACTACCACCGCTTTGCTTCTTCTGTCTTTAGCTTAGCCCATGTAGCTTTCCAGCTGTTTCACGTGGTGTCGGCCTGAAACTGGCGTCTCCGGGTCTGCAGCGTTATACTATTGACTTTACCGGCTTTGGAAAAGGGATAAAAAGTCCTCTCCAACATCCGATCTGGGCGTCTAGAGTCCAATTAGCACCTCCCCCAGCAGCAGCGTTAAGTTCCTTGCTGTTTGAAAATCTTTAGGAGACGAAAAAATAACTTTAGCTAGATCGGAGCGCCTCAGTCCCATAGGATTCCATACTAAAATGTAGATTGTTTGTATGACCATATTTCCCAGAGTGCTTTGCGGCAATCTATTTTTAGCTACTGTAGAAAGCTCTATTAACACCTAACCTGCTGATAGCTCTAGGAATAACCTCAGTTTAGAGACACACAGATGAGTTCTGATTGATTTACGGATTTAACAATGGGACCATTTCTAATACTGCTGTTTGAAAAAACACCTCTGTCAAAAATGTCAGAGGCTTCTGCTAATAGGTCATAATCATTTACAATGTCATAAATATTTACATTAAACTCTCATTAATTAAAGCACAAATTACCTTTAAAAAGCCTTTAGAACAACTTCTATAACTAATCTCTGTTTCTCCAAACTGAGACTGTTCAAAGGGCTATCTACAGCAGATCACTTTTAACTTTTCAACAGAAACCCACTAAAAAGTATCAATCCCCGTTCTTTACATGGTGATACTCAAGGATCTGTTAGGTAAACAGGTGTTATATTAGGAGAGAACTTGACTTGAGGGGACCTGGAGATGTCCCTGTGTGACTCACCTTTTTCAGCAGGTCATCCAGGAGACCCATGTTGGGTTCCTGGGCTTTGATGGTGTGAGAGAAAAAAGCATAAGTCTTCCTGGGAATAAGCTTCTCCTCCGGTGGCCTCTTTACTCCGATGATAAGAGATGCCTCAGAAATGTCCTCCTGAACCACAGCTCCAGCTTTCATGTAGAACTGAAGAAAACACAGGCTGCATGAGAAATCTGGCACCTAGTCTGCTCATCAGAGTCCTCTGTGCCCTAGAGGATTATTGTGTTTCAGAGCTCTACAATAAAATTTTACAATGGTTGTACTGGAGCGCTCACGTTCTTTTTCTTAGGTGCAAAAACACAAAAGTTACCCTGATTTTCAACTGGATGCGTAAGCAGGGGTAAGGTAACAGATGTGTTGCAGACGCTAAACGACAACAAAGCATTCCATGCAGCTGGTCCCGCAAGGTCACAAAATGACGGGAGAATTATAAGACAAGGCTGATGATTTCGGCAGGTCACATAACAAGCAAGGACAAAGACAGTAGCATTTATCAAAAAAGGTTTTTTTTCTGTTCCGTTTCCCTCGGCTACAGAGGTTGCACTGGTAATGGCGTACTTTTTACTAGTGACGCAACAGGAAATCTGCACGTGGCTTTTATTTTAAAGTTTCCAGATGTTTTACACTGTTTGACTGCTTATCTGGCCTCATCTGAACTGCTGAGTTTGACGCGTTCTGGAAGCGTAACGCATAAAAAAGTAGACTTGAAGCGTAAATTTAGTAGAGAAATGCGTCCCTACGCTTCTAAGACACTTCCAAAACACGACACTTTGCGGCCAGTGGAAATAAATAATGGTGGCTAATTGCTGCGTACTACGCGTCATGGATGTTATGTGATGCTTACGCGTCTGATGGAAAGGCCCAGTTAGGTTTAATTAACATCATATGGTAGCCCCATTCTCCTTGGATGGACACCTCTTGTAGATTGGTCTTCTAGGTGTTCCCATATCAATATTTTATCATGTATTCTACTTTTTTATTTTTTAATGAGAAGAATATTACATCTGGTTAATGCATGAACAAGGCTGCAGTTATGTTACTGACACAGGCTACATGACGTGTGAAGTGACTGAAGAAAACCACCATATTTGGATTGAAGTCATGTGGGACATGGTTAAAAATGAAATTCAACCATTCCTGCTGACAATGTGGTTCTTGTTGAATCTTGTGCAAATTCCTACCATCACTACAAGTTTTCTCTGACATTTTCTTCTTCTAAAAACAACGGCAATAGGAGGGCCTTAGTTGTAGCTAGGGCTAGCATTTTGTTCCCCCTGCGGGGGCGTTTGGTTTATATATGACCAAGACTGGAGGGGGTGGAGACATGCAGGTTTTAGTAAGAACAGCTCCACATTGTGACGTGTTAAGGCAGCCTTGCTCAGACCAGTTGCGGCTCCTCCACAGGGGGCGCTAGGGCGCCACCCCACCAGTCTCACAGGAAGGAGAAGAAGAAGATAGGAATCACAAAATATATTTAAAAAAACATAAAAAGTAAACTAAACGATCTATACACCATATGGACTAAGTGCTGAGTGTAATCTGTGTTTAATAATGTTCTTTTTACTTTTAACACGGCCGAATCGTCGACGTACTTGTCACGTGTCCTCTCGCGGGCGCAGCAATCTTTACCATTGACTTAATATGGGCTAACTGGCGCATGTGCAGTGGTTCCCCAAACCGTCCACAACGAGAAAGAATAGGAGAGCGTTTGGGCGCATCTTGTAGCGATCGTCACCGCCTCACCGGGTGAATTCTGCTCAGACCACGGGGAGGAGATCGCTCATTGGTGAGGTTGTTCATAGGGGAAAACTTTCCACAGGCTAGCGCGTCGTGCTAGTTCAGTTGTTTGTTGTTGTAGCTGCTGCCGCGCACACCTCAACTATGGAGAAAACAAATACAGTTGCGTCTTTGAAAAGCGAGCTGTTTAGTAGGAGGACACAACAGGAAAAACTTGGCCTTAAAGAGCTTGGACCCGACCAGCCGGACATTAAAATAAAGCAACAAACACAGGACAGAGGGAGAAGTTACACAAGGACATTTTCCCAGCAAAACAATGCCAGCAAACAGATCAGCTCAGCTTTTACATTGGGATATAGAATTTTACGAACCGAGTGGATTTTTTTTTTACTACACCACACGGATTATGGCCATAACCTGCAGGTAAGCCTCATTTTAGCTTTTGGCTTCAGGAAATTAGCATGCTGCCTCGTTAGCGGCTAGCACCGCTCCATACGATTTGAAATAAGAGTGATACTTCTATTCTTCTTGTTTGTGAGTCTGGGCTTTAATCTAAACGCCTGCTTCTGTGAATATCTTGCGTTGTGTCACTGTGTGTTTTTCTGGATATGTGTAGCGTCTATTTTACGGCCTCACGTTTATTTACAGCTTATTGGGTGTTTGTAGAAAGTGGATTCTATTGATTAGATTTAGCCTACTCCCCTTAAGTGTGTGTGCAGTTTGTGTAATATATGGGTGAATGGATGAATATTAAGCATGTTTTTGTCAAAAACTTACTTAATATTCAAAAACTTTTTGAACAAATTTGTTGCCGAAGTGCTACTGTGACCGTCAGTTGTGTGACGCTGATGCATAAGAATCAATGGTAATTTGGCGCCCCTAGTGGTGATATGTGGTTAGCGCCCCACCCAAAAAAAAGTCACCGACCGCCACTGGCTCAGAACAGAAGCTTTCTCGCACCTTTTGCAACTTTCTAATTTACAAAAAAAGTAGATCACACACATCTTTGACTTTTGGCATGCTACACCCAAGCTGTATTTATTCAACAACAAGGAAAATGGTTCTGGCTCTTCTTTAATGTTTTAAATCTGTTAGATGGCTACTGACAGCAGCTACATTTAATCCAAAGGGGTTCGAATGAAGGCAACTGGACTTCTTTGGTTTCTTGAAGATGTTTTACTTCTCATCTGAGGAGCTTTGTCAATTCTGACTGAAACATGGGAGGGTCGATCTTATAAACTGTAGCTGTCTATTGTTGCTAAAATTCTTCTCAATTTCTCTGAGACTCCTGACACGTATGGGATGATGGTGCCTCTGCGCCTGTTGTCCTTTTCTTTGCCGTTTGCTGCTGTGGATTCCTTTCTAGACTTCTTTGTTGATTTCACAAAGGCCCAGTTAGGGTATCTGCAGTTTTGGAGAGCTTTCTTCAGCTCCTCGGATGAGAAGCGAAATGTCATCAAGAAACCAAAGAAGTCCATTTGCCTTCATTTGAACACCTTTGGATTACCATGACCTGGATGACTGAGAACCTTCACCAGCAGCTACATTTAAGTTTCAGTTTCCCTTTTGACTGAATTGTTGCTGCAGCACGTTGGTGTAGCTTCTTAGTCATCCTGGACATGATCATCATGAGAGGTTTAGCTGAAAACTGCTGGACTTTTCTGGTTATGTTCAAGACATTTTGCCTCTCATCCTAGAGGCTCCTTCAGTTCCCAGACTTTGGTTGTGAGTAGGAGGCTTGGAGGTTATGGTCAGAAACAAACACACCGATTGTGCTGCAAGTCTTTTTTCTTTTCTTTCTTGAAAACATGTTTTTGTCTAAATTAAGGTGATGTTATTGTTCATGGAATTAAAATTCATGCTGAAGTTCAAACAATTTGATCAAGTTAGACCTATGGTCATCTGGCTCATTTAAAACATGTAAAGCTTTTGGACCCTGCCACTTGAAAAAATCGGAATCGGGAATCAATAGGAACCGGAATTGAAACAAGGAATTAGAATCGGAACCGGAATCGTTCAAATTCAAACGATGGCCAACCCTAATTGAGAAATTGTGTTTCCTTGAAACACAACAGTTAAGAGGCAATTTGAGAAGATTTAGGCTGGATTGCACCAACAAGGTTTAACTTTAAACTCGGATTAAATTATGGTTTAAGTTTAAATTCTGTTGCACCAAACTTTAAACCTAGTTTAAATTTAAGACGGTTTAAATTTAAACCTCTCTTTTAAACCTAGTTTAATTTTTAGACTAAACCAGGTTTAAATTTAAGCCTGTTGCACCAGAACTTTAAACCCCAATTTAAACTTAACCTAGGATTAACTTTAAACCTGCTAATGAGGAGGTTTAACTTTAGCAATGACTATATTTTTGAGGTTTATTTAGCAAAATGATGATGTTCCTGAAAGAAAATTTAGAAACAGGCTCTGTCCACTTGAATTTTATGATCAAAATTAACTTTTGGTTAGTTACTGGTTTACCAAAAAGGCTACTTCAGAGCTGTTTTTTTATTATTTCAGCAAACCTTAAGCTGAGCGATGTCTCTTTTCTTTTTACTGGACTGACCATCGATCATGGGCAGACATTATTGAGACTTTTTTTTCATATTTATTTATTTAAAATTTACATATTGTTCTGATCGATCCATAAAACCAACGCCCTGGTTAACATTGGGCTGGGTCGATCGTGCATTGGTCCTGCTTGCGTTTGGCGAGAAAAAAAAACGTCAGCTGCAGCGCAACAGTTTGTTTCGGTCATATGGAAGCACACACAGGTCTGCAGCAGCTCACTATTTCCTTCACTGACACGGAGCTGACCCAGTCACAGCCTGAGACACCTGCTCCCTTTCAAAGGGACCCTGTAGCTGCACCAGTGTGTGGAGCCAAGCGCTGCAGATGAGCTAGCTAATGTTTTTTATCTGCGCTGGTGTGCAGAGCTAGCTTAGATGTTAGCTTAGCTAACATGATCAAAAGGCAAAGGAGGAGCAGAGAAACTACGAGAAATAGCTACATAAACTTTCTCTTCAAGCAAACGCTAGGCTCCAAAAATGACAGTCAGTGGGTGAGAATAGCAGTGAGGAGGAGGTTTTTCAGTGTAATGTCTGTTAGATGTTAAAGTCCAGGGTCTTCATAGACGTAAAAAAAATATTTTAAAAAAGTCAACGTGCTTCTGATGTTTATAGTTTAATAACACAGCCTGTTTAATTTGTAGATTTTATTTGGACATCCACTCCCCTTGATTTAAATCAGTTTAAATGGTAAAATCAGTCTAAGCACGGTTTAAAAAAATAAACTGAGTTTAACTAAACCGAGTTGAATTTTAAGTGGTGCAACGCAGCTCCGCTTAACTTTAAACCTGGTTTAAGTCATTTTAAACTGAGTTTTACTAAACTCTGATTAGTGCTAATCTTAGTTTAAATTAAACCTTGTTGGTGCAATCCACCCTTAGTGTTCAGTGTTTTCATGGATATGAAAAGAATGCATTTGCAGAAAACAGCAGTCGTGTGAATACAGCTGAAATCAGATTTGAACACTAATCCGAGACTTACCTTCTCATGGATGGCCCTGCGATTGGAGGGTTGGACCAGGACTTTGACGCCGTTGTTGGTGAGCTCTTTTACGTGACGCGGAGCCAGAGGAGCCCTTCTCTCCCAAGGGTTGACATCTTCACGGCGGATGGCCAAAATGGCCCTGTGGTGCTCATAGCGTCGCTGACCAGTGAGGCAGCTGGGCGTCTTCCTACCTTGAAGACTGAGAACTCTGTACATGACTTCAGCTCCTTTGCTTAGAACAAAGAGAATAAAGACATGGCAAGCTGAAATGAAGAGACTGTCAGATCCAGCAAGGGAGAGGGCAACTGAGCAGGTACAAGTGATGTAAATTTTCCTCAATCAGAGTAGTATTGAAACTAACTCAGAGATGGTGCTTACAGCATTTTTATTGGTGTCTGCCTGGCCTCATTGACCCTGCCTCAAGGTGAAAGCAGTTCTTTCCTCTGGTCCAGTAAAGACCTGGTGCCATGATGTAGCATGGCTAACCAACCTTAACCCTAACTACACCTGAAACACTAATGCTATATCAATATGATACAGATCAAAGAGAAATGCTTTGATCCCGTGTCAACTATTGAACTGGAAACCTTGATCTAGAAATTTTCAAAAAAGAAACCTACAATATTTATTTATTTATTTATTAGGGATGTTTTGATTAATCGGCCACCGATCAAAATCGGCTGATCTTTGTGAAAAACATGTGATCGACAATTTCTGATCAACGCCTTTCAGAGCCGATCACCTGTCGCTCATACTATGTAGTCGGCAGAGACCCTGTGTGCGGCATCATGTCTCCCTCCTCCCTTCCTTCACAGTGTGCAGGAGCAAAGGAGTACACAAACATTTCTGCCGAACTTTTACTCCGTCTGCGAGAGTGATGTAAATGCACGAAGGAAGCTCGTTAAAAAGCATCACAGAGTGGTCACGTGACCCGGACCAAGACGGACGCCTACTGTTTAGCTCTGCTTCAGACCTCTATTTTTTTCACCAAACTTCTTTAATTATTGTTCAAATTTCTTGCTCAACCCACTCGCAAGAGATGCCAAAGTCACAGCACAAGGAGTTCCCTATTTTTTCACCTGCAGGCAAGAAAAGACCTACTCAGCAGAATGCTCATGCTCCAGCTGAGGCCAAGCTCTCTTACGGACTTTCTCCAGTCAACCCTGCCGGACCTGGTGAGCCTCCCTCTCGACGTCCTTGCTCCGGAGATCAAGCGTGCCCACTGAGCCCCGACTCCCACACCGGTGACAGGTAAACCTCCGAGAAGCATGCTGAAGAGATTCCCTCAAAGGGAGGCTGTGCTCAAAGCTGCTTTAAAGAAACGCAATATACGCCATGATGGCTTGCTGCGCCAATTTTACTACCAAGCGTGGTTGCATGAATGCCGCATTCAATAGTATAGGAACAAACTTCCCACTCTCATCAGTAGCCATGTTGTCGCTTGCTGTTGTTTCATGTGTGCTATGACGTTGTCGCTTGTCAAACTGCTATGTGAAACTAATGCTACGGAAGCTCCGGAGGGCCAAAATGGTGCCATTACATAAAAACTCGAATTACTTATTTTTTTAAATCGCCCGCAAAAAAAAATTAAATCGATTTTTCGCCCAGGCCTACTTTTGACCCAGAAGTGAAACCAAATTCCGGTCCCAAACTGGTCCATACTGACCCAGCTGTGTAAGCGTCTTTTGGCTCTGAACCCAGACTTACCTACCCATGTTAGAAGCATTGTTCTGCTGAGTTGGTCCTCTTCTGGGTTGCTGGATTTCTCTGATCTGGCTCTTTTAAATATTTGGACCAATTCAGGGCTAAAAGCAATATCTGTCATAAAAACCTTTATAAATATCTCCAAATTCGCCATTTCACTAGCCCTTTTTATAAGACACATGCCGGCAAATCAGCGTAATATTACCGCAACAGTGTGTCGTATGAACGCGCCATGGCGGCATGATGTTGCGGGAATTTTGCAGCATTTGTGCCGCCACGCTTGATAGTAATATTGTGGTAATATTCCGGCTTCGCCGGTCTTATAAACGCTCATTAAGCCTTGGCGCAACAGAGGGTGATGTCATGATCACGTAATGAATTAATGCCGAGCTCCAGCCAGAAACTATATTGAAAAGTGAAGGAAACACGGGCATAAGTTTCGCTTTGTAAACAGAACCAGCTGAGATGGCAAACTGAGTGATGCAGCGCGCAGGGAGCTTCTCTCCGTTAGATCTGCAGCTCAGATCATCTGACAGCTCACAGGGATGGTGGAGGACAGACACCTGTAGGAGCCGCTTGTGAAAAAAAAACTTAACGAGCGTGGCTTTGATCACAATAAAAAGAAAGTTATGTCCAAGATACACGGAAGTCCGTGACAGCGCGGAGACCGCCCCCATACCTCCTTTATGCCACCATCGCGTAATCTTTTATAAAAAGGACATGACTGCGCCACATTACCGCCACGGTCTGGCCACTTATAAACAAACTTAGGCTCCCAGATGCCGCCTCAGCGTTGCGGCAAATTGGCAGCATTGTTTTATAACAGAGGCTACAGAGTCCTTGTTAAGGTCAGATTTGCTACATTTGCAGTTGATAGATGTGGAAAACACTTACGGTATTTCATCTAAATCTCTTAAGTAGTGTTGTCAAAAGAACCGGTTCTTCGGTACCAACCCGGTACTACTAAAATGTAAACGTCACGGTACCAAGATTTCGTTGGTACCGGTGGTACCGAGGACCCGTCTAAACCCGGATCATTGATGCGCATGATTCGCACATTTACTGGGTGCGTGCATCCGCGTGCATCTAAAGCAACACCGCAGAACGCAGAGTGACGGCGAGCGGTGGACCAGCTGATGTGGTAAATAAAGTTCATTCACGGAGACCCCCCGCCCCGCTGTCACGGAGAACCCCCGCCCCGCTGTCACGCTCTCACCGACAGGAGATGCGCTTCGCTCCAGCAGCACCTCCCGTTCTCATGCTTTCTTGTATTTTTAATTCCAAAACTTGACAGGATGTCCCACAGACCCCTGAATCCCTCTGTCAGCGCTTGTCATCAGGAACGTCCTGACACGACACTCACCTCCGCTGATCAGTGACGCAGGAGGCGGATTTAATGCAACATGACCGTTCAGACTAGTCGCTTTCAAAAATTTGCATTTGTGTCAGAATCAATACTACATAGAGTGTGGTGTGAATACACCATCGTCTTTATTAATTATTTAAATCTCCTACACTTTTAATAGGGCTTGTGATCGTGTCGTCATCGGCCGCCATGTTGGAAGCCTCGTTACTTGTTTATTGTAACTTCAGACAACAGAGCGCACAGTTCTGCGGCTTCATTTAATCTATTATTCATTTGATCGCTTATTATTCACCCATGGTAAATCGTTGCTGTGTTGTGAGGTGCAACAGCGCAACAACATCATGATCGCCAGTGAAAAAAAGGTAAAAAAACGGGCTAACTTTTCACCGTTTCCCTGCTTGGATGCATAACCTGGGATTGCAGCTGTAAAAGCTGTCCAGAGTATCCCGGTCTTGAGAGTCTATTCTTTGCATTTTCATTCTGGTAAGTTACAGTTGATGTACGTTTTTTTTATACATCGTTTCTTTAGTTCAACCCGGACATGCATACCGACACATATAGAGATACACACACACACAGGTAGGCTAATGCGGGAGCACTGAAACACAACTTCTTCTGCTACCCTTCTTATATGGGATGATAATTTTGATTGTTTCACTAGAAAAACCAGCAAATGAAACATATACCTTTACCTTTACATCCGCTCACACCACAAACAAGAAAGCCGAAAAATACCTTAATGCAGAGCTGCGGTAGCAGGAAGTTGTCGTCGGTGCTCCAGTCTTTGGTCTTTCATATGGATCTAAACTGTTTATTATCCTGATTTTGTCCACATACCGGCCCCTGGCTTCCTTATTTAATGAATCCCTGTATATTCCGCACCATTTTCGGGATTTTAACATGTTGTTTAACAAATTCTTTCCCCCAAATCTGCTTCTTCTCTGCGATTTACTGTTTGTTTCCACGGTTTATTTACACCCGTGAGGCTTCCAACATGTCCGCCACGTCCCAGAATGCAACGCATAATCACGTGTGATCCCAAGCCCTATTAGGGTAACAAACAAACAAACAGGATGACATAAAGGCGTTGACTGCTCACAGACCTGAGTTTTTCTTTTTTTTTAATGATTGTAATGTGTTTCCAAAAGATGAACAACAATGTATGGCTCAGTCAGTGTTTATGTCCTGAAAATCAGTTTGTCAAAAAAGCTGTTCTAACTAGATGTTCTAGTCTGGATAACTAGCAGGTTTACAAAAATATATGAACAAAAACACATTTTGATTAAATAAAAGTGCATTAAAAGATGTTATGATAGTAGTATAATAGTATTTCAGTTCATTTTTCTAAGATACAGCACTGATTCACAAAAGATGTCATCTCAAGGCACATTACAGGAAAATTAATGTTTTTATTGGAAAATTTAGTCTAAATTAAATTTTTGTTTGGTACCGAAATTGGTACCGAGAACCGTGGATTTTCACTGGTACCGGTACCGAATACTGAAATTTTGGTACCGTGACAACACTACTCTTAAGGGTCTCATCTCCAAGTACCCCTCTGCACTTGGACTCATGAATAACAATCCTAGAACTGCTCACCCCAGTTTCTTTGTTACAGTCACCTGACCCAATGTTGTGTTTTACCTGACTGTTCTGCTCTGATCAGTACCTGTGCTGCCTTGTACATATAGGTTGTTTTCCTAATTATTGTTGCTCTGCTATTATTTTATTGTGCTTATTTCTTATTTTTGCACCAAGTACCGCAGCAATTTCCTAATGCAGTGAACCTGCTCACACATATGGCAATAAAACCCTTCAGATTCTGATTCTATGCCTCCTTAACTCATTCCCTGCCATTGACGACTAAAGTCGTCTTTTCACATCCAACCGCTTTCAGCCAATGACGACTTTAGTCGTCATTTCCCTTTTTTTACGGGGTGGGCGTCGGAAACGAGCCCCCGCACCGTGAGAACAAACATCACGTGTCTAAAGTGGATCTTCATCCGATTGCAAGTTTGTTTTGGGCCACTGCTGTGAAAAAAAACGATGCGCCGAAACGGAAATGCGTCTGCAGCGGTGCTTGGACACCAGATTGTGAACAAACGGATAACGCGAGAAATACGGCGATTCTTCCTGATGTAAGAAGTGAGTCTACTCTTTCTTTTGGTAGTTTTGGCATTTACATGATCATAGAGCACAATGTTCTGTGACTCTTCAAAAAACAGTAAAAATGCTGGCAGTCAGGGGCTTTCTGATCAGAAAACGGCTGGCAGTTAATGAGTTAAGCTTGGTTTATGCTTGACGCATCAGTGAGGTCCACACGACTCCACGCAGCCAAATTACGTAATTTCAGCAACCACACCCCTCTGCGATGCCTCCGCACAGCCCAACGTTTCTGCACCGTGCACCTAGGAAACAATCTTTTATATAGCGCCTCTCAAGATAAAAATCACGAGGCGTTTCACAAGAACAAAAATAAAATAAAAATAAAAAAATGATTAAAAATATCAAAATAGGGAAAAGTAAAAATTGTGATTAAAAAAAGATGTGAAAAAAGACAAAAGGAATAAGAAAAGGGTGATCTGTGGATCATGGGAAAGGCAGAAATGGTAGACAGAGCAGAATGAAGAGAAGGTAGCAAAGAAGAATCAACCAAAGCCAACTGGATTATTGCCAATCCGTACATTATAGACATGCCACCATTACATTGTTACCAGTAGAAATTAAATGCCGAGCTCCAACCGGCAACTATATAGAAAATGAAAGCAAACACGGACATAAGTTTCACTTTTGTAAACAGAATCAGCTGAGATAATAAACTGGAGCGATGCAGAGCTCCAGGAGCTTAGAGCTGGAGCTCAGATCATCTGACAGCTCATGAGGACTGTGGAGGACAGCCGCCTTTAGGAGCTGCTTGTGAAAAAACTTTTAAGAGCGTGGCTTTGATCACAATAAAAAACAAGTTATGTTCAAGACAAATGGAAATCCACGGCAGCACAGAGACCGTCCACATTACCCCTTTATACCACCATCACATAATCTTTTATAAAAAAGATACGATTGCACCACATTACCGCCACGGTCTGAGCACTTATAAACGACCTAAGGCTCCCTGACGCCAGCTCAGCAATGTGGAAAATTGTCGCAATTGTTTTATAAAAGAGGCTAAAAATGCGTGTAGGACTCCGACATATGGCTCTGATTTTTTGCTGCAGCTGTAAATGCGATTTTCCGTAATCATTGAGAGCACGAAGTAGAACAAAATACATCTAATCACCTAGTAGCACCAGCAGCTGTACCTCCTAAGACATATTTAAGTGACGTATGTGGAATCAAACGTTTTTCAGTGTTTAGAGGAGGGAATTTAGATTTTCTATAATGATTTATGAGAAAATTGCTTAACAAAATGTTAAACTGAACCTAGTTTTTTGGACGATGGTGCCAGAGGAGTTAATTGACCACCCTGCAATTGGAAGGTTGCAGGTTCGTGCCCCGCTCAGTCTGTCGCTGTCGTTGTGTCCTTGGGCAAGACACTTAACACACATTGCCTACTGGTGGTGGTCGGAGGGACCGGTGGCACCAGTGTACGGCAGCCTCGCCTCCGTCAGTGTGCCCCAGGGCAGCTGTAGCTCATCATCACCAGGGTGTGAATGACTGGTTGTGTTGTAAAGCACCTTGGGGGGTTCTAGGACTCTGGAAGGTGCTATATCAAATACTGGCCATTTACCTTTTTTTTTTTTTACCATTTTATAGATGGTAAAGTGTAGTTAAACTGAATTTCTACAATTTTCTGTGTTTCTGAGTCTGGCCAATGTCTTTAAATCACCACCAAACATGTCAAAACATCATTACAAAGCACAACTGTGTTTAGTCTGATGCATCCAGCAGGAAGCCACCACCACCCCATCCGGGACACACTGGAACCGAGCGGAAACACCACTAATACATGTTTCATGTTAATAAGGCTGTTTGTGAGGTGAGACAGGCAGCAAACACACTGACTTGAACGTGATGAGTGACCTTAGATACAACCAGCAGCAGTGTGCTATTGGTGAGTACCGCTGCGTGAGATAAAGCCTCACGTCTGTCTGTGGAGCTTATCAGCATTATTATTAATTCTTATTATTGCTGTTTTAAACCAGTTAGTGACCTGTAGCTTTAGCATACGCACTAACCACATGGGTAGTTTCCGAGACAACACAGTACTAACGCCACCTCGTTAAAGAGCAGACCGGAACACCGTTCGAGACTGATGGTCCGGTTCTGGTCCAGTCGTACCCACCTTTCTGACAGCCTTATGTTCGCCTCTCCGGACTGTTTCCGACAAATGTTTCCCCGGTTCACGCAGGAGCGTCATACAACAGAAAGATGAGCTGCAACTTCTGCACGGTGACGTCACAGTCGTGCGGCGTCAACTCGTCTGTTTCCGGTGGAAGTTTCAAAATAAAAGCCCTAATAAACATAGTTTAGATTTTTTAAATGGATGGGTTAACTTTTTAGACAAAAACGAATCAAAACCAGAAATATTTTGTTGTGGTGGTGGTTTTGCACCTTTATTCACATTAACTTAACCTGTATGTTACATGTAGTTAAATTATATTCAAAATATTACATGCTTAATATAATTTTGAAGGCTTTGTGGTTTTACGCCGTAAGTAGTTCCCTTAATCTTTCTAGGATTACTGAAGGAATTAAATGCATTTTCTGGCAAAGATACACGAGTGAGGAGTTGGCAGGAGCATTAGTCTCCTGAGAAAGGCCATAGAGTGTGTTGCGTTATCTGTGACTGCAGCACAGTGTCAGCCTGATATTAGAGGGGATTTGGAAACCTGTACGTCAGTGATTCAACCAATCAGCTCCCAGAGCTGAGGCACTTCCCCCTGCGCTGCCTCTCCTGCTTAAAGTGACTGACAGGCAGACAGCAGTAGTCTCCAAATGCACCTCTCAGTAATGCATGAAGTGTTTTATTTGTTTTAGAACTAATGGTTGTTGTTTTTTTTCAGCAGTAGAAACAGGCTTTATAGAAAATCTGAAATCACTTGATGATTCCTGAGATGGACTGACATGTCCACCTCTCCCCTGATGACCTCTGGAACAGGCACCAGCTCCTGTGACCTTAATGAGGAAAGAGCAGTTTAAGATGAAAGGGATTTGGTAATACTTTGTTCGTGACTGCCTAGAATTTGTCCAGCAGCTTTGATGATTTCAGCTCGTTTATCCAGTGAGGGAGACGCCGTCCCATACCATCCATCACATAGCCTGCCTAGTCCCCCTAACTCTGTGACGCAGTCAGCGTAGCATTCTCTACATCTTCTCCACATTACCCCATGTTCCATCTGCAGCTGGCTGAATCTGCACACTTTGCTAAGATTTCATTTTACTTTAGGCAGACCAACACCAGGTGTCAGCGGTTTGGCATTCGTGGAGAAGATTTGGCAAGTTTTTTTTTTTTTTGAGTACAACCTGCGTGTGAATGTGTGTGAATGGGTGGATGACTGATTGTGTTGTGAAGCGCCTCGGGGGGTTGTAGAACCCTAAGAAGGCGCTGTACAAATACGGGCCATTTACCATTTTACAAACAAAATCCTCACCCAGCTAGCAGACACAGGTGGGCCCCATATGGGATCTATATGAGCAAGTCGTATGGGTTTGTCTGCGATTTCCACAGGGGTTTGCCAGTGTTTGGGTAAAACCCTCTGAAAACCCATGTATGGCCCATTAAAATCTATGTGGGCAAAAATCATTCTAGGCCAATTCCTATGGGGCCACTGTGGAAACCGCAGACAAACCCTGTTGGGACCCATATGGCTTGCCCATATAGATCCCATTGTCATGTCCTGTCAATGTCCTCCCTGTGTCCAGTCTATGTCCTCCCTGGCCCTTCCATATCCCATCTTCCTTGTCTCTGGTCCCTTCAATTATCATTCAGGTTTTTACTTTATTTCTCATTTCTTAAAGGTGTCCTAGAATGCAATTAATCAACAATCTTAAACAGAGCTTTGAGCCTCCAAAAAGCATAAGAAAAATTTTTTTGGCTTTCATCTGTCCCAGGAGCCCTGATACAGGCCATTCTAAACCCCCTTACTCAGGCCTTCAGTGAAAAGAACTGTTTACCCCTCCCACTCGGCCAGGACATGCTGATTGGTTGGTTTACCCAGAAGGCCTCAGACACATGCAGGTTTGAGGAGGCGTGGCTCCCCCTTATGACGTGTTAAGGAAGGCTTTCTCAGAACAGGAGGTTTTCTCTCATCTTTTTCAACTTTCTAATTTACATAAAAGTAGGTCACACACGGCTTGACTTTTTGGCATGCTACTGTTGACCACCCAAGCTGTCTTATTCAACAACAACAAGGAACATGTTGGTTTACATTCTAGGTCCCCTTTAAGTTCTGCCATGTCCATTCCCCAGCCCATTAGTGTTTTGTTTTTCTCTTTAGTTTTCCTTTCCCCTTCTTGTGTATTTTAGTATTGTCAGGTCCCTGTAAGTTTAGTATCCTTTTGTATCAGTTACCTTTGACCCCTGTGTTCCTCTTAGCTGTTTCTCCCCACATTAGTTATCTTTCATTGTCCCCTGGTATTTAGTTCATCCCTCCAGTTAGCTGTTGTCCTTGTGTCCCCTTAGTCATCCTGTTCCTCTTAGGTTTAGTGTTTTAGTCTTCAGTCAGTTTTGTGTTATTCATTCTCATAGCTTCCTTCCTGTGTTCCCCTCTGTTAGTTGCTTCTTGTATTTTGTTTATTAGTTCAATGACTTAATTTATTTCTCCTGTATTCTGTTTATTCATTCTATTATATTCTTTCAGCATTTAGTTTTAGGTTTCTCTCTTTATCTGGTTCAGTTCAGGCCTCTTGTGTTGTGTATTGCTTCCCATCCTCAGTTGTCACACCTGTCCATCATCAATCAGTACTCATCACACCTGTTGCTTGTCTCCACTCACCACCTCAGTGTATTTAAACCCAGTCATGTTCACAGCTCCTTGTGTTTGTTACCATGAGTTCCTTGTGTCATCATCTCTGTGTTTGCTCCTGTTGATTTTTGTTCCTGCTCCAGACCACAGTGTTAAATAAAACACTTTGTTTTTTAACATTACCTGGCTGTCCACTGGATTACCTGCATGTGGGTCCTATAACAACCTCCACTCCATGACACCCATATGGGGCCCACCTATGTGTGCTGGCTGGGCAGTTCTGCTGCTCAACCCATAAATGCTATTTTCTTACAAATGTGACTTTGTTCCATTACAGCAATTTGAAATTCAAGACCTAAATGGTATTAGTAAAGGGTGGAAACGATGGACAGGAATGATGGTTCTAAGGTTGTTCGTTAGCTTTGGTTGAGGTGATAAATGATTAAAACTATAATAAATGATAAAAACTAAAAGTCATTGGAACCTGCGAGGCAGTGACCTCCTGGAGAGAGTTTGCTACAACACTCTGCTGGATATCAGTTACTCTCCTCCAAGCTATGCTATTGATGGACCCTTTTTTGTTGACTGCTGCTCTTCAGCCAGTTTCTGGTACATACACAACACACCCTCCACCTCACATGACAGCCCCATCCATAATATTCATCTGTTTGCCCCAAAAGGCCCAAAACCATCCAGGTAAGCAGAAAGATTTCAGCAGTAGGTGAGAAATCATCACCATAAACTCATGTTAGCGAAAACAGAATTAATAGAGATGTTACTGAAAGTCCGTCTGTCCATCCGTTTTCACCAAGTTCGGGTCGTGGGGGTAGAAGCTCCAGGAGAGGAGGCCAAACCTCCCTTTTCCCAAAAACTTCCACCAGCTCCACCTGCAGGATCCTCAGGCGTTCTCTCACCAACGTCTCAGAAATTAGGTATTTATTTGTCAAGAGCACTAAAAGGTTCCATTTATAGCTTACATGAAGGTGTAAAGAATATTTAGTAGAAAGCAAAACCGAGTGAATGAACTTTAGTTCTTGTTGGTGTGTTTTAGCAGGTTGCTATTGTGTTTTCATCTCTATTTTTATTTAGTTTAACCATACCAATGCATTTATAAAGGATGCAAAAAAGGGGAAGGGGCCGGAGCTCTCGGTTCAATCAATTATTTAATTAGGTGAAAACAAAACAAAAAACTAAGGTTTCGACAGAATGTCTTCGTCAGAGTTACAGGCCTTGATCTAATCACAGGTATATATACACAGGTGTGGTAAGGCTGATTAGACAGAAAGCATACTAGTCTTTAGCTCATTGGTTTCGAAAACCCCTCAGTAGGAACACCATACTGAGAGCGGACAGTAACCATCCTCATCATCTCATCCGCAATATTCCGACCGGACAATTCCTCAGAGTTCGGAGGAACTGCAGCACAGAATCTGAGTGTATATTCAGAGCTGCAGAGGTGTCTTGTAGAATCAGAGAAAGAGGATACAGCCCCACAACCATCTCGGTAGCTTATTTAAATGCTCTAAATACAGATAGAGAATCTTTATTAACAAGAAATACAGAAAGCAAGAAAACATCTGACCCACATATCACTTTCTCAACGGAATATTCGGGATCAGCAGCTAAAATCAGGGAAATTATTTTGAAACACTGGCATGTACTCAAAAGGGATCCAACGCTAAAACCCATTTATTCTAAACCTCCAATGATCACATTCAAACGCGCTCGCTCTTTAAAAGACAGGCTGGTTCACTCGGAGATCAAACCACAACCAATTAACACTTGGCTGCCCTCCACACCTGTTGGATTTTACCGTTGTGGCCACTGCACTCACTGCTCCAACGCGTCGGATGCAAAATTCTTTTTACATCCACATACAGGCAAAAAATACTACATTAAATATTTTATAAACTGCAGCAGCACTCATATTATTTATTTGCTGAAATGTCCACGTGGATTGGCTTATGTGGGACAAACAAAGAGAACATTGAAAACAAGAATATCAGAACACTAAACAGCTATACGCAATGGCAACATGGATTACGCAATGGCGCACCATTACGCACAAGCGAATCATGGATCCGTGGCGCCCTTACACCTTCTGGAGGAGGAGACATTATTAACCTCCTGTTACGGAGAGAGGCATACTGGATACATATCCTGAATACCATTGAACCTGCAGGGGTGACATAGTCTGTCCTGCTTCCTCTAACCAGGTGTTTTGTTATTTTATCTCTATCATCAAGTTGATGTATTTTTTAATGGTTATTATACACGCTATTGTATATTGTTTGTATGAGGCATTTTAACTTGTTTAGGATTCATATTTATTATGGCTCATTTTGCTTTGGATGAACTGTAACGTTATCTTTTTGATGGCTTTGGGCTGGATGTAATTGATATTGATTGATTCTTATAACCCGGCGCTGACCCCGCCTTTCCCCCAGCCCAAGAACCAATGAGCTAAAGACTAGTATGCTTTCTGTCTAATCAGCCTTACCACACCTGTGTATATATACCTGTGATTAGATCAAGGCCTGTAACTCTGACGAAGACATTCTGTCGAAACCTTAGTTGTTTGTTTTGTTTTCACCTAATTAAATAATTGATTGAACCGAGAGCTCCGGCCCTTCCCCTTTTTTGCATTCTTTTGATCCTGGTCGTGAGAACCGGAACTCAACTGGATGTAGCGCGGATTACCTGCTATTTGTATTTATAAAGAACTTTACACAAGAGTCCACTATAGGGCTGTACAGAAAAAATATAAAAACAAGAACACATTCAGAAAAATACATCATAAAACAAGGAACTGTAGGTTTTATTTTTATTTCTCTGTTAATTTTTTTATTTATAAATTTAAATGTATTCTTGAAAAAAACATCTACTTCATAAATGCCCTTAAACATTATTATTATTATTATTACTGTTGTTGTTGTAGTCAACTGTCTTATATTTACTACTTAGTTTAATTAACTTTGTTAGGTTTTTATACTGAGCTGTGCTCAAAATTAAGATTCAACTGTTCAAAAACTGATGAGGTTCAGAGATATTGCACATTAGCTGTAGTTATTAGTGATTTTTTAGCTTGTAAGGCAGAAAACATCTAGATGTAAGCCATGAAACTCGTCCATGACCTCTACATACGTATCAGCAATAGAAAACCCGTCTCTACTGATCTCTGGTTGGGTCCACAGGAGGATGAGCTCAACCCCAGGCCTGGCTCCTCGGGCTGGGTACACTGGTACTCTGGTTTCTTTTTTTATTGAAGTTCTTTTTAAAGGATTTTGTCTCACATCTGACCTAGGGCCTATTTGCAATAGGAGAACATATCAGGAGCAACATACCTGAGGCCCTTTAGCTTCTAGGATCATGGGTGTACTTAAACACCTTCACCATAAGGAGAAGCTTCAGTCATTTACATTGTCAAATCCTTTCAGTAAATCAGGGACAGGAAGGCCTTTTTCCCTTTACTTGGGCCTGGATCAGTCATCTTTAAATAGACTCCAGCTGGTCCAAAATGCAGCGGCACGCTTACTGACTGGCACCAGAAAGCGTGCCCATATAACCCCAGTATTGGCATCTCTTCATTGGATCCCTGTGTACTACAGGATTCATTTCAAAGTCCTTCTCTTTGTCTTTAAATCTCTTCATGGCTTGGCTCCACCATACATCAGCGAGTTATTGTCCATCTACACTCCCGTCAGAAACATGAGATCTAGCTCACAGTCTTTTTTTATTGTTCCAAAAACACGTTTAAAAACTCGGGGAGACAGGGCTTTCTCTGTGGCTGGCCCTAGGCTGTGGAACAGTCTTCCTGTGGATCTAAGAACCACACAAAACATAGAGCACTTCAAAGCATTACTTAAAACATACTTGTTTGAGCTGGCTTTTAATGCAGGTTGACTTGAGTAGGCACCTTCTGTTTTAATTGATTTGTATTTTATCTTTAATTTTTAGCATTAAATGCATTTGTTTTATAAATTTTAACCTTGATTTTACTGCAATTTGTTCTTGATTGTATTTATTTTTTAATCTATTTATTATTTTACTCTTGTTAAGCATTTTGGGGTTGCCTGTGTGACTGTAAATGTGCTATAGAAATAAACCTTTACAGCTGATATTATATTATTCCAGGCAAGCTGTGAACCTATGACAAACTTTCAGACGTTTGTCTCAGAAATCAGATTTTACTCACTTATCAAGTTAATGAAACTGATAAAATAGTTTCAGTAATTACTTTTAACTCATGGGGCTGCACAGTGGCGCAGTGGTTAGCGCTGTTGCCTTGCAGCAAGGAGGTCGTGGGTTCGCATTACAGCCTGGGGTCTCTCTGCATGGAGTTTGCATGTTCTCCCTGTGCACGCATGATTTCTCTCCGGGTACTCCGGCTTCTTCCCACAGTCCAAAAATATGACTATCAGGTTGATCGGCCTCTCTAAATTGTCCATAGGTGTGCATGGTTGTTTGTCCTGTGTGTCTCTGTGTTGCCCTGTGATGGACTGGCAACCTGTTCAGGGTGTACCCCGCCTGCATGCCCACTGACTGCTGGAGATAGGCACCAGAGATTGAGCTGTGATGTGAGGAGAAGCAGCGGGGGAGCAGCAGGTGTCTTGGTGAGTTAACGATGTTAGCTTAAACTCGTGTGCTAACATCACAATATTGTTCAGATTACTATCATGTAGCAGACAATTAAAATAGTATCGGTCAGTTAATATAACATTAATACTTGATAATAATGAACTAATGAGCGTCTCTCAGCGGTCTCATACTCGTTAATATCCGTTCACGTAGCGTAGTTTAGTACTTGAGAGAGAGAGAGAGACACCTGTCATCCGGTTCTGGAGCTAAGGGTGGTTCTGATCTGGTTCCAACCCAGAAACCAGCACGACTCCCATCCTGTTCTGGAGGATGAGAGGCTTGTTGAATTCCATCACATCACTGGGACTGTAATCCTCCGGTCTAAAGTGCGCACCACGACCGCTGTTTTCATAGCAGAAGCAGAAGTGAAGTCTCACGGAAGATAGGCGTTGTTTTTCTTATTTTGAAACCCGTGGACTCGATGTCCAGACAGGCTGGAGTTTTTACAGCCTCCACAAACAATAATTTATCAAAATGAACACAATCCTAAACTAGATAAATTGCATTTCTTGCAGAAATGCGTTTGAATGCTTTGTTGCTGAATACGATAGCTGAAACTGCTGAATTGAAGCTAAAACTAAGCTTAATTGTCAAAATGTGCTGAATGTATTTGAAGTTATAGGAGCAAAAATTGCTAAAAATTTTTAAAAGCCCGAAAAGTAAGTAGAGAAAAAAATCCTAAACAGCAGAAAACTGAAATCTCTAAACATAGTTAAAAAAACTGAGCAGCTAAAATGTTTAAACAGCTGATATTTGAGTATAAGTAGTTAAATTTTCACAATTAGTTGAATTGTGAAGTTAGCAGGATATGCTGAATTTTGAAACTGATAGCTGAGTAGCTGAACTGAAATAAGCAGTTTTCTGCTGCGAAAATTTAACGTAATTGTAAAAATGAGCTGAAAAGATTGAAAGATTTAGGAGCAAAAAATCACTAACAAGTGTATTAAAGCCAAATAAGTAAGTGGAGAAAAGAGAAAATAAATCTAAACAGCAGAAAACTGAAATCTCACTACACAGTTTAAAAAACTAGACAGCTGGTATTTGAGTAGGAATAATTTAAAAGTTAAATTTTCACAATTAGCTGAACTGTGAATTTAGCAGCTGAAATTGATGAACATGCATTAGAACTTAAGTGAAGTTGAAAATGAGTTCAATTGTCAAAGTTAGCAGAATGAGATAAAAAATAAACTGTTAGAAAGAGCAGAAATTGAACTTTAAGGTTTCAAAATTTTCTCAGCCAATCAAAGACCAGGGATGGTGGACGGCTGGTTTACAGAGTTCAAGCTGATCGATTTGGTGTATAACATGTCTGAGTGCGTATTTCTGTTAACTTGGAAGAAGCTTGAACTCTCTCAGCCAATCAGAAAGCAGGGATGGGCGGGAGGGGGGGCACCGTGTTCATCAGACCAAGCTGATCAATTTGATGTATAATATGTGTGGGTGCGTATTTCTGTTATCCAAAAAGATGCTTGAGCTCTCTCAGCCAATCAGAGAGCAGGGATTGGGGTGGGGGGGCATTGGGTTCCTTAGACCAAGCCGATCAATTTGATGTATAATATGTGTGGGTGTGTATGTCTGTTTAGCCAGAAAAAAATTGAAAACTCTCAGCCAATCAGGGAGAGAGAGGGGGGAGGGAGGTAGAGAGCGAGAGAGAGACAGGCAGAGAGAGAGAGGAGTAGGGAGGAAGGGAGGGAGTAGGAAAGAGTGAGGGACATAGAGAGAAAGGGGGGGGAGAGAGGGAGG
>SSNS01000422.1:213255-230755 GCA_006937985.1 Aphyosemion australe
CTCGAACCTCGCATCACCATTCGAAAACTATTGCACCGGTTCGAAAAATTCCAAAACCGTCAGCGGCCGAAGGCTTTGATGGTGCTCTGTGTGAATTTTTGTGTGCCTATCTTTAATATTGTAGGAGATATGACGAGTACAGTTTAGCTCTCGGAGAGCGATCGAAGCACCTGAGCTGAGAAAAAATTGAATGGCTGCCAATGGGAGAAAATCTGGCTGACTCCTCCTTCTGAGCCTCGTAGCGCAAAAACCGTGGCAGCTACAGCAAAATCGAGACCATCCCATCGAAGCAGACAAAAAAACCTACTGTTTTTGAGAAAATTACGCGTCTACCCCAAAAGATGTGGTCGTAGCAGAATTTCCCCTTCTGGATTTCGATCTGAAGCTGTCAGTCACAGTGGGAAAGGCATGACCATATTTGGGACAGCACAGCTCAGCTGCTGGAAGGAGAAATATTTTAAAACCTTTCCAAACTAGTTAACGCTACGACCACAATTTTTGGAGTACGTCCATAAATTATAGCTCAAAACGGAGGAAAATCCGTCAGCTTTCATCCAGCGCAAGTCTCATTTCTCTAAGTTCTACGGTTCTCTCAGGACACGGCCTGAAGTCGAGCAAAGTCTGTTTTTGGCCCTATTCTTTTGAATGGGGGGAGGAGGAGACGTTCCTGAACTTTCCAAAATCGTACCTCAAGTTTAACCTGTGATTGTAGAAAAACCGTAAAAGATATTAAGAAGCAGAGTCATTCGAGAATAATTTAACTTGTTCTGGGTTTGTTAAAAGTTGAATGAAGTCTCTAAGTTGAAGTGTGTTGAAGTAGTTAAAGTTCAAAGAGCTGAATGGATTTTGTGAAAAATCTGAAGATTTGAAGGATTTCCCATTCATTTCAATGGGCTGAAAAAGCGCAGAAAAAGCTGAATATCTCGGAAACGGTTGAAGATATCAATAACAAAAGTCATTCCCGGAATGACCTGAACGAGCTGAACGGTTTGATACCAAACTTGTTGAAATAGCTGAAAAATTGTTGAAGAAGAAGCGGTCCAAAAAAGTGTACGGAATCTGAAAAATGGAGGAGGAGAAACTCAATACTTTGAATGCTTTCCAAGCATTCAAACTAACTAGTGAACACACACACTGACTCAATAACACGACCTCTCTACCCTAAAACTCTCCATGCTTCACACTGAGCTGAGGCAGTGCCTAGCTTAGAACTCCTTCTGGTTACGTCAGAGGTTAAGATTTAGGTAAAAGAGCGTTTTTAGAAGCTTTGCTGAAAAAGGACACTTTTTACTTGATAAACTGCACCGTTATGTATTTTAAAACAAAAAAAACCTACAATAAATGTTTAAAATAGTATTTCTTGGCAAAATGCTCCAAGTCTTTCATTTAAGAAAAGGATTCTTCTTCTTTTTCTTCTTCTTCTTCTTATTATTATTATTCTTGACTGCTCCATTGACTGATTTCTGTAGTGATGGATACGTCATGCTGTGTGTTGTTATGATTGGTCCTAGCGTTGTCCAATAGCGTGCAGATACAGCTTGAAAGACAACCGTAGATCCCGCCCCATGGCCATGGCGTTTCTATGGGCCGTGGCCAGACTATATATCTACAAATACAGGATGGCTTGCTAGGCTTGTGTTTGCTGGTGAGAAATAGTGATTTCTCTTTAGTTTAGCAGCCTTTCAGAGATGGACAGTTGACCTGATGAGTTAAACACTCTTCAGCCCAGGAACTCTTTTAAATCATGATGTCATGCTACTGTTTTTGACCTCTGACCTTACCTGGGCCGCTCACACAGTCAGCAGACTTATGAAAACTCACCAACAGCTTTGTTTGATGAGGAAGCTGAAAGTGCTCCAGTGCTGCTTCCTCACACCGGCGTGTGGTGGAGAGTGTCCTGATGTCCTGACATTAACAGAGAATAACGATCCCCCCCCCCCCTTCAGGCTGAGGAGCAGCATGAACTCTGACCCTTCAGCGGTCCTTTCCAGTAGGATTTTAGATGTTTATTAATGACTTTAGGATAGGCTGACCTGAGTTACATGTTTAGTCCTCCATGTCTCCGACGTGCTGCTGGATGACAATAATGAACAAAACCATTGAAATCAACGTCTTTTTAAAGGTTCCAAGTTCTAAGCTGCTGTCCGTGTAATGATTCAAACACAATCGAAACTTCACAAACGTTCTGCTGTACAGAGCATTCCTGGACATTTACAACCATGTGTTTTACAGAACAGCAGGAAGGAGAAGAACATGGAGTCACTTTGGAGGGGTTGGACACGTTTACATCTACAGGAATTCCACCCTCTTTTTTTCCATCTTTAGGGAACTCGTCAGGACAAATACTGTGAGTTTACGCCACAAACCTGTAAAATACGTCTTCAGCTTCTGTCTTCATGCTGTCAACAAACACTCCAATGATTCCAGAATCAATCACACCCCTGCCTTCCCATCTCAATGCCACACGCTAAGAATGAAATGAAAACACGTACGTTTTGAAGCGATAGTTCAGATGGTTTTAGGCGTGAATCTTTGAATGACCTCAGTTTTGAGAAACAGGGATTCATTCTGACCACAGAAGGGCCAGTTACAAAATGTTTCTGCTGTCATAAAACAACTTCATTCTAAAACACGTCATGGCAATTTATGCAAATGTTATCTTATAAACTTTTACCATACATATATAACATGTGGAGCTAGCTGCTGTAGCATTTCTGGCTGCAGCTTCCTAATAATCAAGCTGGGAAAACCATGAAATTTGAGACTGGAACTGCCTTTTGACACTATCTAACTGACCTTGTGGATAAATATTAACTTGGCTGCTCAGTCAGCGCTATTCTCTGTTTCTCCAAACTGAGGTCATTCATTGGGCCATCTCAAACAGGTCATATCTGAGCCATCACCTTGCAGAAAACTGTAGCTTTCATTTAGAAATGGTGTATTTGTTAGGGACTATTTTTAGTTTCAGATAAAATCCTGTTTGTTTTTATTGGAATTTGTTGACTTTCTTCTGTCATACACTGATAAAAAGTCTGTTTTTGGCTGTAAACTGAGATGTCATCATGACTGACAGTGCTTTTTCACTGCTGCCACATATCTGGTGAGTCCTGGAGTCTGAAGCCACCATTACAATAGATTAGGTGAATAATGAGCAGAAACGTTTGGTTTGTCCTCGGTGATGAGCTGAGTCCAGAGAGCCGTAAGAGGCAGCAGCATGCTGACCAGTCAGGGCCAGTGTCCAGGCCCGCGTCAGAGCCAGAGGTCAGGGTCGGCCCATATTAGGCCTTACGGGCCACTAACAAGTCCGAAGAGGTTAAGAAAACACCTGATGGTTTGCTGAAGGGTCACGTTGTTGGTTAGGAGTCGGGTTCAGGATCAACCGGCCTGGGAAGTGATGGGACAAGTCAAAGCCAGGGCTTCTCTGTCTCTGTGGGTCAGAATATTTGGGGAACATCTCCTCAAAAACTAGAACAACATGGGTCAGGAGTTTGTGATTTTAGGGTAGAAACGATTGATACAGCAAACAAACTCAGATTTCATTTTGTTTTTTAAATTTTGAACTGACAAAAGCACAACGTTGAGGTAAAATATTATCTTGAATGGTTTGTGCACACTCCGCCGTGTGAAGAGGTCAAGTCAAACCTTTGGTAAACTTTCTGACTGTGCAAGAGACAAACGGTGGGGTTTATTTACTGCAGGAAATAAACTCTGTAATTACCTGGTAAAAAAAGACCGGTGCAGGCGTGAGGAAGTACCCCAGAGTCTGATTTATATGCAAGAAAAAAATAAAACTTCAAGAAAAAACAACAAAAAGGCCAATTTCTAATAAAGGAAAAAAGTGCACTAATTTGAACATGAGCTTGTGATTGTGAAACGTCTTCCTCCTGACTCCTTCAGGCACTCTGAACACTAGGATTTAGGATGTAGCAGAGGTCACACAGTCCTGGGAGGACCGTTTGGGGGGGGCACGGGTGAGTGTGTCCAGGACTCTCATGGCTGCGGGGGCGACGGCGCCCCGGCAGGGTCATGCAGCTTCCTGACGTGCTTCTTCAGGTCAAAGTTCCTGCAGAAGCCCTTTCCACAGGTGGGGCAGGTGAAAGGCTTCTTGTCGTTGTGCGTGTGCATGTGGAAGGTGAGGTTGTACACCTGGTGGAAGGCCTTGCTGCAGATGGAACACTTGAACTGCTTCTCCCCGCTGTGCGTCAGCTTGTGGTTCTTGTAGTTTCCTGCAAAGTGTCAAAACAACGGGTCATGAATTACTGGCACACGCGTGACTGAGCTCATGCACATCCCATTAAAGGTTGGTGTCTCTTCAGCATGGAAACCCAGATTAGAATCGATAATCTGAGGAAACGCTAAACTCAACTTTCTGAGAACAAGGTCGGACCAGATTCCTTCGTTTGATGTAAAAACTGTTTAAGAAAAGTAAATGTTAACGGCTGTGTCAGTGGCTCATTTGGGTTACTACGGTAACCGGTTACTTATTACAAAAGTGGGGTTTTCTCACCTGTTTCACCACAACCACAGTGTTGTCTGTGAGGACATTGTTTGTGGTTTGGTGTAATTTTGCCTAAGACACATGACATACGGCTCACTGACACTGATTAAATGAATAAACTAAAATGTGTCGTGAGCATCTTTTACGTTTTTAAGCCATAGAGCAAAAAAACAAAAAAAATCACAAAAATGACAATAGAAAACAATCAAAGTGAACTGAAACGCTCTAATACTAAAGTCTAAAAGTGAAAAGAACTTGTATGGTCAGAGGTCTGCGACTGTCCAGTCAAGAGCTTCAACACTCCCCTAACAGTAACAGTAGCTGCCTTTCATCTTTAATGAAATTAAAGAGCAACAATAAATACTTTTATGTGAGGACACAGGAAAAGACTGAACTCCTATGGACAGAATCATTTTTCTTTCTTTATATCCTTCTGATCTGAAACACATTGATTATGTGAGAAATTTGGGCCCTAAGCCTTTTTTTTGAGAAATCTGCTCGAAAATGCCGTCCCCACACTTGACTGAGTATATTTCTGTAACCACGAGGTCTATTTGATTAATTTTGGCCTCATTTTAAAGGGAACTCTTGTGGGATTTGTTGAGATGTGGAAATATTAGAATATGTGTCACTGATGAAGTGTAAATGGACATTGAATATTGTAAAAAAAAATTATTTTTTCTTTTCCGCCTGAAAAAAAATACGATTTCAGGACGAATACCTCTTTGGAAAAAGGCAGCAGTAGCTTCAAACCTCAATGAATTCATAGTCTTACATCCAGACATTAGCTGTTTCAAAGTTTCAGCTTGATAAAGTGAAGACATTTTTTTACATGGGTTTATATACAGACAATTCAGGCGAGGTCTCAAATGGCACAATATGTGCCATATGCCTTTTCCCTTGTATAATCATATATTTTTAATTTTTATGTCACTACATTAATTCTAAAAAATATAATTCAATTGTTTTTTTTTCTTTTTTATAATTTTGAATTTTTATCCCTAAATCTGGAGGTATTCCAGACGCTTCATGACGTAGCCTTCTACAGCCTTGACTGATTGGTCAGTTTGACATCTTTTTGGCTTGTTGGGGTCAATAAAATGAAGCTTTACTCACAAAATGAGATTGACAATATAGTCAGCCAATGAGATTTGTCAAAACATAAACATGCACCTACGAGGTAGCCTAGCCGTCAGGGATTTTTGAGTTCTCAGCCTCTGTTTTCGGTCATAATGTATTTTTTCTCTCTAAACATTTTTCTGTTTGACAAAAGAGTTAGAGCTAGTAGTAAATGATGAGAAAGTCTGGATAAAACAAACTTTTCAAGGCAAAACATCAAAGGTAAGAAACTTTTTTAGCACTCTGCTGAGAAAAAAATAATGATCGTATCTCGATGAAGCTTTGGTGTAGAATGTTGTGAGACATTTAGAATCAGCAGTTAGATACAAAATGATACATGGTGCAATGAAAAGTACGTTTTTAGTGGATTTCAGAAAAAGATCAGATTATCTGGAAGTTACATGAATGCAGGGTGGAGACTGTATTACGAGTCATGCACTGAGATGAACTAAAAACACTAAATCTACTTATTAAACTAAACTAAATCATTCTGCACAAACTAAAGTCTGTGTGATTTAAAGGATAAACACCTTAAAATAAGATTTAACGTGATCACTGACTTACATTCAGTTATGTTCTGCTCCAGATGAATTAAAAATGTAATTAAATAAGAAAAAGGCACATTTGCGTTTAATCTTGATGTGAACATTAAAACTCATCATGTCTGTCTTGTTGTTTTATTCTAACAATCAGGTGTTTGCACAGAAAACAGCTAAAAGTGCTTTTAAAGGATGGTGAATGAACGCCTGTCAAAGCAAAGAGCTGCAGGGTTGCTGTAAAACAAACCTCCTCTGTTCTGATCAGCACTTCCTCTTTAGCCTGAATCAGATCAGATCTCAAAAAGAGCAGGGTCAGTAAGTTTAACCTGCAGCAGAGCCAGAGGGAATCATGTTCTATATTTTAGTTGCAGCAAATTACATTTTAAATTGAAGCTCAGGTCCATCAGGCTGCAGATGAACCAAATACACCAGTTTTGTTTTGCTTTATGTCTTCACTTTCAAAACTTTGTGAAAATGTATTAAAGTAATGAAGCTGATTTACTGAATGTTTTAAAGAAAATGAAATAGATCAAATAAAATGTAAAGAATTAAAAAATCTCCAGCTGAATCATTCTTGTTTTTTATTTTCATTTAAAAGAATTTGTTGTAAAATGTCTAAATCACTTTTTTAAATCATTCTTAGAAAGATTTCGTTCAGATTTGAATCTTTTGTTTTATTTTTGAGGTGAGCAGGAGAAATAAGAGACAAAACCATCAGCTGACTGGTGTTGAAACAAAGACCAGTGTGTGATTTCTGCTGGACCCTGAGCCCAGCCTGCTGCTGCTGCTGTTAGCGGCTCCGGTGCGTTCCTCACCTTTCTGATGGAATCCTTTCCCACAGAACTCACACACAAACGGTTTGTATCCTGCGTGGATGCGCGTGTGCGTGTTGAGGGTGGAGCTCCGGTTGAAGGCTTTCCCACACTGGTTACACTTGTGAGGTTTTTCCTGCAGAAACGATTCAGGAGGAAAAGTGGAACATTATAAAAGACCCCTTATCCAGCCTGGAGCTCCGTTTGCATTCACACCAGGCTGGGTTCTGACGGGCAGCAGTTCCTCAGACGGTCCGCAGGAGGAGCTCGGTCCCGTTGTCAGCCGCTCCGGTGGCGCAGCAACGGTGCAGCCCGTTTTACTCAGACACTTAACGGAGATGCGTGTAGTGCGTTTAGTGGCTCGTTGGTTTAGATGACTTTATTTATTTTGCGCAAATTTTACGTGAAAAGTGATTAAACAAAGTCTGAGTAAAGATTTGATCCAGGTCGTGTTGGAATGAATCACGTGACAGAAAGAAACACCCCCATTCACACACACACACACACACACACACACACACACACACACACACACACACACACACCTGCCCCCGTCTCACCTGAGTGTGGATGATCTTGTGTCTGCACAGCGTGCTCGCCTGACGGAAACCTTTCCCGCAAACTTTACACACGAACGGCCGCGCGCCCGTGTGCACGGGCATGTGTCGAGTTAGATTGTAGTGCGCGTTAAATACCTGAGGAGAAAGAAAAAAACATCATCATAATTAATATTATCATTATATTATTATTATTATTATTATTATTATTATTATTATTAATAATAATAATAATAATAATAATAGTAGTAGTAGTAATAGTAGTATTATACAGTAAATTCGACCAAGATATTTTTTAAAAACATCATCATAAAAATGTATGTATAACAATAATAACAATAATAACTATAATAACAACAACTATAATAGCAATAATAATAATAAATAATAATAATAAAAACAACTATAATAACAACTATAATAACAATAATAAAAACAACTATAATAACAATAATAATAACAATAATAAAAACAACTATAATAACAATAATAAAAACAACTATAATAACAACAATAATAACAATAATAAAAACAACTATAATAACAACAATAATAACAATAATAAAAACAACTATAATAACAACAATAATAACAATAATAAAAACAACTATAATAACAATAATAATAAGCAACTATAACAACAACAACAACAATAATAATAATAACAGGTTTAAGTGATGAACCTGCTTTAATTATCATGTTCGGTTCATCCATCAGGAGCGTCCCTTAACCAAATTATCTAAACAGAAGAAGTTTTCAAACACATTTATCACCATGAAGGAGTCCGATATGAACACATGGACAGAAGCAGCAGCATGCTGCTTCGTTTGATTTTTATTTTATTTTATTCCATTTTAAACTTATTTATTTTATTTCTTTATTTATAAATGATTTCATTTGAACAAATATAAACACTAGGAGCAAGCAACTCAATTCCTCAGTTTTAATAGTTTGAAAGTTGTTGTTTTTTACCTCTGAAACGCAAAGAAAAAAAAGGCAGAATCTGGTCTCAGCTCCAGCAGGTTTGAAGGCTTTTTGTTTGTTTGATTTTTCGTTTCTTTCGTTTTTACTTGAATTGACTCCGTGAACCAGTTAGTAAAATGACTTATTCTAGATAAATTAATTCTAAATCCTGCAGCCCTGCACCTATGAAATATAACTCAGGACACATTATTATTATTATTATCATCATCATCATCATCATCATCATTATTATTATTATTATCATTGTTATTATCATTATTATTATTATTATTATTATTATTATTATTATTATTATCATTATTATTATTATCATCATCATCATCATCATTATTATTATTATTATTATTATTATTATTATTATTATTATTATTATTATCATTATTTTCTCACCTTGCCACACACTTCGCAGGTGAACACTTTGGGTTTGCTGCCGGGACACGAGCCGTTGAGCCGGGCCGCCGCCGCTGCCGCCGCCGACCCTTTGAACATCTTGTCCGTGAGCATGTGGTCCCGGTCCTTCATGTAGTGCTGGATCTGGCTCGGTGACAGCTCCTTGAAGGCCTGCACACCGGACACCGAGAAGCGCTCCGCGGCCTGCGGCGGCCCCGACTTGCTCTTGTCCGCCAGCAGCGCCTTGTGCCGGGCCGTGAGGAGGTACGAAGCCATCGGGTGAAGGTTGACCAGCCCGGCCGAAGGCGCGCACGGCCCGCCTTCCCCGCCACAGTTCAGGTAGCACACGGTGCCCACGGCAGGGAGGGAGGACTGGTTCACCACCCGGGGTCTGAAGAGTTTGTAGTGGCCGGCGCTTTGGCTCACGGAGGAGTCATCCTGCTGGTTCGAGTAGTTCAGCCCAAACCCGAAAAAGTCTGCCGGAGCCGGGTGAGAAGAGCCGTCCAGGTGGCTCGTATCCAGCCCGGTGATGCTGAGCCGGTGGCCCGCTTCATACCCGAGCGGCACCAGCGGGATCATGCAGTGCAGCGAGGACGGGCACACGTCGGCTTTCCCCACGGGAGCGGCCTGGAACCAGGTGGGGAGCGGTATCGACTTCGGCTCGGGTGTTCTGGCCATAATCCGGTCGATGGAGAAGGCGAGAGGCTTACTGCTGCCGCCGCTGGAGGTGAGCATGTCTGAGCCCGCGGGCTGACTCCCGGTAACCGTGGGGGATCCGAGGATCCCCGCTGGGCGGCAGAGAGGACCGTCCATCACCTCCGCATCAACCACGCCTCGACTACAACTTGAGCAAAAGTGCTGAGAAACCGGGTCGGTACCGCTCCTCACCGGCCCGCTGGAGAGGGCAGCATCAGCGGGGAAAGCCTCCAAATCAGCGCCGCTTATTGACGGTAATCAGCCGGTTCGATCCCTGCGGGTGGAGAGCCGGGACCTGGCGGATCGTTACTGTCCAGAAACAAGATCATTGACTCAATTCTCCTCCGTCGATTCGGTGCGCGCGCGTCGCCGCTGGATGATGAAGAGGGGGAGGAGGAGGAGGCACAAGTCCTCACTTGGCAGAACTCCTGCTCAACTGGAAGGAATCCGGTAAACCTCGAGTCCTCTTGTGGCTTCGCGTGACATCATTTTTAATCTGGAAGCGGCAGACGCGCGCGAGCCGTGGGGTCAGGGGCCGTCGGAGCTTCAGACCTCACGCGGACGCGTTCCGTTTCCTATAAAAACGGCTTCAGGGTGACACGGAGGTGAACTCGGGACTCGATACAGAGATCCAGCGGGAACCGGGTCTGAGGGCAGCAGCCCGTGTGGCCCGGAACCACGGAGTCCTGCTCGCCTTTTACGCACAGAGCTGCGCTCAAACGGAACCACTTTGTTCTGGTGTTCCAGTTTATGCGCCTTTACGCAAAACTCAGATCGAATAGTAAAATCATTCTGGTGGAGGGAGAGAGTCAGAGTCTCAGAGCGCGCGGAGACCGGAAACAACTCAGAACACTTCAGCTGAGCAAACGGGAACATGAGCTTCTGCAGGGAAAATTAATGCTCATATAAATTATTATTATAGTCAGTAATAATTTTGTAATTTAGAACGATCATTAGTAACGTTTGCGTTGCTGTTCCGCCGTTCATCCGTTCCTCTCCTGACTGTGGAGGGCCAGGGCCGCCTCACCGGCGCGCGCACACGGTCAGTCACGTCGGTTTCTGCTCCTCAAAATGATAAATGTCTTATTTTCAGAGTTCTGCACTCTGGGTTTAAAGGTGACATAAAACAAAAACAGTAATAAATAAATAAATGCTGATAGATTCCTTCTGTTTTATTATTACAGCTGGGTATTATTATGCCAGTGCAGCCTCTTGATTATTGATCATATTAATAATATTCATTTATCCATTTTTCTACTTTAAATCTACCATTAGAATCATGCAGCTCAGCTTAAAACCAGCAAATCTGCATCTTTATATATTCATTTATATTTATTAACATTTTCAAAAATGAAAGATGAATTCTAGAAACAATCCAAGAACGTTTGGATTTTTATTCATCAGAAAAAAAAATGTGTTAATGATTTCACCTACAGCTGCTTTCCTCTCCTAACCCAAACTGAAGACTCATCCAGTGTAATTTAATCCAGATTAAAGCACCTTTCCCTTCCTGTTTGAGCAGCAGCTCTTCATGCTCTCTGAAGCTCTTTTGTTTTTCTGTTTGCTTGTTTTTTGCCTTTTCATCCTTTTTCTGTTCAGTTCCTGAACATTCCCAGAGAAGTGATTTTGTTTTTCAGCCACTTGACTCTGACCTAGAAATCATTCAGACATGAAACGGCTGCTAAACTCAGGCGATTGTGTTTTAGGAGTTTAATGCAGGATTTTAAGAAACTGTAATTATTTTTGTCAAGAGAGCATTTATTCTGAAGGGTTAGATTCTCCAGGATTAATGTATTTATTTATTCAATTGAGAAACATTGTTTTTCTAAATGATTTTCAATAAATATAAAATCACATAAAGGTGAAAATCATGTAAAAACAACAGAAAATATGTAGAAATGTACCTTTAGCGATAGGGGCCAACCATGTGCTTATAAAAATTCAATAATGTGTAATAAAATAAAATAATACAAGTCTAATTGTGATTATTCTGTTTATGTCAGCTGTTTGCTGTTTATTTGAAAATGTCTGTAAACCAGACCTGGTTTCTGTGTCAAACAATCTAAATATCCATCATGGTTTAAATATCAAGCCTAAACATCTTTAAACATTAATGTCCAGAGTGGACACGCATCAATAAACCTTCAGATTTCTCTTCTCAGGACAAATGTGCTCAACCCATTCCTGGGTTTTTGGTTCTTTAACATTCACTTAGTTTATTCTCACTATTAACACAGCGGACATCCGACAGGTTTTACCAGAACAAACATTTCAGATATCCAATGGCTAAATAAAATCTTTATAATTACACAGATTTATTGAGTCAGAAATGCTTTTTTTTAAACGTGTCAATATATTTAGAGCTCCAACGGCAAATTTGGAAAACAAATGAGCTTAAAACATTTTTTTCATGCCTTTTAACAACGTTCTAACATCATGTAGCTATAAATATATTGTGGAGAAAAAAATAAATAAAGTGGTTCTCTCACATTTGCCTAAAAACCTTCACCAATAACACGTTTATGAAAGCAACCATTGGACCGTCCGGTCGTCGGTCTCACTGAACCGCTGCACCTCCCTGGGTCCTCCACTCATTCCACACTCACGTCTTTATCAACAGAACACCACTGGTGTGAGAGGTTCTCCGCTCAATATCATCAGAGAAGCAGAAACAGCCGGCTGCTACCACTTCAACTTTAGGACAAACTACCAGAGTCCCAAAAAGAAAAACACCATTTGAAGTCACGGACAACTAAAGATGTTTGGACCTAGAAAACTGTGACTGGTGTTTAGAGCTATCTCGTTTCCTCTGGCGATGCGGTTTTCTGGTTCCGGCAGAAGCGTCTCAGGGAAGATACCCGAGGGGAGGCGTTTTCGTAACCGTGTTTACATTCAAAACCTAGCTTGTTTGCAGATTCGCCATAACAGCTTAAATGAATATTTCTTGAAATAATTCCATTTTTGGAAATAATCAAAAATGTATTAGATATCAGGAATAGTTTCACATTTAAATATGGAAAATAAACATAGAAAATGTTTCTTTGTGAAGAACTGAATTATGGGTGGCTACTCTGACAATTCTATTATATGATAAACTGGAGTGCCGTACTTCCAGTGATGTGGGCTTGTTATAGACATCAGCTCAGTGGGAAGAGGAGGCTGGTGGTTTGGGTCCACCCTCCCTTCTACACAATAAACATTTACATATTTAACAAACACATTCAGCTTAATACATTACCTTTTATTAAAATACAAGAAAACAATCTTTAGTTTGACATGAAAACAAACTAACATATCCAACCTTTATTACACCTTTATGAGTGACACACGACACCTGAACAGAACAGGTGCACAGTAGGATGAATACACTCACGTTATACAGCTTCACACAGGTTTTAGTCTGAGCCTTTGACCTTAAAACTGACAGCTGCATTCAGGCAGAAGCCTAAACCGAATTAACAAATGCTAACTTTTTTGTCTCAACAGCACAAACGAGGAAACAGTAGCACTTGTTCAGCTCAAACACAGGAATCAGACTCAGATCAGATCCAGTAAAAACAAAACTTCTACAGTTCAACAACACACCTCTGAGACTTTAAACAGGCATCATCACGTCACTCCACTACCCAAACACAGGTGGCAGCATATCTAGACTACGCAGATACGGCTGGAGTGGCTTCTCCTGCAGATCTGAGGAGAGGAGACACTCTCACACTAGAAAAACACATCAGAAACGGGTCCTTATGGTACTTTTTATAGAACCCTGCAGATCACCAGTCAGCAGACAGCCAAGGGGGAATCTGAGCTACAGACTTTCAGATTAAAAGCATTAAGCACAACAGCTGCAGGTACCTGGGCAGGATTAACATCCATCTCCTCAATAATAAAGAATTTTCATCTACTATAGGTGAAATACAGGTGGGTATCTTTACCTGCCAACAGTGCCCATGAGAAGAAAACTCTTTATTATATTCACTGAGGCATAATGATCTTTCTAACTACGTATGTCCATCTCCTCACTCGTCCAGCGCACTCACAGAAACAGTTTAGTTAGGAGTCTATCTCCATTAGATTAGATGTAGATTTTATTGTGATCATTTATTTTGATTCTTTATGTTTGCATTAATGTAAAAACTATTCATGATGTGAAACATTTAAATACGATGATATGCTCTGAAGCAAGTCAGGATACATTAGGGTTTATATATGAGAGCCTGTCTTTATTCATCCAGTCCAGCGGAGGCAGTACAGAGCGCTAGTTCACATCAGATGCTGTGTATTTATAAGATGGACAAACCCTCTGTCACCCGCAGGTTTCTGAAGAGCTGAAATGAAGCCCGATGGGTGGTTCCCACAACCGCCATCTTAGCCAATTCACGTGTGTGGTCACTTTTGGATAGGGCTGGGCAATATATCCATATTTTTAAAATATCAATATAATTTCAAACAAGATATAAGATGACTTTATATCTATATAACTAGTCAAGCTGCGGCGCAAGCTAGCGGCTATCGCTGGCCGCTATCGCTGGCCGCTATCGCTGGCCGCTATCGCTGGCCGCTAGTTTGCGCCATCTCTCAGCGGTCGTTACATGTATTCTCAAGCGTCTGCTCGATCAGGAAAGTTTTGGTCCACATCTCCCAGCCCTACTTCTGGATAATGACAAAATGGAGCTGAGCTGAGCTTGGAGGAGGAGAAGGAGAAGAAGAAGAAATTTTCTGAAGCGCTTCTCAAGATAAAAATCACAAGGCGCTTCACAAGAACAAAAGACCTCAGGGACCTCAAATCTATTCATTCATCCTTTTCTGTAACTGTTTCCTCCTGAGTGAGGTCACGGTGCTGGTGTCCATCTCTAGCAGCCAGGCGGGGTCATCAGGAAGACAGGCTGCAGCCGGATGTTGAAGGTGCTACAACTGAATTAAATTTACTGCGACAATCTGGCTTATATGTGGACCTGACTTGAACTGGTCTGGCTGCTTTTGTATTGACCAGTGCTAAATAAATAAATGGAACTGAATTAAAATGCATGAGAAAGGGTCAGACTTTAGGTTAGCATAAATCTTGTGGACAGCTTCATGCCAGCTCAACATTCACACTGACTGTAGATTCTACATCACTTTTATTCATGGCTACTGTAGTTTAGGTCCTACGAGCATCACAGTAGAGGATCCCTTCGTTTTACACTTGTGTTCAATGGCTCAAAAACAAAAGGCTGATATCACAGAAAACTCTTCTCAATAATAAAATAGAATTAGTAAATACATTTCTTTTAACATAACAAATCTGCAGGTCATTTTTACCAGCGATTCATTCATAAAACCAGACAGACAGGAAGGATTTACACAGACGGTTTTAGTCAAACGAGGCTTTTTACAGGCTGTTCTAAAGTCTCGGCTATGAAGAATTCATCTGAGGCTATTAAAATAAACACCTGATCAGGTGTTTGCTGTCACCCTCACTAATGATCCGTTTTAGTCTGTTTCATCTTGTCTGCTTCCACTTTCCATCATTTCTGATTTTAAAAATGAAAGAAAAGTTGTGATTTGACTCTTTTGTGATTTAAATTATTCAAACAACTAAAATAAAAACACAGTGACTCAAAACATGAATTTTCCAAGCTTTTCAATCATAAAATAAATCTATTTTCCTTAAGTAGTGGGTTGTTGGTATAATTTCCCTGTAGTGTTTGGCTAGCTGAACATAAAAATGCTGCTACAACAAACTGGTTGATTTTGACATTTAACACAAACTTGAAACCTCATGAAGATTCATCATAATCATCTGCTTATTCCTTCCTTCGTTAATTAACTAATCCATAATAACAAACACAGAGGTTCTGAAAAGCATTTCCTGATGAAACTAACACTTAATGTTGGATGGCGTTGGTTACAAAACCACTAACTGGTACTGAGGCATCAGAGAGACCCTAGACAGGCTTCAGCAAGTCAAGGAACAATCAAAGCTCTAAAAACTCATTGATTACAGCAGCAGAAGCACACATCTCTGTATGTCTTCCTGGTAAACCAACCCTGACCCTAACCGGGGGAAGCTGCTGAGCTCTTCTGTACAAAATGACATCAATAAGAGTTTGGCTGCATGAAGACACATGCAGGATGTTTGTTTCTGCATGATTCAAAGAATCAGTTCTTAGTACGTCCCCATCTGTTGGTATGCATTCTGACGTGTGTGTGTGTGTGTAAATGGAAAGGTTCACTACCAGAGTGCTTCTCCTCTCCTGACCAGTGGTCACACAGAATGATTTAACAGCCTCCAAAGCTCTTAATCAGCATAAAAAGAACAGAACAGGAGGAAGAGGGAAAGATGCTGTCTGCCTGTTTGGAACTGATGGAAACTAAAAATTTAAAACAGGTTCAGACATCATCTTGCTGTGTAGCTCTGATTCTAACATCCGTTTATCAAACTCATCACATCTGACTGGACTTGGCCTTTCAGATAAAAGGTGAAACATCTTCAGGAAGCAACAAGTCTCTTTATCTGAGCATTCAATACCATGACCTGGAGGGCCGAGGCCTAGCTACATTCATCTTTAAGGTAAAAACATCGTGTTCCTTCTTCAGCCTGGTGTGTTCGTTTTAGAGCAGTGGTTCTCAATTACTTTCGGGGAAGTTATTATGGATATCTGGAATGTTAATTTCTGCTAGCAACAATAGAAATATAGGTATCTGAATACATATCCAGTCTGCTTAATAAATGTTAAAACGGCTTGCCATATACACGCGCTGATTGTCCGTCAGCAAATGTCAGGTGGTAGGGGAAGGGGCGGGGAATGATCTTGATGCCAGGCTATCTCAGAGCAGGGGTGAGAGTGTGGTAGGGGTGCTCTTCTCCCGCGCCCCCCCCCCCCCAGGGGGGCGTGCCCCACTAATTGAGAACCACTGTTTTAGAGGGAGATGCAGCTAGCTTACTTACTTATTTTTGGAATGTTAATTTTCTGTAGATCCAGGTTCAGCTGCATCATCACTAAAGCCTTTACCACCAGGCTGTGACTGCTGCTGACCAGCGGGAGACACATTTGTGAAAGAAAACTGTCAACATTCAAACTGAATCTCACGAGTAACACATGTAGCTTTAAGACGTGGGGGTATTAACACATAACCTAAGGCTGTGGTTGGCACTATATGCACTAGGATTTATTACCGTGTGCTTTTCAGCAAAAAATGCTATTGTTATACATCCTCTTGTTATACATCCTCTTGTTGGTGCAGTGATGTTTTGGTTCTGTTGTATTTTTTTGTGTCCCTTTTTTTTCTTTTCTCTTTCTGCAGGTCTAGAAGCGGATTCTTTTGCATCCTTTATTGTTTATTTTTGTGAACTCATCCCCCTTCCTTCTCTTTCCCCCCTTTCTCTTTCATTTCCGTGTTCGTTGAAATTTTAACCACCGAAAACATTTCTAATAAAGTTCTGATATCAGGCGGGGTGTTATAGCTGAATCTATAACGATCCACCTGTGAGAATAAAACTGTAAGGCTTGTTTTCGGCACTCAGACATCAATTCTGTTTGCTATACAACCAAACAGGACATGGGGAGAAAAAACAAAAAGACGTGGGGGTGATGTAAGACAGTTGTGTAAACATTTTCTTGTTGTAACCTAGTCAGAAATCCGTCTGTTTACATGTTAGTTTCTAACCCCTCCTAAAGTTGTCTCATTTCTGGCACATTTGGTCTCATGGGAACTAAACTGAGAAGCGTTTGAGATGGGTTCCTCTAGGGGTGTTCTGCTGCTGGAGACAAATCCTGTCAAAAGTCAAAGGTCACCTAGTTTCAGAAATAACACTTCAGTGTGAGTCTAGCTGAACTTTTCCATTCTCTAACAGTCACAACCCAGAGACAGGCTTTTCTGATGCTCTGATGACTCTGCGACTTCTGACTGGAAATCTTTTTGACG
>SSNS01000422.1:235755-335755 GCA_006937985.1 Aphyosemion australe
CACTGTTTCTAAACATCTTCATATAAACTATAAATGAAACCCTTTAGTGATCTGGACTCAGCAGCAGCTTCTCTGTCAGCCTGCAGATCGGGAATCCTCAGGTTGTGTTTTTACTTTCTACCTTTTTCAGATCCCAGCTTCTGATATCACACCTTGCTTTCCTTGGTGGTGGCTCCATGAAATGTTGCCATGCTGGATTTGACTTTTGTTGAGCCATCAGACAGAAACTAAACAGGAGAAACAGTTGTTAGTATTGTTGTAGAGCATCCGTCTTCAGTTCAGCCTGTAGCAGAAAGAACGAAGAATGGCACATTACAGTCTATGATAAATATTAGAGAAACATCTGAACATTCACACTCATCTATTAATAAAAGTGCACCCTAACTATTCACTAGTGTTACTGTTGTTAGGCAGATTTTATGTGGAAATGAACTGTACAAATTAAAAATAGTCTTTAATCAGAACACGTCTCTATTTGTGATCAGATTACATGCTAAACGGAAAAAACAGAGCTTGCATTTATATTGAGATCAAACAAGCAGCTGATAGTTCTTACAGCTCCTTTTTTCTTCCACTCAGTCAAGTATCATTTCATATTTTACTTTTAATACACATTAAATATACAGCTGTAGGGGTTTGAAACATCAGAAGAGAAGCCTTACCTTTTACTCCAAGGAAAATACTCCCAATGTTTGGGATTGGGGTCCTTCACCGGCAGCCACAGCACTGGGCTGCCCACGGAGGTGACTGATTTTAAATCAGCTCTACTAAAGAGGCTTATCGGCTGATGCAGATGATGAAAAAATGCTAAAAATCGGCCCAATAAATCGGTCGACCCCTACAATCCATTAAGTGGAAAATGGTCACAAAGACCAAATGTACGTTTAAAGGAATCTTGACTCCTTTGAAACCCTCAGAGTTAAAAGCACGCTACAACGGTTTCCTTCCCAGCCAGCTGGGAGGTTGTCAGCTTTTTTCCTTTCAAAAAACTAAAGTGGAACGTAGTAACTATTTACAATCTGTGAGCCTGCAGGGTTGCAGAGGCTGTGTCAACAATTGTGAGCACTTTTGTAATTTGTAAGTTCATAAAGAACCAAAGCAGTCACAGGAGCGACCCAGAAGTTATTCCTTGTACCCCTAAGAAGCCACGACATGCTTGTTTTACTCAGAGGCTAACGTTGAGCTAACAATGCTAACGGTGAAATATAAGTAAGTAATTGGCTCAAAAATATCTCAAGCTACTTTTCAATTAAAAACAGCTCAATATTACAGTTAAATGCATTTATCTACTTGTCAACGTGCTGTGTTTGACTCGTCTTCACTTGTCATCTAGAATCTTCTGGTGCTGAGCCGTAGCAGGCAACAGCCATGAAACTCACGGCAGGGAAAACGTGACTGGTGAGTTTAGAATAATGGGCTGCAGTACCCAGATTTCACCACAGGGTGTCATCAGGTATCTTTAAGTTATTTTGACTTCTGTGGATCTTCTCAGAAAAACACAGACTTGTGTTTCCTGACCCGTTATTTTAAATAAAATTAAGCTAATTTCAAAAAAGCAATTATATAAATAATTCTTCAGGCCTCATATTTACCTTCACAATCTTGATGAGTGTTTTGAGCTGGTACATGTGGAGCTGCAGGTCCAGTCTGTCAGACAGCCAAACACACACAGCCTTCATGGAGCTGCAGTACCATTGCTGTCGAAGGCAGGAAAACACAACAGGCCAGTTAGGAGGACAAGACAAGAGTAGGAGTGAGTGTGTGTGTGTGTGTGTGTGCTCATGTGTGCGTGCGTGCATGTGTGATTGAACCTGATTTTCATGCAGCTGAATGATGACACCACGTTGTTGGTCTACAGACCGTTTCAAATGTGGGACAACCAACCTAAACCAAGTTAGTGCTGCAGGCTGGAACATCAGCCAGATGGAACCATATAACGCATAAATGTAGTTAAGCTGCTGTCTCATCAAGGACGGTCTTTAGTAGTCACTCCGGTGTGTTCGCCTTTAGAGTTAATGATTGCCGTTTACTTGCCGACAACTTCTGCCTTGCTTCAGTCCCATCAACAACACTACAACACAAGGTCAACGGATCTGCAGCGTGAAAAAAGCAAACCTCAAAGAGGGTGAAACATTTACTTATTCAAAGACGCCAATTTACTGGGAACTAGTGAATACCGTATGTCAAGGGAAGAGTTCAGGGCTCTGCTTTGAACTTCAAAAAGGCAGAAAAAAATCAGGTTCCATTTTCTACGTGCAGCATAAAATCATTGCACGTAAAACGCACACATTTGGTGGCTTTATTCAATTACCAGTCAGATAAGAATGCAAAGGGAAATTGATGTGACACAATAATGACCCTTAATATTCAGATCTATGCTGCGAGCCAAGAGAAAGCTTAATTTTCCACGATGACAAGATCTGTAATTACCTTCCAATTTGAGAGAAGAAGGAACAGTTCAAAGGTTATTTCATGTACTTGACAAAAGCTAAAACATGTCCATGATCATTCAGTCACAAATGTTTGATTTCATCTACAGAGTGAGAGGCCTCTGACCTCTAATACACGCTCCTAATTATTCTTAAAATAATGAAGCTGTGTTCTCTCACAGCAACAAAATGACAGCTCACTCACAAATGAAAGTCCAAGTTCAATAACGGCGAATCATTTGATTTCTTTGCTGTCCAGAACGAATAAAGACATTAGTGCTCTGAAAAAGCCTCGTCTCAGAACCTGAACTTCAGAAGGTCAGAAAGTGTCTGATTTAAAAAGCCTTTCACATTTTCTGTTAATGATGGACGATGATTAACTACAGACCCCAGGGTGGCGTTCATCTACGATAATGATCAAGTATCAGTTTTAGATCATCAAAAATCATTCATCCATCCACCCACCCATCCATCCATCTAACCACCCATCCATCCATCCATCCATCCATCCATCCATCCATCCATCCATCCATCCATCCATCCATCCATCCATCCATCCATCCATCCAACTAACCATCCACCCAACCATCCACCCACCCACCCATCCATCCATCCATCCATCCATCCATCCATCCATCCATCCATCCATCCATCCATCCATCCATCCATCCATCCAACTAACCATCCACCCATCCATCCATCCACCCAACCATCCACCCACCATCCATCCATCCATTTAAACTGGTCATCATGTCCAGACATCTAAATGAACTAAATCATCCAGAGTATTTTTCATTAAATCTTTATTTACTTCCTGATTTATTCAGTCTCCTGATGTGATTTTTATGTGTTTTACTTTTATCGTCTCTGACAGAAATAGAAATCAGTTTTTGCAGTGTGTCTAAGAAAGTTAAAAAGCCTTATTTTTAGTTATTTTATCTCATTTTTAGTCTAAAAAGAAAATACATTCTTCTCTAGAACAACTAGCAACTAAATCAAAATTTAGATTCTTTTGCTACTTTTGCTTACCCTGTTGACAGAATTATTTACTCATAACAAGAACATTTGGATCATATTTCAGAATATTTACCTTATTTAAAGTAATGCTATTTTTCTAGAGAAGAATTTTTCTTTTCAAACTAAAAATGAGATAAAAAATCTAAAAATGAGGCTTTTTTAAAACTTTCTTAGAAAGCAGCTTTTGCAGTGTCCTGTTGTTATCTATTATAGATGCATTATTTTTCTCATAGTTTTTGTTCTAACATTGTAACTGGGTTCTACACTAATAAACATAAACGGCCTGTCGCTGAGATGAGAAACACTCATGTAACCATTACTGCTCGTTTAAACTGAGCTGTTTCTGTTTGCTCAAAGAAACCTGGAGTTCTCCTGAAAATGACTTCCGACAAAGTGGTTAATCAACTGCCTGCTGCCAAGCTTTATTAACAATTATAAAAAACTGGAGAATGAAGACGATTCTTAATTGAACAGATTAGAGCAGGAGAGTGAAGACAGATGGATGGGCCTTGTGGGGGAGGGAGCGTTCTTTAAAAAACAAAAGCTGCATGATAAATCTGAGCTTGGGCCTCTGAGAGCCACAGAAATGACACTTAAGTCTGTTTATTGATGGAATAACATCAGCTCATCATCATCTTCTGGCAGTTTACGAGTTTTTAGTTTGAGTGAGACAAAACCTCCTTCATAGTTGCTGTTTTTATAAACACTGTAATTTTAGTATAACCAGCTGCTGTTTACAGATCCTGGTTGAGAGTAACCCCGGCTCTCCACAGGATGTGAAACAGCCATGAAACGTACTACGTGGTAATTAGCCGTCATTATAGTGGCAGCATGTGTAACGTTCTGGACGCGTCCCAGAAGCGACGGGACGCTATCATTACGTCTCAAGTCTATTTTTTACGCGCTACACTTTTGAAACACGTCAAACTCCACAGTTTAGATCAGGACAGACAGGAAGTCAAACACGATGGCAGTGAAACACATCCCGAAACTTCCAAAATAAAAGTCACGTGCAGTACGTCATTTCCTGTGAAACCCCGTAGAAGATGTAAAGAGAACAGAAAATAAACCACAGACTTTTTGATACATGCAACTGTCTTTCTCCTTGCTTGTCATTGTGTGGACTTCTAAAATCACGCGTGGTGTTAGCCTGGCAAGCCATCCTATATATGTGAATATTTAGTCTGGCCACGAACCATTGACGGCTCTCAGTCGTGAGGCGAGATCTACGGTTGTCTTTCAAAATGTCAGCACGCAATTGGATAGCGCTAGGACCAATCAGAGTGATGAACAACGTGACGTAATCACAGCGACGGAAAAGCGGGAGGCTGTAATGGCGTCTAACATCAATGATTTCTGTCGTTTTTGTATAAAAACATGTGAATATCAGGTGTACTGGGACATTGCACTACTTTGTTTGATAAAAATAAGAAGCCGCTAAGTATATCAGACAGACTTACACACGTTGGAGTCTAAATAATCCAATGTTGATGACAAAGCCGTTTCAAACGAACGTGGTTCCTGAGTTGCCGCCATGTTGCTTGGGTTCGCGGCCGCAGCGCTGACGTCATCGGCTACTCCCGCTCTGTGATTGGCCCAAAATATAGAGTGCTGTGATTGGCCCAACCAAAACTATAGCGAGCTGTGATTGGACAGCCACAGGCTGCGAGGGTTCCTATGAAGCGTGCCTAGACCAAACTCTGCAAAGCAAGAATTTGGTCTAGTTCACTAGGCTACGCGGTGTTGCAATTCTCCCGTGATTTTGTGACCTTGCGGGATCAGCTGTGTGGAACGCTTTGGCTCCCGTTTCGCGTCAGAATCGCTCCCGGTAGGGAATGAGGTAGTGGTAAAACTGCGCTATTAAGTTGCGCGCCACTTTCACATCCTGTGGAAAGCCGGGGTTACTGCAGATCACAGTGTTGTGGAACTAATATGGATCAGAAAGCAATAAAGAGCAGCAAGTGCTGTTTAGAACAGGGTTTATACAACACACCTGTCAAAGTAGGACAAATCCTGTGGTTGGTGTAGATAAACTGTCATATATATATATATATATATATATATATATATATATATATGTATATATATATATATACACTGCTCACAAAAATGAAAGGAACACGTTTTTTATTGGGCCTGGCATGAAATCAATTAAACCTGTCTGATAATTTTCTGGTTGATTAAGCAGCTGAGGGCATTGTTAATCACTTTCAGCTGTATTGGTGTTCATGGACTTAACGACAGGTGCACTAAAGTGGCAACAATAACAAAACCCTCAAAACAGGACTGGTTTAACATGTGGAGGTCATTTCAAGTTTCTCCCTCTTGATCTTTTTTGGCTGGTTTTCCACTCGTGCTAGTTTTGGCTTGAGTAATTATCTCTACTGGCAGCATGAGGCGATTCCTTAACCCTACAGAAGTTGCACAGGTTGTCCAACTTCTCCAGGATGGCACATCCACACGTGCTGCAGCAAGAAGGTTTAATGTGTCTCCCAGCACAATCTCCAGAACATGGAGGAGATTTCAGGAGACTGGCGGTTATTCTCGGAGAGCTGGACAGGGCCGTAGAAGGTCCACAACCCATCAGCAGGACCGATACCTGCTCCTTTGTGCAAGGCGGAACAGGCTGAGCACTGCTCGTGCCCTACAGAATGACCTCCAGAGGGCCACTGGTGTGAATGTCTCTACCCAAACAATCAGGAACAGACTTCATGAAGATGGCCTGAGGGCCCGACGTCCTGTAGTGGGCCCTGTGCTCACTGCCCAGCACCGTAGAGCTCCACTGGCATTTGCTCAAGAACACCAGAATTGGCAAGTCCGCCACTGGCGCCCTGTACTTTTTACAGACGAGAGCAGGTTCACCCTGAGCACCTGTGATAGACGTGAAAGAGTCTGGAGAAGACAAGGAGAACGTTATGCTGCCTGCAACGTCGTTCAACATGACAGGTTTGGTGGTGGGTCAGTGATGGTCTGGGGAGGCATATCCATGGAGGGACGCACAGACCTCTACTGCCTAGGAAATGGTGCTCTGACTGCCATAAGGTATCCAGATGAAATCCTTGAACCCTTTGTCAGACCCTACGCTGATGCAGTAGGTCCTGGTTTTCTCCTAATGCACGACAATGCCCGGCCTCATGTGGCAAGAGTATGCAGGCAGTACCTGGAGGATGAAGGAATTGAAACAATTGAATGGCCTTCACCATCCCCTGACTTAAACCCAATAGAACATCTGTGGGACATTATGTTTGGGTCCATTAGGCGGCGCCAGGTTGCTCCTCAGACTGTACAAGAGCTCAGGGATGCCCTCACACAGATCTGGGAGGAAATGCCACAAGACACCATCCGTTGTCTCATTAGGAGCATGCCCCGACGTTGTCAAGCATGCACACAAGCTCGTGGGGGCCACACAAGATACTGAAAAGCATTTTGAGTTGCAGAAATGAAGTTTTTGAAATAATGGACTAGCCTGCCACATCTCCATTTCACTCTGATTTTAGGGTGTCTACACAATTGAGCCCTCTGTAGGCTGAAAACTTTTATTTCCATTAAAAGACTTGGCATCCTTTTGATCCTAAGACATTGCCCTGTCGTTATTTGTATAGATATCCAACTTCATATTGAGATCTGATGTATCTAATGTGTTTCTCTAAAGTGTTCCTTTAATTTTTGTGAGCAGTATATATATGTATATATATATATATATATATATATATATATATATATACATACATATATATATAGTTGAGACTTTAAGTAAAAATACAGACTTGTAATGTTAGGAGAGTAGATCTGTGTGGGGGAAAGTCTCCATCCCTGACGGGTTCTTCTCCACAGATCGTCAGACTCTTCTGATGTATGCTCACAAAGAAAAAAAGACCCTGAGTGTGTTTACAGCTGTGTGTTTACACATCTTTCACACAACTTGCATTGCTTCTCCGTGTCCGCCGATGCTGAAGAAGAGGAGCAGTAAATGAATTCGTCTGACTCGCTGAGGCACATAAACAAGACAATTCCACATTCAAAACACTCCTGTTGGGAGGCCTGATGCTGCTGTCAAACACAACATTTGCTTCCTTTGTTACACACAAAATTCTGGTGTGTGTGTGTGTGTGTGTGATGGATACTGAAGGACTTAGCTGAGACACACCAAGGCCCCGCTGTCACCTCCTACTCAGTGCATGACTGGGAGCTTCTGAGCTCCATTAGACTCATTCTCCTTCACCCCCCCTTCACTCAAAGATACTCACACAAATCAGCACACTGCAGCTCGCCGCTCACTCCGAACCCTCAGAGGAACCAGCGGGGGGCAGAAATCCATAGCTTGGTTTCGTGCTGCTAATGTGTACAAAGTCCTGAGCTGTCATGTCTGAGTCATTGCAAGCACTCACAATAGTGATCCGAGTTTGGCGATAGCTGCTAGAATATTCTCATGAATCTGAATGTGGCAGGTGGGAGCGGTCTGCGTGGACAGCAGACGGATGGGTGGAGGGACGGATCAGACGAGGTGTGAAAGGTTTTTAAACTCCAGCAGAGCCAGATGAATGTTCTCAGTGTTCCTAAGTGATAAGCAGGTCAACAAAAGCAGTCGCTGTTTTCAGCATCAAAGCGACCTGCTGCTGCTCTGAAAGTGGAAAATCAAACGGTATAAACGCCTGACTGTGAGCTTCACTTAAAAAACTACTGTATACCTCATACACCCTCAGGTTTATTGTCACTCTGTCATGAGCAGGACGTATGGATGTGTCGACTCAACATCAACGAGCATTAATGGCTAGGCCGACGGGCTGATCTGATCCTATTTGTTTTTTACTGTTTGGTTTTATAGCTTTAGAGATGAATGTGAAGAAGCTTTCCCCCACGTGGATCCTCTTTCCTTCAATAATACATGTTGATTATTGATGATGAATTAGCGTTAGTTGTAATGACAATTGTTGTAAAAACAACCCAAAACTTGAATCTACTTCATTATTGTTCTTGTTTTCTTTGTTTGTTTTGTTTTTTTTCAGCGGTGCTTCTGTGACGCCGGTGCACACACTTGGCGATCAAAACAAGAAGCAAAATACGGGTTTCAAACCAGCCACCTACTTATGCTGGACAGATGAAACGGTATATTCGTTTTTCTGACGAGACTCTGGACATTCCTGTATCTAAGTTATCATTACCACTGTGAGAACTCACATCAAACACCTTCTCGATGTAGAGCTCATCACTGATACGATCTCGGAGGATGTCCTGGTTCTGCCGAACAAAGGTAATGTAGGTGTCTGCAAGATCCATCCCTGGTTTCTGCAGGACAAAGGACAGAGACAAGATGAGGACTTTTGCAGGTGAAGGTTAGAAATTCCTATAAGAACCTGTGCAATGCTGAAAATGTAAACATGGTCAGTCACCACGAGCACAACAAGAGCAGAAACTAAACACAAATTGGCTGATTATGATGACACATTATGAGTGGTGCCAGTATGTGCTTTTATGTGCCAGTGAGATGGAATGGACCTAACCAGTTTGTCAACAAGAAAACATGCAGAAATGAAGTGACCCAAAGCGGTTTTTGGCTTCACACATGGATTTTCCTGTCTCAGCGGCAGATCATCTGGTCTACAAAGCAGCTGCAGACAGCTGGATGGGGTTGTTGCTGAGTCATCCATCATGCCCTGCTCCTCCCCATCCAGGGAGTCCCAAATCCAGACCCCTCCTCCGCTGGACTGTAAACACTAACACCCAGTCTCTCCGTGTAGCTAGCAGGGAGTTTGATCTCCACAGTTATGAAGAAGTGGTTTCTTTCTTATGTAGTCTGCACTTTAAATACTAATAAAAAGAACATAAAAATGCATTTTTGTCTGCAAGAGAATCCCTGTCCAGTCTTCCTGAAGAAGAGCTCAATCGGCAGAAATGGTTGGATTTTATCTTGAATGTGACCGTGATTTCACAGACTGCTTGTTAAACCCTCGTCAGTGTCGGAGTGGGTTTTCAGACGGACTACTTCTTCAAACCGGCGCCATTCCAACGGTAAAACCACCTGGTCAAAAGCCAGGGAGGTGAGTAAAACCAAAATGCTATCTACTAGCTGAATGGTTATAAACTTTGGTGAGTGAGCGTCAGTGACAGACTGGAACAGACCTGGAATCTGCTACCATCTCAGCCACTTTTTCTCCATATGAGTGGTGTGTGTGTGTGTGTGTGTTGGTTAGCGGCTCGACACTCCCATGGAGAATTCTGCGGGAGGGGTGTGTGTGGTGGGGCCACTTTGCTGAGTGGGACATGATGATGTGAATTTGCATTTTGCAGGTTGGCAGCTGGTTACTATTGTGGAATTCACACAGGGGGAGGTGGAGTTTTATCTAATCCAAGGGTCTTATTTTCAGGTTGAAGTCATGGGTCATGAAAATAATATATTTCTTAAAAAAATGATATCTCAATAGTCCCAACGATAATATTTGATCATAAGCTGTTCCTACTGTTGCTCTGGAAGTTGTAAAATAGCATAGTAAAATAGCACAGGCAACCTGGGATGTTTTTATTGTACACACACACACACACACACACACACACACACACACACACACACACACACACACACAATCATATTTCAAAGAGTATATACATCTATAAACATATTCTCATTTATAAACCTAGAAGTGTTTCGTAGGCTGTGCTGATAACTGCTATAGGGTGTGATTTCTTTGCCAAAGCTGTGCTGGCGTGTGCAAACCTCGGGAAATTGAACTTTTTCATTTGCATATCTAGATGTGAATAAACTTGATGTTCGGGTCACATTTTGCCCCTGATCCGAGTCATTTGATTTTGAGTATCTGCCAGTACCGAGTAGATGTATAGCTGCGTGTGAAAGTAGCGATGAGAAGGAAATTCATAACGCGAGTCCAGGAGACCGCAAAACCTGACATTTCTAACCACAGTCGTCCAGTAAGATGGCTTTGACCTTTTTGCTGTTTGTAAGAAATTTCTCCTAGTTTTTAACTGTCAGTGTCAGCTAGCTATGTGTTTTTGTCCGAGTAGCTGCAGTGAACTGAGCAGGGTTTGTTTTGAAGGTGGCAGATTAAATGCAGACAGATGATTCGTTGTGGTGACGCCTAAAGAGAGAAGTCAAAAGAGAAAGAAGTTTGTTTTAAGGTGGTGTATCAGATACATAGTGTTGAACGGAGCTGTCTTTTCCAGCATGTGAAATATCCAATATGCACACATTATAAGTGCATGTTGCACTGCCTTTGCTGTCCAGTTTAAAATACATCCAAAAGGATGGTTCACAAGCTCATTCCTCGTACCATCCCATTCTTGTGCACATCACCTGGGCTCCCTGCATCCCTTTGACCCCCACGGGGGTCCGAGCTTTCTGCTCCCAGCCAGCTGAAACTCTTCCACCTGACAGCTGTAACTCAGACTCTTCATTTTTAATTCTCTCCTGAAAACAAACTGGTGGATTTTCTATTCTTAACTTGATTCTTGAATATACTCCATCATTGCCACAACCTATATTTTTAGGGTTGTTTTTGATCCAGTTTTGGGAGGTGATCTTCGGGTATTTTTAAATAAAACATTTATTAATATCCATTTTCAGCTTCCGTACTAAACTGGAAGTTTTTTTAAAGGAAGAATACATTTCAAACACAAAGGTATACTTGAACGATGTTACCCACAATCATCTACGCTACGCCTTGTAATAAAGAACAACAGATTATACTTCAGCAGCACAGGAACCAATTCCCAGCATCACCTTCTGAATCCGGAAACATAAATAATGTGTTTGTTGAAGTAGCAGGAGAAGCTAATGAAGCTGTTCCATTGGAGGAAACACAAGCAGCCAGACAGGCAGAGGTTTGTGTGGCAGCGAGAGGCCGGGGTGAGGAGAAGTGTTCATTAATACTGCCTGCTGTCAGGGGAGATTACAGCCGTAATGCTTGTTGTAATTGCCTTGACATCTTTCACACCCTTTTTCTCCAGGCTGGCGTGTGTTGGCCCTGGGGGAGCTGTTGTTCTGCTACAGCGCTGCAGAGTACGACTCACTGATGGACAAACAAGGAAAAGGGATATTGAGAAATCAGGAAAGCTTTTGGCGTTACGTAAAGGCAGTCAGGCTGAAGACGGAACTGCAAAGGTTTCTCTAACAAACTGCCTGAGGCACCATCAAAGATCAACTTTACTCATTTTTAATACATTTGCAGTGGACTCTAGTAGGAATGAATGCCTTGTAAGTCGTACCCTAGGGAAAAAAGCTCTGATGCACCTGTTTCAGGAACTAGAAGTGAGCCAGATCAGAGTTGAGCTTCAGACGGCAGGATTTGGAGTCCTGATGTTTGGATATCTCTCCTCTGATTGGCTAACAGCAACGCGACTCTACTACTCAGTGTGGTTACATGCGCAGTATCAACATTATGGTAATAAGCTGGGAGTCTTGATCCTAGTTTACATGCATATTAGAAAACTGACCTCTCAAAGGAAGTTCGTTCCACTCCGGTACAGTAGGGGGCGACATGCACACTTTCATGTTGACATTTTTCCGGTTAGCTTGTAGCAACACAAATAGTTACACGTGTTACTTTGTAGTGATGATATTATCAGACCGCTACTGCAGTCTCGTCAATTCCAGAACACGAGCATCCAATCAGTTAAGTTCAGCTGACTTGTTTATATGCAGAATGAATTCAGATAACTACCACATTATCTGGGTGATTCAGCTCGATTAGAAGAAGTTTATCTTCAGCCAGACTAATGCGTTTACATGCATTTAAGCAACATAATGTGAGGCTTTTTAGGGCAATACTTCGGTTTTCTGATGCACATGTAAACACACGGACTGACTCTGCAACGTTGATGTTTTATCTCCACTAATAACACAAGCCTGGAGGAGTTCTGCTGTGTGGTGGAGTTGCTAATGCTAACTGTTAGCTTCTACTAGCAGAGACGTTCTCTGCTGTTTCCTGGACGCTAAACCAACAACAGCCTTCCCCGTCGTGAGTCAAGATGGGTGAGTCCATGAATGTTAAGTGACAGTGTGACGTAGATCTGTCAGGATTTTCTAATCCTAGAGTTTCACCGTCTATTTTCTATCAGAAGCTAATGCAGGAGGTAGGTGGAGGAGACTGTTTTCAGGTTCAGCCTGCATGAAAAACTCAGTGACTGATTATAATCAGAAATAATCATTAAAAAGTGTTTTTTCAGTAAAGCTGACCTTTAAATCTTCTCATGTGTATTTAAAACCTTAATTTGGCTTTTGAATCAAAAAGCGAAGAGGTAGATGAAGAAGAGAACAGGCAGCGTCTGGTCTTCAAAAAATATTATTGAACAGAACATTGCTGATGAATTAACTCAAACAAAAAAGGTTTCCTCAAGCCATTCTTGAGTAAAAAGCAATGAAAAATCATAAGATTTCGCTCACTGTGTGACACAAAACAGAAGTGGCACCTTCCAGGTCAGCTTAGCTACATGAGTTCTAATAAACTGTTAGTAAACAAACAGTTTGATCTGTTTCAGGTACAGACTTGGATCAGTTAGCTGGGATTCTGCCTGTTGTGGGCGGAGCCTAACCCGTGTGATATCAGGATGTAAAACAGGGGCCAGTATCAGAGTTCCATTCATCTGAAGAGACTCAGTGACTGACAGACCTGTCATCAGTCCCTTAATCCTCCAGAGTGAGGTGGGAGGTGAGAGTCTGCTGCTGAGAAAGCATCGGACATGCTGACAAGAATGTGTGTGAGTGTTACAGATTTTGTCATATTGTTTCTGATGAGTTGTAGCAGACAATTCTAGGTCATATCAACATTATTGTATCTGTCAAAGGTGGACTTGCCATCAGACAAAGTTGCCTTCAGCTTCAAGATACTAAAGGCCATCATATTTCTTTGCTGCCATAATGCTCAGAGGAATAAATGAGCAAAGCAGAAAGCTTTTGAAAAATTGGGTCAAAGTCCAATGCAAAGAAAGCTGGTTGTAACAAAATTCAAATGATAACAAGACATACTGATAACTTAGTTCTTCATACTTAAGGTACTGCACAACTCTGTGGTCGGGTAATGTTGCTTTTGAAAAAACCAAAACCAAAACTCAGAGAGGAACAGGAGAATCCTGTCAACCAGGAAGTGAAGGGCTTTGATGCTGAAAAGAGAGATCGGTTGGGCAACGTTGGCTCAGGGGTTAGGACTTCACCCATACCTGCCCTGCTGGTGGTGGTCGGAGGGAGTGGTGGTGTCTGTGCCCCCGGGCAGCTGTGGCTATTGTGGCTAGAGTAAAGTGCTTTGGAGTCCCTGACTTAGCCAATGCCCAAACTTTAGAGAATCAGACAAGTGTTGGTTTGTGTGAGTGGTCATGATGCTCTAGTGTCCAGACAAGCATGTTGGTATGTACCGGAGTACACACAGGTCTGTGATCAGCAGCAAAACCAGTGAGCTATGGACGGGCTCAACACAAGAACACGACATTCAGGAGTGTGTTCAGGGAGCGTACCACTGGTCCTGCACAAAGTCACACCCTGTTCTCTTGCTCCAACAAGTTGGTAAACCAGAGTGACGGAATGGAGAATTTGGGATAGTTCCAGCTACTGGGATTAACACTTAACACAAAAAGAGGAAGATGGAGAAAAACACCCAAAGCAGCAGCTCTGAACTCTCGTCAGACCCTCCCTTTTTGTTTTGTCTCTCCACTCTGAGCCAAACGCCAGTAATCCCCTCTGCATCTGGATAATGAACTCTTGGTTGCTCATCAGTGTTTGACAAACAAAGCCACTCAGTGTACAATGTTCCTGTTGGAAAAAGACAGGGGGCGAAGCAGTGAAGTGGCAGGGGAAAGCCCTGTTGATAATGAGCAGTTTGAAGGGGAGGAGAGCAGTGAAAAGACGGGTAATTGCACACCTCTTTGGGCACAGCTTCCTGCTCAGCTTCCTCTCATTTCTGCCAGGTGGATGTTGTGTTTGTGAAACACGCAGAAGAAAAGGAGCTCTGTGATTTAACATAACCGCTAAAAATCAGGACAGAAACATTAAATGTTGACCCACCAACACATAGTTTAGTGATAGTTGGGAAAACTAAACATTTCCAAGAGGTGGAAAGTTTAGAAAATCTATGACAAGTCTCTTGTAAGGAGGAACAAGATAAACTGTTAACATGTATTAGACATTGTTAAAATTGTATTTTTTAGCAAATTCGCTGTTTGACATAAAATTGTACTTTTACTCTGGTTTACTTCAAAAATGGTTCTTTTAGCCTCTATAAGGTTGTGTTAGCAGGTAACAGGTCCAGCGGGGAAGCCTAGACCTCGCAGCACCTTCTGGGGGATTCTTTGACGTTTTCAGGCCAGACAATAAAATCCTCCAGTGAGTTCTGGGTCCGCTCCGGGTTCTCTTTGTGCCTGTAAACCTTCCAGAGGGAGGCAACCAGGAGGCATATCACATGTTGGAGCCACCTCAGCTGACTCATTTCAACGTGGAGGAGCAGCAGCTGAGGCCCCCCCAGTTGATGGTGCTCCTCACCTGGGGCCTCATTTATAAAACTTTGTCTAAATCTTTACTAAAGTCCTACTTAAGCTCAGGAAAAAAAATAGCTCACACAAAGTAATGTTTGGACCTATAAAACACTGCGTACACACAGCTCTCACTCTTCCTAGGAGTGTGTTCAGGTGATTCTGGATCCCATCCCGCCTCCTACACACCCCCTTTCAGCCATAAACGGTCAATGCGAAGTACTTTATGCAAATTCTAAAACTGTCTATAAATAAGCCGGTTGATCTGTGGCATTTCACAGGTAACCATGGTAAGTGAGAGGTCTAGAAAACGTAGTTTCACAGAGACTGAAGTTGAGATGCTTATAAGTCACGTAGAGGCACAGAAAAAGGGTTCATTGCCTTAGAGTTGCACTGCGTTGTTGCAGCGGTGTGCTGTGGAGCTGCAGAGCGATCGAAGCGGACAGAAAAAACAGAAAAAAGAAGTGGACAGATTGATACCATCCAAAATAGCTGCATCATGTTGCTCAGGGATCGCTGAGATAGTACAGATCTAACAGATTAAAACATTTAATTTAACCCAAAGGAGCTTTTGGAAGGAAACGACATATATTGGTCATCAGCCTGCCTGTCGGCTAATTCCTGCTGGAACGAGCCGGTTTAAGGAAACCCCGACAACGCTGCAGGTGAAGAGTTTTAATATACACTAGACACGCTGTGGGGGGTGGGGGTGGGGGCGGGGGGGGGGGGGGGGGGGGGGTCATACAGTTAATGCACAAATAAGTCATTTGAAAAAGTACATACGTTTTATTTGAAGTTCAGAGATTGGGGGCTGATTGTTGGTTTGTGTGTGTGTGTGCTCCAGGGTTTATAAGTCTAAAAGAGGTCCTTCACTTATGTATTTAAAACTTTTGCAGTAGTCTCTAGTAGGGATGAATGCCTCGTCAGTCGTTCTTTGGGGGAAAACAGCTCCGGCGTGCCTGTTTCAGCACGTAGAAGTTAGCCAGAGGAGAAAGTAGCTTCAGACGACAGGATCTGGAGTCTTATTTCCTGATATGTGGACATCTCTCCTCTGATTGGCTAACAGCAACACGACTCTACCACTGACTCTGTTTGCTCTGCAACGTTGATGTTTTATCTCCACAAATAACACAAGCCTGGAGGAGTTCTGCTGTGTGGTGGAGTTGCTAATGCTAACGGTTAGCTTCTACTAGCCGAGACGTTCTCTGCTGTTTCCTGGACGCTAAACCAACAACAGCCTTCCCCGTCGTGAGTCAAGATGGGTGAGTCCATGAATGTTAAGTGACAGTGTGACGTAGATCTGTCAGGATTTTCTAATCCTAGAGTTTCACCGTCTATTTTCTATCAGAAGCTAATGCAGGAGGTAGGTGGAGGAGACTATTTTCATGTTCAGCCTGCATGAAAAACTCAGAGACTGATCATTTTCAAAAATCTTTCAATTTACCATCTCACTGGCTGCGCTGCAGGTTTCCCGTCTCCAAAAGGTCAAAAGTTTGCTTTAAGTTGCTACATTTTTCCGTCACGTTTTTCTTTATAAATCACAAAGTTTGCGTGGAAAGTCAGTTGCACAGTTTTCAGACCCGTTTTACATGTCAGCAAGCTTTATAAATGAGGCCCTGCTACTTGTACCTTGAATCTCGTTATCTAGTCTTGACCCAAATCTCTTGACAATAGGTGAGGGCTGGAATGTAGAAGCACCAGTACATTAAGAGCTTAGAAAACTGGCTCCTAAATTGCTCTATTTGACACAAAGGCTAACTCCACCCTTTTTCGGTTGGGAACCACAGACTCAGACTGGGAGCTTCCCACTGTGAACACTGGGACTAGGAGACACCAACAGAGACACACCACCTGCAGCGAGCAGCAATAAAACCCTGCAGTTCCTAAACGAGACACCTTCCATCTCACAACCAGAACCAGGATCCAACTGGTTATTGAACTAAGGACCATTTCAAGTCTGCATAGTGTTAAACGGTAAACCCCTCTCTGCTGCAGATCAGCCTCTGTGTCCCTCACTCGTAAAAGATGCAGTGAGGGACAGAAAATGAACGGCAAAGACCCATGACCACATTTATAAATAATAGCGGCTGTAGCAGCGCCTGGAACCTGGAAAAATGACCAGATGCACCACTCTGTCAACGCGCCCCCACCCCTGTGGGCAATCGCTGCAACTGCCGAAACACTTTTAAAACCTTGGGGTGTAAAATAGTTAATGCAACAGCTCCTGGGTCAGTCAGGGGTGCTACGAAAAACCAAAGCAGCCTGATCACGTGATCATTTGAATTGCAATTTCGATCTGAAAAAGATCGTTCAGCTCTAAAAGTTACCATGAAAGGCTTAAGGTAGAAGACCGAATCAAATGTTTTCTGTTGGTTGTAAAAAAAACCTAAAACTCTTTCCTCCCACATGAATGTAAAAAAACCCAAAACATCAAAAGGTTTCTGATTAGGGACCAAGAGAGGTGGAGAAGTGAAGAAAGCCCTCCATAGAGGTTTCACCTCCTGTCCTTGTCCAAAGAGGCTTACCTGTGTCAGGTTTCCTGATCACAAAAGACCAACAGGCTGAGGTAGCTGTTACATTATAATTTAATGGGAGAAGACGGCTGGGAAGGAAGTCTGGATGGGAACCAGTAGCTTTATGGGAACGATAGGAGGTGCAGCAGCAGGGCATGGGATTAAGATGGTTTTGCTGCTCGTTAAGATTAAATGACACAACGCAGCACTTTCTCACAGCTGCTGCTTAAACACAAATGATTCAAATACTACAAATAGTTCTGATACAGGGTTAGCGCTCTAGCTAAAGGCTCTTAAGTTTTTTAGATTTTACAGTGTACTATTTTATCATTCTGTTCATGCTGCCTGTAGAAGACTGTAAAGGTGTTAGCTGCTAAATGTCTTAGAGGTGGCACACACGGTGGGATTACTGAGTCTTGTTGGACTGTAAACTCATATTACAGCCTCTGTGCACCAACAGGACCAGCAGCTTCTGAGCTCCCACGGCTTGTTTTGATGATCAGCCACCAAGCGGTGCTCACGCAGACAGGGTCGTTTTTTAAACAAGATGTCTGCAACAGTGATGACAAAAACAGCAGCAGCCTGATTCTGCCCTAAATTAAGCAGATTAAACATGAACGTACCATTAAACATGGAGCTCACAGCATCTGCACTGGTTTGTCACCCCCATCCCCAGCTCCTGATGCTTCAGATAAGGAATGGATCAATGCTAAGCTGGCTCTGGCGCAGCAAAGGAATTTATTTAGTAGAAATAAGAGCAACACTTTTAAATATCACTGCATATAACGCAAACATTCCCAAAACAACTAAATAAGACAATAAAACATCATTTTACGACTATGATTTGATGCAAAGAGCATGTTTGCATTTCCAGGCGGATTTTTCCCAACATTCCGATGGTCTGAATGAAGATGGAAACACAGGTATGTGACTGACGGGGTGAAGAATAAAACAGCAGACTGATTAGCACTCACAGGGACTTCCACATATCTGGCAGCTGCTTTCACCTTTCAGGGCAACAACGGACAGAAAGGAGGAGAAGATGAATTATACTGAAGCTGAGCTGAGATCTGGTTTCCTGGAAGAAGCCTCCGCCAACAGAAAAGTTAGAAATTCCAGGTTTTAAGGTTTTCAATTTCAAAAGCACAACTACTCACAGTCAAGGAGAGGATGGAGGACAAGAACGTGCCTTCGTCGTATCTGGAAAGCTTCGAGAGGACAGCGTCTAGAACCGCAGCAAACTGAAGGCAGAGCAAGAAAATAATAACCGACTTCACCAGTGTTTTCATCAAGCAGCTTGTGTCTGGAATAAGGGTTTTCCACAAACGTTCTAAAAATATTTTCCCAGCAGGAATGAGGTAAAGATCGTTATTTTTTTCTTTTGCATTATTAATATATTTACATGTATTGTTCTAATAAATAATAATAATAATACACAACTTTCTTTTACAAAACCTAAATATACTGAACTTTACTCTGATATTTCCTAAAAAATAGCAATGCAAAAACGTTCATATTTATTTCATCATCATTTTGATATGAGTCAGCAAAACTCATAAAAAAGAGAGAAACAATGAAATATATGAATTGAATACCTAAGCATATCCAACAAATACATAAATTACAACAAATGATCTGTTATTTTTATAATTTTTCTACATAAGGCCAAAATAAATGTAAAATAAAATAAATGAAATAAAAAATTAAACCCACTTTAAAACCCCTAATGAGAGAAAATAACGAAGACACAAACCATTCAAATGAATAAATAAAACAAGTATTTGAATTTCACTCAGGACTGAATTTACCTTTGTGATGAGGGAGGAGATCATTTCTTTGAATGTCTCATCAATCAGAACATCGATTCTGGAGTGGTACTGTTGCTGTGGTGGTGGGTGTTCCAGCACATCAGTGGTGAAGACGCACGCACACGCACACACACACACACACACACACACACACACACACACACACACACACACACACACACACACACACACACACACACACACACACACACACACACACACACACACACACACACACACACACACACACACACACGCCCTCCCAACCCTGTAAGGCGTGAAAATCCCCATCCGTGTAGCACTGCTGAGTTAAACAGCTAATAGGACGCATTATGCTGCTGAATAACATTCCCATCTGTGCTGGAAAAGCGAAGGAATCTGAAGGATACTTTTTGTGTGTCTCTCCTCAATTAGAGCAGCCTTGTATTCCTCTAAAGCACCGGTCCAGCTGTGAGGACCAAAGGCTCACACAAGATTCAATTAATCCGCCATTTCACGTCTTGTTTGCCCCCACCCCCCCACCCCAAACCTCCATGAAAAATATTCATGGCACCTTTTCCCTTGAAGGAAAAAGGAGAAAAAAGGCTGGAGCTGAGCGCTGAATGGCAGCGGTAGCAGGAGAGTTCAGCTCCCAGCAACAATGCCCTTTCACTGGTCGTCTAAAGAACACTCAAATTAAAATTTAAATCAACAAAGCACACAGATCACTAACAAATTGCAGGTCCTGGAAGGTCACTGCCAAATTTAGGCACCCACACCCGCCCACCCATGCACAAATCTGCAAAATGGCAGCGTTCATTCAGCCTAATTTTCTGGCTAATCTTTTTACAATTAACACACCTGTCAGTTAAAAAAAAAAAATAGAAGCAATAAAAAAGCAGACAACGGAAGATGTTTGATTTTTTCCTTATGCATGTGAATAAAAACAGAACAGAGCAGCTCCTGAAACTCCTGAAAACATTCACTGTGTTTTGGGCTGCGGACTCTACAGCAGCAGTCTTACACGTCTCTAAACCTTTAGCCACAGTTGTATGGGTAATTTAGTTTGAACGTAACTTCAGCTGAACAAATATCAGTTCAATTAGCCTTTCGCCGGCCCCGCCCCCAAAACGGCTATTGTCCAATCACACATCATAGCAACTGTTACTGTCCGACAACTTCAAACAAGATGGTGAAGCTAAGCATTAGAGTAGTCGCGTCTCCTTCGTTGCGTATTGTCAGAACCTCCTCATCAAGCTCAACCAGCAACAGCCAAGCATGAGTGCTCCCCGCCCGCGGCTGGACGGAGCTCCGCCTCCCAGACTATTCAAAGGGCTCACTCACCTCTCACTTGCTTAGTCATCAGCCCTTTTTATAAGACACACCATGCCGGCAAATCAGCGCAATATTACCGCAACGTGTGTTTTATGAACGTGCCATGGCGGTATCACGTAGCAGGAATTTTGCGGCATTCGTGCCGCCACGCTTGATAGTAATATTGCGGTAATATTGCAGTAATATTGCGGCTTCGCCGGTCTTATAAACGCACATTAAGCGTTGGCGCAACAGAGGGAGGTGTCATGGCCATGTGATGAATTACTGCCGAGCTCCGGCCGGGAACTATAATGAAAATGAAAGTAAACACGCGCTTAAGTTTCACTTTTGTAAACAGAATCAGCTGAGATGATCATTTGGAGCGTTGCGGTGCTCCGGGAGCTTTTCTCCGTTAGATCTGCAGCTCAGATCATCTGACAGCTCACAGGGATGGTGGAGGACAGACACCTGCGCAGCTTCAATCGCAATAAAAAGCAAGTTACGTCCAAGAAACACGGAAGTCCGCGACATTGCAGAGACCGCCCCCATACCTCCTTTATGCCACCATCGCGTAATCTTTTATAAAACGGACATGATTGCGCAACATTACCGCCACGGTCTGAGCTCTTATAAACGACCTAACGCTCCCTGATGCCGCATCGACGTTGCAGCAAATTGGCGGCATTGTTTTATAAAAGAGGCTATCGTGTGTTCTTCATGCATGAGCTCCTCCTGGTCCATGTTCCATCCTACCAGTCCCAGAGTAAACCTTACTCACGAACCAACCAGCCTAACTCCACAGCCACGCCACTTGACTCCTCTTGGTCACACCGCATCCCCGCCACCGCTCCTCGGATCCACGCGTCCCCGGACGCCACCTCCTTCCGAACTCCCAACTCCTTGTTCCCTGCTAGGCTTCGCTCAGCGGAGCCGACATGTATTTTTATATTTTGAATATATCCTCCACTGCATACTGTAACCCTTTTTACCTCGATCTGGATGATATTGTGGAGGAATTGCTCCAAAAAATGTCGCTGACACCGCGGCAATCTGCCGAGCTGGTCAGTGTTTGACCCACTTTGTCAGACTTAGCAACAGTAACTAAGGGGGGTGGGGCTCGGTGAAAGGTCAATTATATATTCACAAGACATCTGATAAGGATTAAAAACCTTTTTCCTCTCTGATGTACCTTGAATGAATCAGTTTCCTTTGGCAGCATGGCTCATACCACATGTGTTTGGGCTGCTGTTATCTTGCTTGCATGTGTGGTGTGTAAAGACTCAAAAGTGGACGAGGAAAGATTCTGTTAATGACTAATGGTAAAATGTTTGATGTAACATAACTAATGTTTGGGAACATAATATACAAAAGTCAGTTCATCTCATGTGATGCTACTGGTGGCAACAAACCTCTGAAACTGACATTTCCAAAATGACAAAAGCCCTTTCACACAATAAAGAAGTGATAAGGGGTGTAACAATTCCCTCCAATATTGATGTTTTTAATTTATAACTCTAGAAAAACTCCTGGTCATAATATTTGTTCTTTCAATCTCCTGACAAGACTTCAGGTGATGGATCTGGAACTTTAATGTATAAGAAGATTTAAAATCAATCATGACAGTGTTGTGAACACAAATAGGAAAGGGTTAGAGGTGAAGAGGCAACAAGGAGATAAGGGGACTTACCCATTGTTTGTCATTCTGGTGTTATTGATGAGCAGGACGGACATGGTGGGCAGGAGAAGACATGCAACAAAGAAAAAAGAAAGACAGCAAGTTATTTTCATTCAGCCAAAGAAAACGACTTCCTCTATCTGTCCCATTAACTTGACAGTTTCTACATTCCCATCAGAGATGATAATGTGAGAATAAACCTGGGTGACAACCAAGTTAAAAGCCAGTATCCAGGTAGTCACATCACTATGTTTGCTGATGACTTAGTACTGTATCACCACACTGTTCTTATTGAGTCCACATGCCTGTGAAAAGTCTCCTGCCTGGATTTAAATGTGTTTAAGACCAAATTAAAGATTTTGGATTCAGGAGCCTGTGATAGAACTTGTGTAACAAAGTCTGGGCATGGTCACAGACAGTAACCCCCAAATTCCACTATCTCCGCTCCGGCACGAACTCCGCAGCAAAAACGGTTCCTTTGTAGTCAATCAGAGATGTTCCACTACTGCGGCCGTGCGGCGCAGTGCGCCGCCCGCCGTTCCGCCATAGAATCGATCCTATTTTTGCCGGACGCCGGAGAACCTCCGCAGTCAATGTACAGAAATCACAACCGCCCAACAGGAAAGTGAGCAAGCACAACTTCCGTTATTTCACAATAAATCTATAAACAAAAGCGTTTTTTGTTTCATATGCACAGGTATTTTTATCTAATGACTATTACATGTATACATATATGTCTCAAAACATTTTTTACGTGTTTACACATTTGAAGACTGTGTTAAAACTATTTTAATCACAGAATGATTTGTTTGGATCTAACTTCTGCATTTATTGCTCGGACTGTATCGCGAGATCTCAAAATTCCCGCGCATGCCTGTTTGCGCACCTCAGGTCTCCGCACCGGGGCGGAGCCGTTGTAGAGCGGGTATACGATAGTATAAATTGAGTTCGGAAGCCAGCGGCGGCGGAGAGCGGGGGCGGAGTGGAGCGGCGATAGTGGAATTTGGGGGTAAGATGACTTTGGAACACCAGGGTGATGCAACATACAAACAGGACCAACAGTTAGAATTTTTATCAAAAGCTTTTACAGTTTTAAAGGTTTGGAAAACCCTCATGGGAATATATACATGTATATATACGTTCATACTTTCTGAACTTTAGTTGTGGGCTCTGCGTGTTCATGTTTGGATGTTAATCATGGACTTATTTGGACAAAGATGGTAAGCTGTGGTATTGATTGCACCAAGAGACCATCCAAGAAGTCTCTGCTTCATTTTTATCAATAAGTAAAATTATATTTATGTACTTTATTTCGCTGGTTGAATGGGGGAAGATGCTGTGTGTTTAACATAACACTGCTTGGTCAAATATGGGTTGAAATATAACGTGTTGGTGAAGCTGGCTGGGTACTCAAACTCGAGCTAGGTAAGGTAACCGAGGCTAGCTAGGGAATGCTTCGGAACTTAGCTGGTCCACCACGGTCAAACATCTGCAAGGTCACCGCTGCAGAATGGAGGTTTGCCGAGTTTCGGTAACATGCCTCTCCTTTTAACAGCGACGGCCCTGTGATCAGAGATCCGCGAATCTGCCACTCCATCCTTGCGGAGGTAGGCACCCAGCCTCTCCTGTCTCCTGTCTGGGAAAAGCTGCTACACACAGACAGCCACAAACTCCCTTCTCCCGAGGGAGTCGGGACGTGCAGCCTTGCTACCGTCAGAGGCTTTCGTTGTGCTGGTCGCCTGTGGAGCTCTCTGATGGAGACTACAGAAACACTGCAACTCTTGGAGCTGCTTTATTCTGGAGTTGCTCAACCACGTTTCTCTTGCTAAAAGCGCCCGAAAAACTCCACTAGCTCTAGGTTAGCGTGTAGCTAATGTGCCGTTGATCTCCCCCGTGGCGGAGAGGAGCGTGAGCTCACTTAAGCAGCCATGGCGCCCGGCTTCGATCGCAGAGAGCTGAGGCTCTGCTTGTATTTTACAGTCCATATTACAGCTCCACAGGCGACCAGCGCTGCGACAGCCTCGCATGGAAGCCAGACGGCCACGTGATTCGCTATCCTGGAGCACTGTCGCTTCGGGGCTTAGCTTAGTTTAGCTAGTAGCAATCGACCACCCTCACTGTCCCTGCCTCAGCTCCACCTCTTTTTCCCATTTATGGATTGTCTGGGCGTCACGAGATGTGTGACACGGCCAAAATGGCGGTGATGGGAACCTCCCATTTTGCAATTTCATATTACGAGCCCAATGGGATTATAAGTCCATAAATAAATATGTTGATGGCGCTCCCGCGGCAGGGAAGTGCAGAGCAGAGCTGAGTGAAGTTAGCTTCCCACCCACGAGTGGTTAGTGCTACGTTTGTGCTGGATTTCTGATGTGGGTGGGGGCCAACTTCACTCAGCTGCTGAAGCTGGTCTGCTGAACAGAATGCCCGCTGCCGCTGGGACACAGACAGCAGCAGCAGTGTTACTTAGGCAGAAATTTGCATTGTTGTCCGGGTGGAATTCGGGAGAATGGTGGCCCCGGGAGATTTTCGGGAGGGGCGCTGAAATTCGGGAGTCTCTCGGAAAAATCGGGAGGGTTGGCAAGTATGGCAGCCAGTCTTTGCTGCACATTCATTCTTGACTCACTTAAGTGGGAACTTACTTAGGAACCCTGACGGTACTTTCAGTTTCTGCTTCCACTTGTTTCTCTTCAAACCCTTTCCCTGTCGGCTGAATTGACAATCAATTCTCTTTCAGAATCCTGCAACACCCTTAAAAAAGCCAAACTACTAAGGCATAAAAATCAACAATAACTAGACAGAGGAACACAGCAGGAAAGTTTAATCCCCTAGTGGCTAGCTGCAGTTTAAGTTGTAAGCTCCGCCCCCCTAAGGTCAATGGGACAATTTATGGGCTAAAAAATGCCACATCACTCCGCTGTTGACAATTCTTACATTGCTGATGCATTTTTCAGATGTAACTTTTTTCTATTTGTTTATTTGTGCTTGAAAAATGCCCCACGACTGTGAGCTGGTGAGTAGGCAGGACTTTCAGTCACACAACTCCACTGCTCAGACTCTATGCAATCAAACAATGAAACATCTATAAAATGTACATCCTGGTTTCTCATTTCAAAAGCAGCAGTCAGTGAAGACTGTAAAGCCCCACAGTCCCAAACACTCAGTGTGTTTACATGCGCATCAGAAAACCGAACTTTTGCCCTAAAAAGACTGTTGTTTTTTTAAATGCATGTAAACGCGTTAGTCTGGCTGAAAGTGAACTTCTTCTAATTGGGCTGAAGCACCCAGATAATGCGGTAGTTATCTGACTTCATTCTGCATGTAAACGGGGAAGCCGAGATGACCAGAGTGGACGCTCGCGTTCCGGAAGTAACACGGCCGCAGTAGCGCTCGTCTGATAATATCACCGCCACAACGTAACACGCGTAACAACAACGTAATCTAACAGTGCAGTACGTACCAATACGCTGTGCTGCAGCGTTGTTGTTGTCCATTCTTTTATCCATGGTGCATATCCTGTTTCAATCTCGTCTCATTTAATCCTGCCAGCGTTTGTTTACAAGTTGTGTTGCTACAAGCTAACCTGAACAATGCCCGACATGAAAGGGTGCATGTCGCCCCCTACTGTACCGGAGTGGAACGAACTCCATTTGAGAGGTCGGTTTTCTAAAGCGCATGTAAACGAGGATAAAGACTCGCAGCTTATTATCATAAGTTCGACCAGGATCGACTTAGATGTTGATACTGCCCATGTAAACGTACTGACTGTTGTCACTCATTTACTTAGTTTTTAGCATATTTAAGACATTAGCATTACTGTCATTTTAAAATAAGTTCCAGCTAGCCAAACTTTTCATTTTATGCTATTCTATTTTAGTATTTTTTTGTACTTTCATTTTTATTATTACTGTGGTTGTGATGTTTTTGTTGTGTTATTACTTTCTCACCATGTTTTTGCTTTTGTATTTTGTTGAACACTCTGGGCCACCGTCAGAACCTGTTAAAGGTCCCATATCATGCTATTTTAAACCTTTGAGAGCAAAGGTAGTCACAATATATGATGAAATATTACCGTTGGCACTATTGAGACGTCATTTATCTTAAATGTGAGTTATTTTCGTCAGCCTGAATTTATATCCAGAAATGAAATGGTCTGTTTCAGTGAAGCTCCGCCCACGCCTGCTCCAACAAAATGCGCTAGCGTCTTAGGCAAGTCAATTGTTGCATTGGTCTTGATAGTCTAGCGGTTAAAGCATCTGCCTTTCATCTTGTTTTGCCATGTCCTGTTTCAGGTTTGATTTCCGGTGTCAGCAGTAATTTATGTAGCCAGCTAAAGCAGATTTCATTTATTTATATTTTAGTTTTATTGATTATTTTCTGCCAAATATTTTGTGTCTCTAAAGATCTTTGACTTTGGTCATTTCCAAGCAGCTTTTTAGTTGATCTGCTCACCTCACACTCATGGGTTAAAAAAAGAAAGTAATAAAACAAACAAAAAAACCCCCAGATTACTCCTTTTATTTTAAACAGTTTACCAATAAAGAGGTGAAAAGAGGAAAAAAGTTAGTGCTGAGACAGAGTTGAACCGGTCATAACAAAACAGCATGCAAGGCTAACCACTAGGCTACCAGGTCCGTTACAAAACACCAGTCGACTAAGACATTATCCTGTGCTGGCCATTACGTGTGCCTTTGTGGATAGGATGCATGGTTTTTATGGCGGTGTTTTATCCCCAATGCAGAAGTAATTTGTCATATTATCTGCTCTGGTACCGGGTTAGACACTCAGTTTCCATCGAGGCTTTTGCCGGCTTTTCCAAAAATTCTGAAAACTTGCAGCGGAGACAGGGAAATGCATGAATGCAACCAAAAATGGGCTTGGGGGTAAGGAAGTAAGGTTTTTTATAAGGAAATAACAATATCACATGGTAAAAAGCTCCAAAAAGTTAAATTTTTACGATATAGCTTCTTTAATGCAAAGTTCTGCTCATTTCTACAGAGGTCATCTCATCTTCCACCATCCTTTACTGGTTTTGTTGAACAGTTTTCAACCTTTCATCATTTTTCTATCATGGTTATTACTTTGAGACAAACACCATCAAAGAAGTTGTGTTGTTGAACACCAAACTCACACTTTATTATTGTGACATTGAAAGGAAGAAACCAACTTTAAAACTCTGCAAACAAATATCTGAGATATAAAATCTATCAGTGACTTGTTACCCAGTTTGAAGTTTCATGCCATACACATGTCTTTAGAAACTAAACATGTAAAATAATTATAGGGAAAAAAAAGCATTTGAAAGAAGACACGTTCTAAAGGATTTTATCCTTTTGAAACTCCTGAAAATTATTCATTTTTTAGTCAAAGACTGAACATTTATCAGTCAAGGTTATTTAGATGTTGGAGTTTTGAGGTTGAATGAGTTTCGTCCTAACAAACGGAATCGTTTAATGCAGGCCAACGTTGAACTGAAGTTTGTTGTGCTGAAAACTACGACTGACTTTGTGGAATTATCACAAAAGATGTTTAAAAAAAACTTAAATGTGCACATTTTACTTAGTTTTTTAAACAATCTACAATCTGAAAGTCAGATTAAAATGTTCTATACATTCCTTTGGACTGTGGTAAAAATAACTTGTAAAAAATTCCTTAAGATCTTTGCAAATCTAGTGTTCTTTTGATTAGTTTCTTCTGCAATTCCCTCATAAGATTGTACATTTCTGTCTCAGTGCTGTAACCTTCACATAAGCACTGTGAGCAACAATAGGAGCTGCATGAGTTTGGCATTTTTCTGCTGCTTCAATTCAAGTTCAGCTGACAATGCACGAGGAACGAGGCAGCTCAACGGTCTTACCTGGGTTCTGTCAAGCTTCAGATCTTAAGAAGAAAAAGACTAACATTAAAACACAAAGGAAAACTGGAACAGCTAGTCTGTTTGTTAAAATGATTAAATTGTATTAAAATGAGTTTTTAATGACTGATCTCAATCTTTCTTTGTCCAGGCTTTAACAATAATGACACAATGCTATTCAATAGGTCTTTTGAAAACAAATTCATAGGTTTTAATTTGTAGTAGATTTCTTCTGTTAGACACAGGGACTGATTATACATACACTCACCTCAAGTGGAGCTGATATTTTCTTACTTGGCAAGGCCTCTCCGCTTAGTGCTCATGACCGACTGCAGCTGGTAGCTTATCTTTCAGCATGAAAAGGCTTTGTTTGACAGCTGTTATTGGAATGACCAGTACTCAGAACAATTAGAACCTTGTGTCGTCCTCTGCCATAAATCTGAGGCCCTGTCCACACGTAGCCGGGTATCTCCCAAAACGAAGATATGTTTCTACGATTCGGCCTGTCATCCACACAAAAATGCACATTTACGCAACAAAAACAAATATTTTTAAAAACTCTGGCCAAATTGAAGATTTGTGTTTTTAGCGTTTCCGTGTGGACAGAAATAACCGGAGTTTTAGGTCTCACATCGTCACTGTCTGCGACAAAAATACTGACGGCCCATGTGCGACCTGTGGTTGCACTACAACATGGATGCCCTCAGAGCTGTGCTCGCGTTATCAATCGTCTAAGCGTTTTTTGACGCTTGTTGACTTTAGACTCCAAAACTACATTTAAGAGCAATTCTACCTCCTTATTGGTCCACACAAGTGAGCTAGGCACCATGTTTCATGTTTTATTGAAGTTGAGCAGGAAGACAAAATGGATAGGATTTGGGGGAACTACTGCCACCTACAGGTCTGGCATGCCTATGAATGTGCTTAACAATGCACTTATGTGGTTACGTGTGCATGGAGTTTTTTCTAAAAACAAGGTGTGGACGCTATTTTTTGAGAGGGTGAATATTCACTTTAAAAAAAACCCGGCTACATGTGGACAAGGCCTGAATCTGCCTCTTGACATCATCCTTGAACTGCAATCCGGACAACCTGCTGTTTGTGGCTAGTCTGGCCTTAAAGGGTGAGTAACACCATGGGCGGAGACTTATTCCAAGCAGACTTCCTGTTAGAAAAATACCTGCAAAATAGGCGTCACCTGGAGGACCGAGGGAGCGGCACTGAGGCAGTGATTGACAGCACCACCATCCACCACCCCACGTGGGCTCTCGGAGTTTCCCAGTCGGAAAAACTAGTCATTTACAAGCGCGTGCGCACTCGCGCGTGTACAGGAGCGCACAAACAAGCAAACCTAGCGCTCAGGAGAACAAGCAGACTCAGAAGCACCAGCAGGTTCGAGGATTTACTGTCCACCGTGATCACCAGAAAAAAAGGGGAGGAGGAGGTTTTTTTTCAAGGAGGCGAGCGGCTCCGAGCTCTAACGTGTCATATCGGCAGGTGAGTGGTTGCGCCAGGTGGAGGTGCGGCCGACTCAGCTGGAGTCCAGTGCAGCGCAGCCACGTAGTAAGGTAGACAACGTCACCGTGCGCTGCATCTCTACAGCAATCAGCTGGGGCTGATTCTAAATCAGTGTGGAGCAGAGTTTTAACCTGAAGGTGGAGATATAATTATGGTTTTTGCCTGTAATATTACATTTTACGTAAGTTGAACTAAACTGCCAAAATAATGATTACACATGTCTACAGCACTATTAGATACTCGTCTATACGGGTTATCAGCACAAAAAAGTTGATTTAGGTGTTACTCGTTCTTTAAAGGTGGGCTGGAAAAAAGTTAAAGGAAGTGTTTGGCAATGCAAGTGTGGTGACGCGAGCAGATGTTAAGGAGGATAAAGATGACAAGAGCCATGGGATGGGAACAATGTTTTTTTTGAGCAGCCTCTGGAAACTGTACAGGTCATATCCATGTTCAATGGATTGTCACATGCATGTAAAATTTGATAAAAAATGTCTTCATCATGAATATTTTTGACAAGAAGAAAAAGCACCTCATTACCACAAAGGCTTGACGGTATTAGCACAGGTTTGTGAATGAACAGCTGACCCAAATGCAAAAGTACACTGTCTGCCTCTGAATTAAAGACAACATGTCTATCTTCCTTACTGCCCACTGGCAGCAGTAAGATTCAAGATGCATGGTCAGCCATAGTGTATAACATGATTGATGTATAGGAAATGTCTCACAGACGCAGTGGTACCAGTGAATGGAGGGCCCCAGACCATCACAAGCTGGCAAGGGGGCTGAAGTGTCTCGCCTAAGGATAAAACGACTGTGATAGACTGAGTGGGGTATGAGCGTACAACCCTCTGATTACAGGGCGGGTGCTTAAATCCTCCTTGAACTGTAGTCATGACGTGAGCAACTGCTTGGTACTGACTTGAATGATGTGAAGAGATGTCCCCTCAGCCAAGCCAAGTGGCAGAAGGACAGGGCTTGTCTGAAGAGGAACCTGCTTTGGGGGGAGGATAAGGTGGTCCCATACATTCACACCCACACCATCACTGCAAAACACTATTAGGACCACTGCTGCCAAGAACAGAAACCCATTCAACCTAGGTCCACATGTAATGCTGTGCCCCTCACTCTGGATGTGCTGTCTCAGGTGTTAGCAGGCATTGGTTATTATGTGTCAAACAATTCATTGAGAAGTCACAGAGACATTGACTTCAGACTGGATGAAATGATTATGACTTCTAAACTGACGTCTCATGTTAATTACTTTGTGGGAGTGACAGATGTTCCTGATCCTGTATGGAGAATAGTGATGACTACTCGTGGGAAAAGTGTTCTAAATTATTACAGCAACTCAAAAATAATCTTTGATAATAGATAATGCAATAATGAACCCAATACTGTAAGATTAACCATCGATTCTCTTTAGAGAGATAAAGATACAGTAGATGTAGATTGGCTGTCAGCCATTCACCACCTGATACCTACCTCCAGTTCACCCTCCTTTCTTCACTCATTAACAAGACCCAGGTACCTCTCCCCAACCTGGAGTACTCTTTTCTGGTTCAGAACCTTGGCCATAGATTCCTAGGTGCTGATCTTCACCCCAACCACTTCAAACTTGAATGTGAACTTCAATTCAAACTCAATTTAGTTTATTTATACAGCGCCAAATCACAACAGTCGTCTCAAGGCACTTTACAAAGTAAACATTTCAACTGAACCTACTTATCAGTGCACTGAGTTCAGTTAATTATGCAAATCAGTAAAAGGTTTCCTATATAAGGAAACCCAGCAGATTGCATCGAATCACTGACTTGTGTCAGTGACTTTACAGCAATCCCCATAAGCAAGCATGACTTAAAGGTCTAAGTTCACTGAAGCTTAGAGGACCACACCATTCTTGAAAAGCGGATATGGATTTTTCTTCTAGCTAAAGAAATCTAGTTGTTGGGTTTTAACAAGTTAACTGAAGTCATGTTTCATACAAGAAATAGATTTATGTGGACAAGAGATGACTGCCGAAGAGGGAGGATCTGAACCTGGTTACTCACCTGCACATATTCAAGGTGTTCCTTCAAGCACCAAACAACCAACTGAGTCTAACCAGATGTGAAAATCCAGCAGCAAGGTAAAAACCACCTATATTAACGAGCCAACAACTGTTTTCATCTCTCAGTCTGCAACCAGACACTGGGGGGTGTTTTTAGCTTCTACATTCTGATTCTGGTTGGATGTAAAGTACATGTATTTGTAGTCAATGAGCACACATGATTGCTAAAACGAATGTCACGCAGCTGTCCTTTTAAAATAAAAGCATTGCAAAAGTCAGTTTTAAAATAAAAGGAGATGTTATGGATACAGATGCAGAATTTACAGGTTTCATTTTCCATGAACCTCATGTGGGCTGGGTTTGGGACTCGTTGGCTGGTTAATGCCCAGTTCTGAGTCTTTTGAAGAAACTGCACATGGTATACTTCGGTTTGTGGATGGAGAACGGACGTGTGCAGAGCATCTTTACAGTCAGATGGAGTGTATTTCAGCAAAAATAAATGGACAGAAACTGTATTCAGGCAGCAGAGGAGCGAAGCAGCTGCAGAAGTGAAGAAGCAGAAGGTTAAGAGAACAGCAAGCTTAGCTCTTTGTCAACACTGTCAGCAGCCAAGGGTTCAGCTCTCCACGATGCCAAGGCCACTGCCTCACACACACCTCACAGTCCCGTTAGCAGGGCTGTGACAAGTGAACACAAACACACCTGAACTCTTCTGCTGGGTGTTTGGAGGAAAACCCATGTTTTAAAGGCTGATCTGATAATTTGGCACATCCTGGTGAGGCTAAAAATAAAACACAGCTGGGAGGTGAACGCTTTGACATTGTGAGGAATGATGGTGAGCTCAAAGTTCTAACTGAAAAATACAACCAAGTGTCCACACAGAGGGATGCGCTACCATGATGATCTAAGACCATGTGTGTCCTGCACAAGAGAACATCACTAGATCTCTTTTCAGATTCAGTTTCTACCTTTTAATGTGTTTTTGGAAGCTTCTTCAGTTCTGAAACTTGGGTAGGGAGTAAGCCTCCTACTCCCTACCCAAGTTTCAGAACTGAAGAAGCTTCTTGGATGACAGGCAAAAAATCTTGAAGGAAAACAAGAAAAGTCCAGTTGTTTCCAACTAAACCTTCAAGATTACCATGCCCTGGACAGCCAAGAATCTACACAAAAGACATTTTTGAAACACCTGTTGTCCTCAGACAGCAAATATCAGTTTAAATGTAAATCTGTTCACAACGCTATCTCAGCACAACCCAAACCAAGAGCTGTCACTTTACCTCCTGACTGCAGTCCAGCACACAGAGTTTGGAGCACTGCTTCTTGGCATCCATCAGGATGTTGAACATGGTGCAGACCGACAGCGGCACCCGGAAGTCTGTTGACTTACTGGCTTTTTGCATTTTGGCATCAAATGAAAATTTTGTCCTGCAGAACAACACAGAAGATTATTGATCCCAGGTTTATTACAGCATAATGAGAATAAAGTGATTCTTTTGCTCACATTGATGCAAACAAATGACAAAATTCCATTCATTTTGTTATTTCAATTGTACACCAATTTTGGCCAAAATACTATTTCAATAGGTGATACAACACATTTCCAGCTATTGCAACATCTCAGTCTGACCTTTTGACACAAGCTTCCATCATGTCGCTGGCCATCAGTTTGAGTCTTTGCTCCAGATGTTTGGCAAACTCTGGCTCTGGCCAGTGGAGGTCCAGCACAAACATCTGAAGTGCGTCCAGCTTCCAGAACAAATCCTCGGAGGTAGCTGAGCCATTACTTCAGGGAGGATGAAGAAGGTTAGAAACTGAAATATAAACTTTCACACAAAACCTGTTGAGTATTAACAGGTGGGATCTGTGATAACACACTTTGGTTTCAAACTGATTCAACTCAACATTAAAGCTGAATGTAAAGAAGAGGTGAGCTTTATTTTTATATAGAATTTAAAATGAAAAGGTTGATGAGAGGCTTTAAAACCTAAGAACACTGTAAGCATGGTGGTGGTAGCATCATGCTACTGATGGAACAAAGGAGGACTACCTTCAAATGATGTAACTACATCATCAGCTGGATGGCTGAAACGTGGATAGTGTTTCAACAGGACATGACCCTAAACACATACAGAAACACGACCTAGTTTCTGATTGGATAATGAAGGCTAAAAAGGCTAACATGAGGCTCCTGGAATGACCTTCCTGAAGCTGCAACATAAACCTGTTTGAAACTTTATAGATTGTGTTTAGAAGCTGAATCTGTCACAAAACTCATAATATCAACCATAGGATGGATGATGAATCCCAGAAATCTGTGGTAAAGTGACATTTAACCATATGACATGCATATTTGTAAGATTGTAAATATAGTTCTGACCCTGTGTGGAAAACAGAAAACCCACAACAGATTAAATGTACACGTAATTCTTGTTTTTTAAATAACTGGAAGTTGTATAATCATTCCACCCTGGAACAAGGATGGTTATAATCTATCAACCATCAACAGGTTTTGGTTCAATTGGGTGTGAAGCTGCATGGTTTCAGTAGAAACAGACAAACACCTTCCTGTCATCTGTCTCCTGCATACAGGTTTCTCAGCAACACATGGACAGCCTCTGTACCAACATCCAAGTGTACAGCGCCCACAGCTAGAATGATGGCCACAGGAGGGGAGGCGAGGGGGGGGTCAAAACAATTGCCACTCACTCTCTCACTTTACTCACTTTGCCTTTAAAAGACTGTTACCTTAAGAAGTGGCACATAGAAATCTGTGCTTTGGGCTGAGTCCATGGTGCAATTAAGCACTTGGTGGCTATCCCCCTCATGTCTAATTAGTGGTGCTCTTCGCAGAGCGTGCTTCGCCTCACTCCCTGTGGAATGGGACGATCCCACTCACCCGTCTGTGCTGGTTAATGAAGTGCCAGCTTTTTTTTCCTTCTCTGTTTGTTTCCAAGGGTAGCTGAGGCCCAAGTGAAGTGAGGTAGAGGAGAAGTATGGTCTGTGCTGTGGGAAAGGCTGGGGGAGTCAGACTGAGAAGCCTTTTTAAGAAATGCACCCTCAACCAGTCTCCTGAGACCCCCCACCCACCACCTCCCCCCACCCAAATGGCCACCCATGCTGGCAGACCTGCTGTAGACTCACTTTCTCTACAAATGATCAAAACACTGATTTACTATTCAAAACTGCATATCCTGACCTTGCTAAAGGAAATTTGTTTCTCTGACTGTTTTAATTCATTTCAACAGTGAGTGAACGATGTTTCCATCAGCTGATTTGCCGTTGATCAACAGTAAGTTTTTCACACAGCACTTTCAGAAAGACTCAACTGTTTTCCCTTGAAGTCAGAGAAACTGGACAGATTACAGAATGGTTAGAAAGTAATCTCTGGATAATCATCTCTAACTGATTCACATTTGAAATCAATCCAAATCAAGATACCCACCCTGGCTTATCCAAGCCAACCTTAGCCAACACAAGAAGGGCTGTGAACGGCCAATTTAAGATGCTAATTATCATTTCAAGAACATCTACAAGTGATTACGTTTTAAAGCCACCCCCACTAAAGATGGCCGCTACAGCTAGTGAATCTTTGCAAACATAAATAGTGATAAGTCGGTCACTGTTACAAATATGTAGTTAAACTGAGGGATAGCTGAGATTTGTTCACATCACCGTGTGAGTATTGATGTCATGGTAATCTCAATGGAAAACGATGACTCTGACAAACACATCCCTTAAAGAATTTAAAAGGCCTAAACATCTATAAAAGGAGCCGGTAGAGTTAAACTGACCTTACTAAACTACATTTAGATTTATTCTAAAATGTGGATGTACTTCCTTTTGAGATTTACTTTCCTGAATGATTGTCGCTCCGGAAGTAATGTTGGGTTTGTTTTGTAGGGGTTAGAATCTTCATTTCCTCACCATTCAATTACAATATCGTATTCTGCAGTAGCTAAAAATAATTCATGACGTAACGTCACAATGCATTGTGGGATGTAACCCTAGACAAACTAGTGTGCATTTTGCCCAGCTCATCTCAAAGTATAGTTTTGTCTCCTAAAGACGTTCAAACGGGAAGGAACTAAGCACTGCTGTTGGAGGAGGTGCAAATCGGACTCTTAATTCCCAAACCCATTTTCCAAAGCCGGGTAAGGTCCATGTCAACATGAAACAGTTGGAAAGGGAAACGGGCCAGGCTAAAGACAGAAAAAGCAAAGCGGTGGCAGTATTTATGTGGAAGAGCGGATTTTCACAGCGTGGAGCAGATCAAGGGGTGCACGTATATTTGTTCCATACATTTTGCCGGTGAGAAATGTCCAAGAATGATGAGCCGATAGTCGAAACGCTCTCAGCTGTAGAGTTATTTATCCATGAGGCAGTGGTGTAAACGAAGGAGTCCAGCTGAACGTCTCAGCCAAACAGCATCCAAACGTGGACGAAAAAGGCTTTTGACCAGAGGTGGGTGGTATGTAAAACACAGTGACACAAATAATAACCTTGATCTTTAACTTCTTATCTTAATCATTTTAAGGTTTTATCAGTGTTTCCTCTGTGTTTCCAACTGCCCCGGGAGAGGCGGCTGGCTGTGGCTGCCTGGGTGCTTCTCGTGCCTCCTCTTGGTGCCATGTGGTGGTGCCCGGGCAGCTGCTGCAAATCCTGCTGCTCCTTTTATGGCTTTTCCCTTTTCTTTGTTGCCTATTAGATCTGTACTCAGCCAGTTGTTCTTTCATTTTAGCTCTTTAGTGTGTGTCTGTTCCCTCCCTGGGCTGCCACCTTACCGTGGTGGTGGGGTTTGAGTGTCCCAATGATCCTAGGAGCTAAGTTGTCTGAGGCTTTATGCCTCTGGTAGGGTCACCCATGGCAAACAGGTCCTAGGTGAGGGATCAGACAAAGCGCAGCCCAAAGACCTCTTATGATGAGTTCAATGGATGGATGCAGTGTTCCCTCGCCCAGACGCGGGTCACCGGGGCCCCCCTCTGGAGCCAGGCCTGGAGGTGGGGCACGCTGGCGAGCGCCTGGTGGCCGGGCTTTCACCCATGGAGCCCGGCTGGGCACAGCCCGAAGACGAGACGTGGGTCCCCCTTCCCATGGGCTCACCACTCGTGGGAGGGGCCAAAGGGGTCGGGTGCAGTGTGTAAAGCTTGGTAGCCGAAGGCAGGGACCTTGGTGGTCTGATCCTCGGCTACAGAAGCTGGTTCTAGGCACATGGATTGTCACCTCTCTGGTGGGGAAAGAGCCTGAGTTGGTGTATGAGGTTGAGAGGTTCCGACTAGATATAGTTGGACTCACCTCAACGCATGGCTCTGGAACCAGTTTTCTCGAGAGGGGTTGGACTCTCTACCACTCTGGAGTGGCTCCCACTGAAAGGCGTCGAGCAGGGGTGGGCATACTTCTTGCCCCCCATCTTGGTGCCTGTACGTTGGGGTTTAACCCGGTGAACGAGAGGGTAGTCTCCCTCCGCCTTTATGTGGGGGGACGGGTCCTGACTTTGGTTTGTGCTTATGCACCAAACTGCTAGCCTGGCAAGCCATCCTATATATGTGAATATATAGTCTGGCAACGAACCATTGACATCTCTCAGTCGTGAGGCGGGATCTATGGTTGTCTTTCAAAATGTCAGCACGCAATTGGATAGCGCTAGGACCAATCAGAGTAACGAACAACGTGACGTAATCACAGCGACGGAAAAGCGGGAGGCATTAATGGCGTCTAACATCAATGATTTCTGTCGTTTATGTATGAAAAACTTATGAATATCAGGTGTACTGGGACATTGCACTACTTTGTTTGATAAAAAAAGAAGCCGCTAAGTATATCAGACAGACTTACGCACGTTGGAGTCTAAATAATCCAATTTTGATGACAATGCCGTTTCAAGCGAACGTGGTTCCTGCGTTGCCGCCATGTTGCTTGGGTTCGCGGCCGCAGCGCTGACGTTAACGGCTACTCCCGCTCTGTGATTGGCCCAAAATATAGAGCGCTGTGATTGGCCCAACCAAAACTATAGCGAGCTGTGATTGGACAGCCACAGCAGCGGATCAGGCTGCGAGGTTTCCAATGAAGCGTGCCTAGACCAAACTCTGCAAGGCAAGAATTTGGTCTAGTTCACTAGGCTACCAAACTGCAGCTCAGACTACCCACCCTTTTTAGAGTCCCTGGAGGGGGTACTGGAAAGCGCTCCTTTGGGTGACTCCCTCGTTCTGCTGGGGGACTTCAATGCTTACGTGGGCAACGACAGTGAGACCTGGAGAGGTGTGGTTGGGAGGAATGGCCCCCCTGATCTGAATCCGAGTGGTGTTCTGTTATTGGACTTCTGTGCTCGTCATGGATTGTCCATAACGAACACCATGTTCAAGCATAAAGGTGTCCATATGTGCTCTTGGCACCAGGATACCTTAGGCCGCAGGTCGATGATAGATTTTGTTGTCGTTTCATCTGATCTGCGGCCGCATGTCTTGGACACTCGGGTGAAGAGAGGGGCTGAGCTGTCAACTGACCACTACCTGGTGGTGAGTTGGCTTCGATGGTAGGGGAAGATGTCGGTCAGACCTGGCAGACCCAAACATGTTGTGAGGGTCTGCTGGGAACGTCTGGCAGAGTCTCCAGTCAGAAGGAACTTCAATTCCCACCTCCGACAGAACTTCGAACGTGTCCCGGGGGAGGCGGGGGACATTGAGTCCGAATGGGCCATGTTCCGTTGAGTTCCATTGTCGAGGCGGCTGACCGCAGGGTGGTCGGTGCCTGTCGTGGCGGCAATCCCCGAACCGGCTGGTGGACACCAGTGGTTAGGGATGCTGTCAAGCTGAAGAAAGAGTCCTATCAGGTCTTTTTGGCCTGTGGGACTCCGGAGGCAGCTGATAGGTACCGGCAGTCCATGCGGAATGCAGCTTGGGTGGTCGCGGAGGCAAAAACCCGGAATGGAAGGAGTTCGGTGAGACCATGGAACAAGACGTCCATACGGCTTCGAAGAAATTCTGGTCCACCATCTGGCGCCTTAAGAGGGGAAAGCAGTGCACTACCAACACTGTTTACAGTGGGTGTGCTGCTGACCTCAACTCGGGACGTTGTGAATCGGTGGGTCGGAGTATTTCGAAGACCTCCTCAATCCCACCGGCACGTCTTCCATGGTGGAAGCAGAGTCTGGGGATTTTGGGTTGGGCTCTCCAATCTCTGGAGCCGAGGTCACTGAGGTGGTCAAAAAACTCCTCGGTGGAGGGTAGAACGCCTGCTCCAGGAGTTCAAGTATCTTGGGGTCTTGTTCACAAGTGAGGGAAGGGTGGAGCGTGAGATCAACAGCCGGATTGGTGCTGCGTCTGCAGTGATGGGGGCGTTGTACCGGTCTGTCGTGGTGAAGAGAGAGTTGAGCCGAAAGGCGAAGCTCTCGATTTACCGGTCGATCTACGTTCCTACCCTCACCTATTTGGGTAGTGACCGAAAGAACGAGATCGCGGATACAAGCGGCCGAAATGAGTTTTCTCCGCAGGGTGGCTGGGCTCACCCTTAGAGATAGGGTGAGAAGCTTGGTCATCCGGGAGGGGCTCGGAGTAGACCCGCTGCTCCTCCACATCGAGAGGAGCCAGTTGAGGTGGCTCGGGCATCTGGTAAGGATGCCTCCTGGACGCCTCCCTGGTGAGGTTTTCCGGGCACGTCCAACCGGGAGGAGACCCAAAGGAAGACCCAGGACACGCTGGAGGGATTATGTCTCTTGGCTGGCCAGGGAACGCCTTGGGATTCCCCCGGAGGAGCTGGCCCAAGTGGCTGGGGAGAGGGAAGTCTGGGCCTCCCTCCTTAAGCTGCTGCCCCCGCGACCCGACTCCGGATAAGTGGAAGAAATTGGATGGATGGATGGGTGTGTGTCTGTGTTTGCATGGGATGGGATTGGGGGTGGGAGGAGGGAGATATAGAAGAGATCTTGGATGCTGATATGTGGGGGAAGGGTGGGAAATTGACTGTTGTGTGGTTGTTTTTAATATTGTACAGCACTTTGCATTGCACTTGTATGAAAAGCGCATAAATAAAGTTTGATTTATTTGATTTGAAAAAGAACTCAGAGAAAATGTTACTTGAGCACTGTGACAGGATTGCCAACTTTTGCATTATTCCATTGTTGTTGTTGCAACCATAGGCTGCACAAAAGAACGGGCATTGGCCCAGTCCCAATACTCACACTTCCACCCTTGCGCTCTTCAATTGCGCGTTCCTGTCCAGGGGTGCGAGTGCGTAGGGTGTCCCAATTCTCAAGTGCGGTAGGTGACCATGCCCCTTTTGCACTCTTGATCCGCACTTCGCCAGAGTCCAAATCGATGCAGACTTTGGGCAAGGGTATTACCCACAATCCATTGCTGCGTGGGAATTTTCAGAAGAAGGCTCAAGTGCCTTTTCTGAAAACATGTATTTTCAAATGAAAAAAGTTCATTTTAAGACGATTAATGATATTTATTCATGCTCTGAATGTTTCAGACTAAGATTTAATGTGGACAACAATTCAATTTAGTCAAATAATTGTTTGTTTGAAAGTAGTTAATAGAGGTTTTAAAAAGTAACACAAACAGCGACCTGCATCCCAGCTTGCATCGTGGTCGATGACACAATGCTCCCTGTACCAATTTGGCACACTTACTACGCACGCGAAGCCTTACTGCGAACCTCCTCTAAGTGCACTTCAGAGAAGGGCGTAGGGCGCAGTGCGAGTTTTGGGCTTGGGCCTTAGTTGCTCACTCTGCGTTGACTCCAGTTGGGTTTGGAGAGTGAAGGACCCATCCAATATGGCGGCAATGCTGTTACGCTCTCCAGCACCTAATGGGGCATCTATGTATTCATGTCTATGGCTGCATCTCCCCGCAGTGCATGCTGGGAACTGGGGCACATTTTCTTTGATTGACATTTCCCTCTTGTTGATACACGGCTCTATTGGTCAACGCTCTAGTCCCACATACATAAATAATTTCACTGTACAGGCCGGGAAGGGACTTAGAGGAGATATAAATGATGAAAGATTACCTACTTTATATCAGATATTTGTATCAGACAGTCAAATTTGAGCATTTTTGAAATTACTTTAAAATTTTTAAACTACTCCAGCTTTAACTTATTGATATTGATTTTAATAAAACAAAAAAGTATTGTAAGATTCAATACAAAGCCCCAAACTCATACTTGCAATTGTTTAGAGCTTTGTAACAGCAATAATCTACAGACTACAATCCGTGTATACTAGGGTAAGAGTTAAGATCACAGGGTTTATTATCCTGGTGAGAACAAATGAAAGAAAAGCATTTAAGAGCAAGTCACCACCCCTACCAGAGTCTTACTCCACCCACACTTCCTGGTTAAAAATGCACCAAAAGGAGGCGTCACCGGGTGGACCGAAGCAGTAACTGACAACCCCACCCCCACTACCTCAGCACGCGCGAGCACGCATGCACACACACGCACGCACGCACGCACGCACGCACGCACGCACACACACACACACACACACAGTGTACCTCTTAGCCAGTAGCAATGGCTCACTCAAATTCAATGTAGTGTAGCGTTTTAATCTGCAATAATGGTGGTTTTAGGCTGAATTTTAAAATTTTAAATAAGGACTACGCATTTCTAAAACATTATTAGACACTATTCATACAGTTTATCAGCAAAAAAATGTTTATTTAGGGGTGACTCGCTCTTTAAAGAATGACTACTCTGTTATTTTGCTTGGTGGTTTAAAGGAGTTTGCTACCATTGCATTACTGACTAAACATTTGCTTGTTATATTTTGACAGATCTATTTTGCGATGATTGAACTACCTGTTCAATGGCAAGGTTTGCAGGTCTGTTTATCACCCATTGATTGAAATCAGGTGTTGGAGCAGAGAAAAATTAAAGCATGCAGGACAGTGGTCCTTGAGGGCCACCGCTGACCTTGTTAGACATGTCAGTGTAAGGCAACAAGTAAAGATGGAGCTATAAATAATGGAATTTTCAAATGTCATTATTATACCCTAAATAAAAGTAAACCTTATGTTTTGACTGATTAAACATCCAGGTGTTACTTTAAAAGGATTTCCTCTTCTGTCTTTTTTCAACTTACAAAATATCTGGTAGATTTATTCCACGCAAGCTGCAACAGAAAGAGTTTGTGTTATTATGAAGGTATTGTGGCATGCACACTGCACTAGCACAGCAAACACATGAAAGACTAAAACCATCTTATTAAGACTGTAAGGTATGATTAGTGCATGCAACACTCCACAAACTAAAACGCCACAATGCCACGTAACACTCTGACATGCACTACTCATGCAGACAAAATCATGCTACGTTCATTCAGACAAACATGTGTTTCCCTTTTGTAAACTTAAGGGACATACTTTATGCTGCCATGTGGGTCTTTACTGCCTAGGTTTACTAGGTTTCTCTTGGTTCATTTCAGTTTTTCTTTACTTCTCCAATTTCTCCAATTTAGATTTTCATTTTCACATGTTGGTGTCTGCTTTCAGGTTCAATGTGAAGGCCTAGAGACCTCAGAGTACCCAAGACGGTGTGTTATAATCAAGTTTTAGGTATGCAGTGTCTGACAGGGTCTGTTTACCATACCATTTTATTTCTATAGCACATTTACAAACACAGCATCAGAGCTGATTAAAGTGCTGCACAGCCATATTCATTAAAAACAAATAAGACAGAAATAAACAATCAGATAAAACCATCAATACTAAGCAATAAAAGCATTAAAGGAAAAGTTCGCTTTTTTAGACATTAAGTTTTATGTGTTCCTTCACCCACCCAGTGCTCTGTAAACTTTGACCCATTTCACACACACCCCCCTGCCCAGAGATTTTCAGGGGAGAAGTGATTCAGAAAGGTAGTTCTGGCTAGTTTCGGGGGCGCTTTATCTGCGCCGTTTAGCCTCACAAAAGGATTAGCCTCTGAAAGCATGGCTAATTTGCATCTCACAAACAAAGAGAAAAAATTTACAACGTCACATTACAGCGGGACTAGTTTTTGTCATTCGTATCCCTGCGCCGCTCACCGCGGATATTAAACAGCGCTTCGTATGTCAGCTGTTTCACTGCCGAATGCCGAAAACATGTCAGACTCCGTCTCATCTGATGACGAATTTCATTTTAACACTATATCAGATGAAGAAGAAACTTATTTTACTACTAGGATATCTTTATGAGCCAGAGTACACGGATGAAAAATTGCATTTGCTACACAAAACACACACATCAACACAGATTGTTGACAAAGCTACTGCAGTCTATGATCAACCATCGGTGTAAAGATGATTGCATAAATAATGCGCTAAAATGCGAAGATGATTGCATGAATACAGCAGACATAGCGGAATAAATAATTTTTTAAAAACAAAACTNTGAAAAACCTTCATTAAATAGAGGAGGAGGACTCAGGTTTCACCTTTCCAGCACCTATAATGAATCTTTGAATCTTGTTCCCAAACAGTTACTGTTAGGGTTTTAATTAGCCTTTCCCCGGCCCCGCCCCCAGAACGGCTACTGTCCAATCACACATCATAGCAACTGTTACTATCCGACAACTCCAAACAAGATGATAAAGCTAAGCCTAATTTATCCTACTAAGCATTAGCCTCGATAGTAGTCGTGTCCCCTTCAGAACCTCCTCATCGAGCTCAACCAGCAGCATGAGTGCTCCCCCTGCCCGTGGCTGGGCGGAGGTCCGCCTCCCAGACTATCCAAGACCCTTTTAGATAAGACACACCGTGCCGGCAAATCAGCGTAATATTACCTCAACCGTGTGTCTTATAAACGCACATTAAGCCTATTGGCGCAACAACGGTGTCATGATCACGTGATGAATTAATGCCGAGCTCCGGCCGGGAACTAAAAATGAAAGTAAACACGGGCATAAAAAGTTTCGTTTTGTAAACAGACTTAGCTGAGATGATAAACTGAAGCGATGCAGAGCGCTGGGAGCTTTTCTCCGTTAGAGCTGCCTGCAGCTCAGATCAGCTGACATCTGACAGCTCACAGGGACACCTCTGCTCCTCAGATCCACGCGTTCCCGGACGCCGCCTTCTTCCGTTCTCCCAACTCCTTGTTCCCTGCTACGCTTCACTCGGCGGAGCCGACACTAATATATCCCTCCACTGCATACTGTAATCCTTTTTGCCTCGATCTGGATGATATTGAGGAGGAATTGCTCAAAAAATGTCGCAGACACGCATCTGTCTACTTCTTTCCATCACGGAAATCTGCGGAGCTGGTCAGTGTTTGACCCACTTATTGTCTGACTTAGCAACAGTAACTAAGGTGGGCGGGGCTCGGCGAAAGGCTAATTAGGAGTCTGAATTTAACACATTAATTATGATTAATTAGAAAAAAGTAACTCGTTAAAAAAAATTAACGCATTTAATCCTTTAAACCCAAGGGTCGCCCAATTGGGGGATGTTTGTTTGTTTGTTTGTTTGTTTATTAAGATCCCCATTAGCTGCTGTAAAACAGCTGCTATTCTTCCTGGGGTCTCCTTTTTAGTAATCATCAAACAATTTGTTATACATTAACATACTGTAAACACAAGTTATTCACACACACAAACACGCTCACATACAACCTACATAAACATACAACCCCCCCACAAAAACTCAATATGTAAAGCCCAAAAATAAAATCTATACATTAACCTCAAAACCCAATTTACCTCCACACACCTTTCTCTGATAGATGTAGATACCCATAAGTAAACATATATAGACATATACACATATACTATACATTCATTCATCTATACTTATCCAATTTACATTCTTTATCTTTGGGTAAACAGAAATATCTGAAGCTTTTTCTGAAATCTTTTTTGTTACTTTCAAACAACAAAAATCCTGGTAGTGCATTCCATACCACCATTGCTCTGTAGCGTGGGCTAGTGCCACATATTCAATGAAGAATCGATGAAGATGTAATATTCCATATAAATATGAATTATTAATCTTGATGATCTTTAAATGCTAATTTAACATTTCTTTAGGTTCTTTTATTNNTACCCAGATTTCTGGTACGGCCGAACTCTTCAAAAACAGTCTTTCACTTTTCCTGAACTTTTTCCTGATGTAATCATCCTCTTTGAAGTGTGCACTGCACAAACGAAAGGTTTTGACTCGTTCCAGCCAAGTATCCTTGGAGTAGCCGATTGCTAAAAGCCATGATGCCTTAGAGAAACGTCCTTAGCAGGAAAAGTGTCAAACCGAAAAGGTGATCCTGTAACATCCTTATTGTTATAACCCGGGAACCTGCAGGTACGCACCATGGCTCGATATATTTAAGAAAAACTACTTTTAAGTGAATTTAGAAGTTGTTGTTTCACTCATACAGCCAGGATTAGCAGCCAGACACGAGCCCGTTCTAGCTGCTGCGGTGACCGGCGCAGGGATACGAATGACAAAAACTAGTCCCGTTGTAATGTGACGTTGTAAATTTTTTCTCTTTGTTTGTGAGATGCAAATTAGCCATGCTTTCAGAGGCTAATCCTTTTGTGAGGCTAAACGGCGCAGATAAAGCGCCCCGAAACTAGCCAGAACTACCTTTATGAATCACTTCTCCCCTGAAAATCTTTGAGCAGGGGGGTGTGTGTGAAATGGGTCAAAGTTTACAGAGCACTGGGTGGGTGAAGGAACACATAAAACATAATGTCTAAAAAAGCGAACTTTTCCTTTAAAGGAAATAAAAGTGGTAAAAGAGTCACTGGCTGAAGGCCAATTCATAAAGTAGGTCTTTAAATGAGATTTAAAAACAGCCAGAGCAGATGCCGGTCTAACTGTTTAGAGCTGGAGTTTAGGAGTTAGAGCTGGTTCTTCATAAAAAATAAACCTGTTAGGAACGAAGTTGGTTTTTCACTGTTTACAAACGGTGCCTGAGAAGCTTGAAAAACTCCGTGAGACAGTGTAGAAATGTCAGTCTCGGTTCACACACCAGGATAATCATGCCAACTTTTGACCAAAGTGTTGAATTATCTTGGTCTGATTTTTGAGGACAAACTAGAGTGCTGCCTCCAAATGTAATGTGTAGCCAATCAGAAAGTGAGGTGATGGAAGCATGCTCCTCCACCATGGTTTTGATCTAAGGTGATTCAGCTCTTGATCTGTAGAGCTGACCTGCTGTCTGTGGTTTCAGAGCAGCTACAGGAGCTGGAGGCACACTCCAGGAGAGCAACAACCAATGAGCACCATGTTTAAAATCTGAGTTAGTTTAGTTTGTACTCTGCCTAATTTAAGATAAACTAGTCCACTTTGACAGGAATACACAGTCAGATTAGCAGAATAACCCAAGATCATCTCAGGTGCAGTTGATGAGAGTCAGAACGCTTGAAAGAGCTGCCCTGTCACTGGTTTTTATTGGATTCATAAACAACGTTTAAAACTGTTTTACACACTGTTGGTTCTGATAACACCACCAGATGGTGTTCATGAATTCTGGTCACTCGTACGTCCTGTTTGCAACGATGTTTAACAAGCACAAGCCAAGAGTGTTTACAAGCAATGACTGTTGTTTAAAATAACCCCCCCCCCCCACACACACACACACACAACCATACATACGTGTTCTCACACAGAGGTCCCATCCAGGTGGGTGCTGAGAAGCTGGGCATCTGGGGCAGTGAGAGAGGAAGGCTGGGGACTTTGGGAAGAGGAACACTGGCTAGATTGTTAGTTAACGACCTGCCAGGTCAGAACCAGGAACCAGGTGGATCGGGGGGAACAGTTTAAAGAATGAAAGACAGAAAAGCAGGTGAAGTAGGGGTGGGGGGTGACAGTTGTCATGCATGTGCACACACGTTTTCTGTCTGTAGTTAACAGGAAAGTCAGACCTTACCTTTACCACAACTTTGTTTGTTTTAAGCTTTTAAGCATCCAGTTTTGCTTATTTTCTTTCTCACAGTGGAGACACTACCAACATCACAATCTGTCAAATGTTTAGTCCACAATAACAGGTTCCTAATTACAGAATTAGCTATAAACAGGGTTCCAGTTACGGGGGAGCTAAGGGGAGCCCGGCTCACCTGAAAGAGTGACAGGATCCCCTAGAAGCCCTCAACTTACACCCAGGGGGAGCCCAAAAAAAGATCCAGTTTCTACCTATATTACATTATTTATATGGACTCTCAGCGTACCGGGATTCTCTTGAGCGGAGAGGATGGAGAGCTCTGATTATTCATGCGCTCTAGGCAACTGCGTCCTGCGCACGGCCACAGTAACATTCTCAAAGTGGCGCCACCAAATAAATATTATTAATACATGATTGTTCGTGTCTGCTCATATTCTCTGGTACTTTGTCTTTTATTCATGCCTGACTTGCTCTGCTGCTGTGGAGCTCATCACCCATGCTTTGGTGACTTCACATCACTGGCGCTGCCGCGCAGTGTGCAACTGTTTATGCGGTCGGTAGATCCTTTTGATCTGCTTAGTTCAATAGTAACTCATGAGGTGAAAAAGTAGGAAGCAGGCAGCAGTTGTTCTGCAGGACTGAGAGGAGATGCAGGAAGATAAAAAACAGACAGGACAGGAAAAAAGTTAAATAAAAAACAAAAAAGTGCTTGAAACGGAAAAAGTAGGTCGATTCATCCCGCTGCATGTTTTACCTTTATAAAGCAATAATTCATAAGCATGTAATATTTATATATTTGATATTCAGATCACCTTCAAAACCCAGTCCCACACCCAGGGCTGTTTCAAGGCATCTGGGGACCAAGGCAAAATAGACCCCCCCACCGGTCTCACTGGGCTCCCCCAGAAGCCTCTGTGTAATTCCTACCCCGACTATAAAAGGAAAAGGCAGCATGCACAAAAGTCTGGATCAACTGCTCCGATCTCTGCAATGAGCAGGATTATGTTCCTGATAATCTGGGATCTAGTTGGATATTCAGTTTGGTGCTGCCTTCAAAAGGTGTGTATGTGGGAGGAATAAAGAACACCATCCTGAAAATCACGCTGCAATAGTCTAAATATCATAGAGGTCAGCTGTGACTAGTTGGAAACACAAGTTGTGAGAATCTGTGACTGGTGGGTGTGGGGTGTATGATGCTGCTGTGGTGACTGCTGAGCACATCTTCTAGCTGTAGTTTAGCCTCGAAGCGGGCTAACACAGAATCTAGTGCTAAAGCTGCCTCGGCTCATTCTTACTTGACGGGCTGCCAGGTCTCCTGCTCGAAGCCGTAGTGGATGGACTGGGCGATGGAAGACTCCATCAGATCGATGTAGCGCACCACCAGAGGGATGAACACATCCTGCAGATGTTTGTGGAATGATCCATTACAGAGGTGAGCTGTGTGGGGGTCCAAAACAAGACGGGGTGAGAAATTCCTTTATTCTGTAATAATTACTCTCTAGATGACAGTTTTCTGGAATTCTTTTTTATTTATGTTTTGTTCACCACTAAATAAAGTGTTCAATAAAGTACAAAATATCAGTAAATGCCAGCAGTAAATAAAGCTTGAATGGATGGAGATATGTTCAGTTGCCACCACGGTGCACTCTTAGCCCGCAGCTGCACACGTGGTTTGTTTTACCGTCACTCATGCAGACGCTTCTGCACATGCAGATACTGTTTTGCACACACAGGAATTTTTTTCTTAAAACTTTATTGAAATCTTTTCTTTTATAACAAACATCACAGCCATCTGAGATGGTACTGCACACCTAGACCACGGCACTCATGACATTTTAACTTCCTCCTCAGACCAGGAGCTCAGCGTTTAGCGTGCATGTGCAGGATGCTTGTTGGTGAGCTGTCAAGCTGCTCAGAGCCAGTGAGCAACAGACTTTTAAAATGAATGAATGAATAATACTAAAAAATGCACTAATGCTTAAAATATTAGTCTGCATTAATTCATGCGTCAATGAAATAAGTTGACTTTTTCAGCCCTTTTTATATACAAACGCTTACGTTGGTGGTGATGGATCCAACAGCGAGACTCTGAGGGTTGTTTCTACACCTTGGTGAAACTACGTCACAAAGAATTAGGAAGTTGTGAAGGTTAAAGACGGTCTGCTGAGTTCCTCTGACTTTAGGAACTCAGCAGTGTGGAATTTCAACTTGTGTCAAATTCTGAATTTAATGAAGCGTATAAACTGATGTTCCAACAACAAAGCCTCTCAAATTTTGCATCAAGAGCTTTTAGATATTAACTTGACAGATCTGGTGGGAAAAAAGCTCTTTGTGTCAACGACCTTGACAAACTGGCACCGATTTCTCAAATGAAGAACTTCCAATAAGCAAAAACAACCAAACAAATCAGCGAACAAACAGCTAGAAACTGTAGCAGGGTTTAGATTTGACGGGTGTTGATGACACTGTGCACATCTCAGTCACAATCCTCCCAGTAGGCTCAGGAGAAACAAATAAACCCTCCCAGACGAAGCCAGGAGCCAGTCGGCAGCAAGGAGAGACAAAGAGAAGGAGTGTTGGGTGAGAAGCGAGTCTCGCAGGACTTCATTAGTTTTAATTCCTCTCGCTGCGCTCCGTGATGATTAACACTAGCCTTTTCGCCCTCCTGAGAGTGAGACATGCCTCCCCCATAACCACTCGCCTTCACATGCTGACAATCAAGTGAGCATTTAAATAATCTGCAGAGCAACTCAGAGAAGGGACACTTGGAGGAAAGAAACCTGACAGTCACCTGAGGTCAGCTGGCCTGCTACTACTCAGGCTTTGCTTTTAAAGGTCTAAATGATTACAAATAGAAAATAAAACGTGAAGAAAACTGGGATGCTAATGTGATCGAGGATGGAAAGTTTGTGTATTTCTATCTGACTGGAACTGGATTTCTTCTCACCCATTGTGTTTCACTTTATTCATAATTACCAGAGGGAGGACCTCATTTGTGCAAACAGTCAGAAGTATGTTTTTGCTCGGTCCATGTTTTGTCTCCGTCTATTGCCTCATTACGCTCCAATTCAAGGCGGCTAATGTTGTGACACTTGGAATAATTATAGCATGAACAGAAGACGGTAATTAGAAAAATATAAGATATGTGCCACAAAGACGAGATTTGTGGGTTCTTTACAAAACCAATCAAGTTTTTTGTTCCCAGCATTGCCCTTGGGCTGTCTGTCTATCTGCCTGCCTGTCTGTTACTGTGGTTGAAGTATTTGGGCATCAGCCATGTTAAATAACGCCTCGCATCTCGCCAAATCTCTACTGGCTCAGAGACAAAGCGCCACAGTCCACCAACGGCTTGAAGAGAATTCACTCAGCTCACGTTTTTTTCTCTTTCCCATCAGTCAAATAAAATGTGAGTAGTGAGGCTCGGTTTGCCGGGGAACAAAATATTTCAACACGCTAAAGTCGCGCGCTGCGGTGCTGAGGTTTGTTAAACATCAATCTGAGGTTTCCACAGTCACTTTTTAGGTTTTTGTTTTCTCACACAATGAGAGGACCTTGACGTGTGAAGAAAAAAACGATGACAAAAACAAGTGGGCCTTCAAAAACTGTTTCCCTAACCCTGAAATCATGTTGAGTGTTGCTTTGTGGGATATGTTCCAGATGGTTCTCTATTCACAAATTGACAAAATATCTCCTTTTCATCCCCTGGATAGTTCTTTATCTGCAGCTCCACTTTGTATCAGTACACAACAGTGAGTAAAGACTGACGGAGTCTTCCCTTGACCTCATCTCTCCCTCGTGTTTTTCTCTGCACTGTAAAGAATTTCAGATGCACTGATGTTCCTAATGTGTTGCTGAAAAAAATCATTAAAAATTTTAGAGCTCTGAATTAAGAGTCAATGGACAAAAATAATAAAAAAGAATAAATAAAAAGAATTACGACAAACCGATTCACAAATTTAACAATAAAAAGGTCACTTCTAGCAAGTATACAGCGGTGGAAACGCCAACTTTCATTTCAATACAAATTTATGGGCCTGGAGGTATTTCACAGGGAACTAGCCCAAGTTTTTTACCTTTTCTTTATCAATGTTGCTGAAAGGTTTATTGATTTCTGTAGAAATCCTCAACTCGATGGTTCATGACCCACCACGAGGTCCCAAACCCAACTTTCAGCCCAAAAGGTGTCTCTACCTTAGTTACTCAAAGTTGACATCCCTCAGAAGAACTAATATCCTGCACAAACAATACTTCCAATTGAGTACTTTGAACACAGTGCAGTAGGATGATTTGTATGTTTGTGTTAAAGCCTTGCTCCAGTGTTTCACAGCACACAGTTAACGCTGAACTTTTCTTAAAGTAAAGCATGTGATGTGTCATCTTGCCGGTGTGAAGAAGGAACACCTTAAACAAGACTTACGGTCAGCTTGAAGGAAGTTGTTGAGGAGCTGAAATAACGGGAAGCTATTCCAGGAGTCGACAGGCTGGACCTGCAGGACCGAGTCCATGTCCACTCTGTAGAGGGACAGAAAGGCCTCGGCGTGCTCAGCCATCAGGTCTGGCCACCAAGAAAAGGCCTGGTGGAGACACAAGTGTTGACATGTAACAGGATTAAGCATCACTGAGCGCTGACATCTGCATGTTTCTACTGTAACTAATTCAGTTTATTTAGATGGAGCCAACAAGAGTCTACTAAGGGACCAAGGGAGAAAACACTGATGACGACAGGATCAAGTTTCTTCTACTTTCATCAAAAATTACTTTTAAGGTGGAATTTAAATATTTTCCAGGATCTCAGACTGGTAATTATTTAAATACACAAACAGTACATATATGTACAAAATGTTTGTTTCACTACCTTCTTTCATAAAAGTATATTTTTCTGCCTACACCACTCTCAGTTACAGTTTGAAGTACTTTTACTTTAGAAACCTTAAAAAAACAAAAACAAATCCTGTTCATCATTTTCCTACACCGGTGATTTCACATGGAAATGAACGATCAGGATGGTTTAATACTGTTTGTTGACAGCAGCAGCTCACTGAAAAGGTATATTTGAAATGCCTGATGATTCACTCCTCAAGGCCACGAGTACAAGGCACTACCATGCCATTTCTCTTTACCCGTCTTGCATCTCTGCTGCTTCTTCTTCCTTTGAACAGAAACACTGACCTCAGGACATCAGAGCATGATTCAAAGCTGGTTGCACTTTTCTCTTTGAGGTCCTTTAACTGCCGCTACTAGAGGTCACTTGAGCAGGCTGACCTCGGTCTGCTGGAGAGCCTGGATGCTCTTTAGACAGAGTGAATTAGCAGCTACTTTCACCACGACACCTGTGAACTATTTTGAGCTGGTTTTTGGTTTAAAAGCAGCCAGCAGGCACAGCAAGTGAAGATGCCTCACATCTGCCTCTGTTCATTTAGACATCAGCTGCTTTTAACGGGCCGTTTGACTAATCTGATTGTGGTTATCTAGACCCTTTTCAGACACCTGACCCTGAATGGAAGCAGATTTGTGGGATCAGATAGAGGGGATCCTGAACCTGCTATGTCTCAGTGAAGGCTGATCTGGAAAATATAAACTACGTCCATTATATACATGAAAATCTGAATGTTTGCATAAAGCCGTGACCAAACGTTTAGAGACAGAACCGAGGGTTGGTTTCACAAAGTGAAATCATTATCATAGGTATCTGTGCCACGCTGGTGTATATTTATAAGATTTCATACGTTCTGAATGACTTTTTTGAGGATTATATTAAGTTTATGTAAAGAGTAAACATCTGCAGAGTTAATCCTTTTGCTAGGTCTCTACAGTTCACCCTGGCATGCTTCAATCAGCTCCTGGTCCAAATCCTGGCTAAGGGATTTCCAATCTATGTGTCAGACAGCAGAGGTCACATGATCGTGAACACCCATAAAAGCCCTGATTGCTCACCTGGTCAACGCTCAGTCATCATTTTCACCAGGTCATGTCACAAACTCGTTTCATCTCAGCGCTGCTTCCAAGCAGCTGCCTTTCCAGTTTAAATCCACGGGAATACATAGAGCATGTCCATCCTTTTACTGGTCCCTCCATGACTCCTTGCACTACTGTTCCCATGAGCACACGTTCAGGAGTTACCAGAATAAAATGCCTGTCTGTTTACACCCGGCGCTAGCACTTCCGCATCTGGGTCCTAACCAACACGCCACACCCCAGCTTCAGCGGTCCCTCCTCATCGGCCAGCCCGAGTCCTTACACTCTGCTTGAAGTTCATCAGAAGTTTGTGTGTTTTTATTTGTCTGTCTGACTCTAAAGGACTGACCCCGAGTTCTCATCAGGATCAAGGTCTGGGAGGTAACCTGGAAACCTCTGGGTCCTTCTCAGAAAAAAACTCACATCACAAACCTACGACTATGTCTGATGTTGCCTAAGTTTGATTTAAATTCATCTTAAATCAAGTTACAATCATGCAATAACATAACTGTGCAATGCGTTTTCTTCCCTGACAAACAACAGCATCTGATTGGTGTCGTGATAACACAAACAGAAAAAAAGTCCTGAACAAACTTACCTCGCTTACCTTTTAGAAGCAGAAGAAAATAAGAGACAGAAAAGACAAAATAATCAAAAACCATTTCTTAAATGCTGCTTTTCTTACTATACCATCCCAGCTTCTTCTTTACCACATAATGTCACACTGAAGTAGACATAAGTGTTTTACTTATGTGGTAATCTTGATCACATTAAACAATCTAAAAGTATTCAAAAGTACAGGAACTTTGAGTATTTTAACTTTACATCACTACTTTAGTCTAGATGATTCACACAGCTCTTATGTTTGAGATATTTAAATGACTAATCTAAGTTTAAACCAGATCTAAATAAAACGTCTACACAGAACCAGACCACAGCGATCAGACACCAAATCAGTTGGAAAAGCATCAAAACCCAGTAAGTTATGTGGTTGACATCATCCAGGTAAACAATTACAACTTCTAAATTTGAATGGAGAAAACTTTGTGGCATCGCTCTGACAAAACGCCTCTAATTTGTTGTTAACATCATATGTGTAGCTTGGAGCAGAGAGCCACTGGTTGTCATGGCAGCAGCAGAGAGCAGCGTGTTATTAATAGTGCAGAAACAGATGCCTGAGCGCCTCGCTGCCACTAAAGGCCGATGAATCTGCCACATCTCAACACCTATGATTGATCAGTTTTACACCTTGGCATCAAACTGCAGGCACATATGGGCCGTGGGCGTTGTTTTCATCATGTCTCCGCTAACAACGTTAATGCAGTCCTGCCACTTGCTGCATCATCTGCCACTTGATCTCAACTGCTGCCAACTGAAGCTAAGTAAGAAAACGAGTGGTGATGCAAAAAGTGATCAAGAATATAAATGAAATGATCAAATGACTTGAGGAACCTTCGTTGCTGACACGCAGAATTAAAAAAAGACAGCTGAGTTTCTCTTGAAAATGAACTCAAAGGCTTCAGATGTTTTCAGTTAAAGAGCTTGTTAGAAGTTCAAGAATTAAAAAACTTAGAAAACAAGTCACATGATATCTGTGCAGACGACCCTTTCCAGGTAAAATGGGGCACGCACACCATAACTCTGAGGATACGCTGAACGTGAGATCTTCACCCTTTGCCCAAACTACCTGGGGAGTTTTCAAGAAAGGAGATTCAACAAACTTCAGATGAACCCATAAACTCTCAGGTAACTTCTGTATCTTCATCGTGCTATACAACAAGCCACCTTGATTCACCAGGTCAATCATGGGTGGGGGTGGGGTAGGTCATGTATGTAAAACATCAGAAACAAGGAGAGTGATAGAAGGTCCCATGAGCAGAAGCGTAAGTCTAAATATTTGTGCCATTTAGGGTGATTTAGTCTAGATCTGAGTAAAGTCCCTTGGATAGACCTCCACTGGGCTGGTGTTAAAGCGCACTGGCATCTGGTCCTCCTGAAAGTGTGGGTCAGGGTCCTCTTGACCCTGAGTCCTGGTGCAGGGTTAGGGTTCCTAGGATCTGGGGTGCAACGTTAGGTTTGAACACCAAAGTACCAGCAGGAACCAGCTGTTGCTCCATTGGTTGTGTTATTAGAAACAAGCCAGGCCGATCTATATGAGCCAAGATTCTTCATCATGTTTTTTCCTTCATCATCAGCGCGTGGTTCAGGCAATAAGCCCCTCAAACCAAACCACATCTGTTACCGTGGTGATAGACTCAGAGATTTACCTCCCCCTCCTACTGGGACAGAAAACAGTTTCCCTAAACTCAGGAGGAAATTACTCAAAGTGTTCCCCACCACTCCTCTGGTGTTTGATTAACCCAACAGAAATATGAAGATAAAAACCCTGACCCCCACTTTCTTCTGGGGAATCCCAAGTTGTCCCGAGGCTAAAGAAGATCAGATGGGTCATCATCTAATCAGATGTCCAAACCACCTCAGCGGACTTCCATCATCAAGGAGGAGCAGCTCCACCCTGAGCTCCCTGAGGATGAGCTCTCCTTGCGTCCTAAAGCTGAGCACAGCCACCTTCCTGTTAGCTGGGATCTTGTTTTTCTATCATAATCTGAATCTCATGACCATAGTTGGGCGCTGGAGTGCAGACAGACCGGGAAACAGAACTGCAGATGAAGCCCTGATTTGTTCATCCATATCTCCTTCATCCTACCATCACTCATGAAGAAGATACTGAAATACATGAACTCTGCCATGTAAAGACACGCCCTCCCCAAAGCATGACTGGTTAAACCAAACTATAGTTATCCTTTAAACCTGTTTCCAGCAGCTTGTTAAACGTCAACCTGTTGTGTTTTTGCTGCACTTTGTTAGCTTGTTTCCTGTAACGTGGGCAAAGACGCACATATGAGCCTGCAGCTGACTCGTTCATAGACTCAAACCTCTACACGTATGTATGGAACAAGCAGCAAAGCAGAAATGTCACATGAAACATAAACAGGCTGTCACTCCTGATTTACCACACATACAGGAACAGTGTGAGCAGCATCTGCACAGCATTAGGGACGTTTCAGCAACAATGTTTTAAAAAATCCACAAAAACAAAGAAACAAATAAAAACAACAAAGACAAGCTGTTAATGTCACAGAGGTCAGATCTGGTAAAACCTTTTTCTAACTGATGTTTAGTGAATCTAAAACACTCAAAAACAAAACTATAGAAATAATAATGTAATATGTCATATCAGCACCTGAAGTCCATGGATGCTTTGCTAATGCATTTATATTTTCAGCTTCAGTTTGTTTTGAAAAGTGTTTGAGATCCTCTGTGTTATTTGTACTAAATTCTAACAAAACCAGACATAAGAGCTAATGTAAAGAAGACTGAAGTAAATACCTCTGAATGGTGCTCGTCGTTCTGCTGCAGCACTTCCATGCAGAGTTCCCCCAGCCTCAACATGTCCTCCAGCCGCTTCTCTGCTGCTTCCTGAGGGTCCACTGAAGGTTTTCCATACAATCAGACAAATGCATTACAGAAATTATTATTATGAATGTTTGACTCTACCCAATGACACTACGCTGTAGCAAGAACATTTATATCCCAGAAATCAATATTAAATTCTAACCTTTGCCCCCAACATATGGGTTGTGCATCTCTGGTCTGTAGCCTATATGATACATAAAAAATCTGATTCATTAAAGGCTAAAAATTTTTTGATTCTGTACAATATAACCTTTAATGATAATGCAATGTAATCTAATAGGACTTTGATTCAATGCAGTGAGATTTGGACAACTGAGCAAAGGAGTAAACCGTGTTAAACAGCAGCAAACAGGTCTCTTTTCAAATAACAAAACACTTAAGTGAAGCAGCTGGGATGAGAATCAGCTCCTCTAAATCCGAGACCATGGTCTTGAGTCGGAAAAGGGTAGAATGCCTTCTCCAGGTCAGGGACGAGGTCCTGCCCCAAGTGGAGGAGTTCAAGTACCCTGGGGTCTTGTTCACGAGTGAGGGAAGGGTGGAGCGTGAGATCGATAGGCAGATTGGTGCTGCGTCTGCAGTGATGGGGGCGTTGTACCGGTCTGTCGTGGTGAAGAGAGAGCTGAGCCGAAAGGCAAAGCTCTCGATTTACGTTCCTACCCTCACCTATGGTCACGAGCTTTGGGTAGTGACCGAAAGAACGAGATCACAGATACAAGCGGCCGAAATGAGTTTTCTCCACAGGGTGTCTGGGCTCTCCCTTAGAGATAGGGTGAGGAGCTCGGTCATCCGGGAGGGGCTCAGAGTAGACCTGCTGCTCCTCCACATCGAGAGGAGCCAGTTGAGGTGGCTCGGGCATCTAGTTAGGATGCCTCCTGGACGCCTCCCTAGGGAGGTTTTCTGGGCACGTCCAACTGGGAGGAGACCCAAAGGAAGACCCAGGACACGCTGGAGGGACTATACCTCTCGGCTGGCCTGGGAACGCCTTGGGATTCCCCCGGAGGAGCTGGCCCAAGTGGCTGGGGAGAGGGAAGTCTGGGCCTCCCTCCTTAAGCTGCCGCACCCGCGACCCGACTCCAGATAAGCGGATGAAAATGGATGGATGGATGGCAAAACACTTAAAAAAGTTATAGTTAAAAAAGTTAAAGTTATAATTAAATATTACAGAAAAATAAGGTCTGGTTTTAAAAAGCAAAGACTTGCCATGCAGCAGATGCTAGGCACTTGAAAAACTCAGCACTCAGCAAAATGGCAGAATTTGGAGTCTTACTCATTTAGAGCCTATCGATAATACGGAAACGTCTTGCCTCCTATTGCTAACAGCAGCGTGACTCCATTCACTCTGCAACGTTGATGTTTTATCTCCACAAATAACACAAGCTTGGAATTGGTTCTGTACTGTTGTGGAGTTGCTAATGCTAACAGTTAGCCTCTACTAGCCAGGACATACTGCTCTCTCCTGGCTGCTAGATGAAAGCAGCCTTCTGCAGTCGCGAGCCAAGATGGGTGAGTCCATGAATGTTATTTCCCTGTGGTGTAGAAGAGACTGGCTGTGCTGACCTGACCATTTCACCATCTATTTTCTATCAGTTCAATGTAATTTAATTCACCTATGTGGATAATAAAAAAAATACTAAAAGGCTTTAAAAAGGAAATCATACCTCCGCGTCTCTAAAGGTATTCTCACTCAAACACACACTCACCCCAAAAAGTTCTTCACTCATGCACACACATACCCTTAAAAGCAATATTACTCTAAATTAATAATACATTTATAAAAATGTTTTGCAATCTAGCACACACGCACGCGCGCACGCACACACGCACGCATGCACACACACACACACACCCTTAAGAACACCACTTCTCAATATCCATTGAGGTTACTGGTCATTAGAATGACTCCGTTTCATCAGGTTCCGTTCTGTAATTGGTATATCTTGGTCCAAAAGCTGTTTTTCAGTCTGGAGGTACGTGCTTAAACAGCTCTATGGTGCCATCTGGATGGTAACAGAGAGAAAAAACGATGACGGGGTGGGATGCATCTGCCAGGACATGCGTTGCTCTACAAAGGCAACGAGTTCTAAAAATGTCCTCCAGAGGTAGTAGCAGCAGTCCGATTATCTTTTGAGGTATGTTAATGACTCTTTGGAGACTCTTCCAAACTGCCTCTGTGCAGTTGGCGTACCAAGATGTTAGTCAGTATGTCAGGGTGTTTTCAATGCAGCAGTGGTTAAAGGCTTTCAGTAGCTCTGTTTCTAGCCCACTTTTCCTCAATGTCCTCAGAAAATAGAGTTACTGTTGGATGTTTTTTTTTTGTACCAGGGCAGTAGAATTGGTGGACCATGCGAGGTTGTCAGATATATGTCCCCAGTAGCTTAAAGCTGGAGGCTCTCTCAATTTCCTCTCCTTTAATTTTAAGAGGTGAGTGAACTCTGTCATGTCTTCTGAAATAAATTATTAGTTATTTTGTTTTCTTAGTGCCTAGTGTTAAAGATGTAATACTGAATTAGGAAAACAAAGTTAGCTATTAACGTTTTTTTTCATGCCCCTTAACAACGTTCTAATGTAGTATAGCTATAAATATATTGTGGAGATTAAAAAAAACCCCGAAAAAAATTAATAAAGTGGTTCTCGCGCATTGGTCTAAAAACCTCAGCCAATCATTGCTTTCGTACCGAAAGCAACGATTGGACCACCTGCTTGTCTATCTCGCCGAACCGCAGCATTTCCGCACTTCCCCGTGTCCTCCATTAACGCGCACAGGAGCATTTTTCAGCAGAACACACCGGAAGTGACACGCTGGGCCGGAAGTTAGGTACCACGCTCAGTTATGGCAGAGAAGGAAAATCAGCCGGCTCCTACCACTTCTATCGGTCTTTGTCAGACACGTGATCTGCCTGTGAACCACACCCCCTTGGCGCCATGTTGCGTGTATGGTGACGTGCGTTGCTGCAGGAATCCGCAGCCGAAGTTGGAACAGCACGCAAAACAATCAAAACAATGGATAAAAATATGAAGAACGAACGCATCCCTTACAGGGATCAACTTGTGAAGGAGGCTAGGGATCGATATTTTGAGAAATGGTCTACAATCGACAATGTAGATCCCTATGAACTCCACGTAAACAAATGGAGCTCAGACGTTTCATCACTGCCTCCAAGTTACCGCGTTGGATATCAAACTAACTGGTGTTCGGGATTAGCGCACACATGTGTCAGCAGTTTAAAAATTACAAATCACCTGAGGCATATGAACATTTTACACATGGCTGGGTACAAGATCTGCTAACATTTCGACCGCAGGACTGCAACAACACGATCGTCTCTGCCAAGGTGAGCATTTTCAGGGATCCCCTTTCACTCGAGACCAGAGTAGAGGAACCGAAAGTTGTGCTGAAGTCAGAGTAGCGCTACCTCAACATATTTTTACTCAAATGGCAGTAAAAAGAAGCCATCCCAAAAGTTACTAAATTAAGAGTCAAAAATTATTTGATAAAAAGGCGACTTGGGTGCAGAGTAAAATCTTAGAATTTTGTCATCAGACAAAATTAAATGGTTATGTGCAAAATCTTATATTTTTGAGACCAAATTGAAAGGAAAATGACACTTAAATAACATAATTACACATTAACAATTTATAAGCATAATATAGACAAGCAAAGCTCTTCAAATCATATGAAGAAATCTCCGTTTATACACGCAGCTCTCCCATCATGCAACGCGCCACTGCGCTCGATGCGACTGATTGTTGGAAAAACTACCAGAGTCTCAAAAAGAAAAACACCATTTGAGCTAGCAGAAAACAAAAAACGTTTGGACACAGAAAGAGGACAAACCAGGGTGAATATTGACTCAGCGTTTCCAAGATGGAGACAACTATGGGAGACACACGGCCTGAAAACAGATGCGATGGTTGCCATCTTTCTTTTGGACAGGTAATTCTTGCTTCATATTACAACATCCTAGCATCATAAAGGCGTTGTTTGATTATTTTAGTTTGGTTTTAAAGATTGAACGGCATCGTAGCTTTGTTTTATCCTTGCGCACGACTTTATTTGCACCTTTCTTTGTTAGCAGTAATAGAACGTTATGCTAATGCTACGTAAACAACGATTTTTACGAACTTTATTTATGGAAAAAATAAGCGGTGACATACGCATCGGGATCAGCTTAGTCATTTATGTAATTTCCCTGCTAATATCTTCCCTTTTTTGTTGTTAGTTACAAAATGCATCATCTTCAACTCATTCATGGTGTGAATGAACCTGCCCAGCTGTTTCTGCTACGATTGTGACCGGTAGGTGTGTAGATTTACTTCTAACATGTGTTGTAGAATATGTATGCTCTTATGTCCACCAGAGTCATAGTTTGCATCAAGTTGCTGCATGTGAGAACATAAATGTCTGCAGCTTTCTCCAATTCTCCTGATCAAACTGTAATTTAAGTAAAACAGTGACTGCAAATCTTATTTGTGATAAGAAATAGTAAGTTATTTATTTTTGATATATTTTTATTTTATACCATTTATTTCATTATTTTTGTAAAACAAATAGTAACAAAATAAATACAACTTATAAATACCTGAATGAAAAGGAGCAGATTCAAAGAAAATCTTATACATAATCTGCCCCACTCACACCAGTAGTTACATCTGTAATAAATAAAATGTGTTTAACTAATAAATGTAACTGAAAGACAGCTTCGGACCATCACGCTAATGATTTACTAACAGATACTTTATTTACTGTTCTTGTAACATCATCTATTCATGGCAGTATAAAACAGGAAGAAACAAATGACAAATAAAAAAACCAAACAAGATTAATGCTTATATTTTATCATATTGTTTTAAGTCTTATTAAACGTTGTAATTGATTTAGCTTCTTTCATCTCTGACTCCAGATTGTTCCATAAACCGACTCCACACACAGAAACACATCGCTCCAACACTTTGGTCATGAATCTTGGTTTTATAATCATCTAAATTTGAATTTTTGTAACTCAGCAAATAACGGCCTGGTTGGAGCTCTGTAACTACTTTGACTAATGACTCTCATTGCTCTTTTGTTGTAAAATCAAAACTGGATCAGTGAATGTTTTATATGTACTTCCCCAGATTTCAATGCAATAAGACAGATATGGAACAATCAGAGTATTGTATAATAGACACAATGCATTATTATTCAAATACTACTTTACTCTGTGTAGTACAGCAAATGCCTTTTCTATTTTTATGTTTATACCATTAATATGTGGCTTCCAGGAAATATTTTCATCAATAATGAACCCCAAAAACTTACTTTTCCTCACTCTATCAATAGTAATGCCTTCTATAGCCAGTGAAATGTCAGTATTTACTCCTCTCTCTCTTGTACTGATCCAGTCATGGGCTTCCACACCTCCTGCTCACCGTCTTCATGACCTGTCCTCTGGCCAGTGGGTTGTTTGAGTGGCCGAGGAACCCACAACCCTTCTCCTCCACCTTCTCCTGCTGCTCCAGCACATCTCCACATCTCCAGCACATCTCTCACTTAAGGATGCTTAGTTTGAGATGATGATGGCAGACGAGAAGCTTCTGTCTGAAGCAAACGAGCTGGAGCTTCGTCCGTTGGACATCAGTCATTTCAAGGTGAACAGGGCGGTTTATCTTTATCGTTTTTCTTGCTTTTCAGTTTAAATTTTAGTTTTTTTTAATTAAAGATCAGTTATTTTAAGCATCAGCTTTCACTTCTCTTCAGGTGGTTTCCCAGGTGAGGTCCAGCTGTGAAAGCCTCTCAGAAGAAAATTTAGCAAAGCTCGGTGTGGAGTTGCTCAACTGCCAGGCAGAGCTCAAGGGGTGTTGACTTTCGTGTGTAAATGGTAAAGTTTTATTCTGTTTAAACAGATGTTTCCTGACACAAAAACAGTGTTCATGAAGTTTTATACCATTTGATTCTCAGAGCATTAAGGAGTGCACGTCTGACAGGGATCCAGACACGTGGAACGCCTACCACATCGTAAGTAAATGAGCTCGCTCGCTTTGNAGCGTGGGCTAGTGCCACATATTCAATGAAGAATCGATGAAGATGTAATATTCCATATAAATATGAATTATTAATCTTGATGATCTTTAAATGCTAATTTAACATTTCTTTAGGTTCTTTTATTCTTTAATTCTATATGTTTTCCACACACTTCAGAATAATTCAGACAGTCAAGAAATTAGTTATAAAAATAAATGTAATACTATATTTCTCAATCAATGATGACAAAGGACAAATTGCAATGAATGATGGTTATTCAAGATACTGAGACAATTAATGAGGTGATGTAGTGCAAGCTAGATGAGGTTGCTTAATCAGCATTAAGTGTCTTAGATCCTATGATGTCTGGGTTAAATCAAATTTGGATGGTTTAGTAAGTTATCAAATTAATAAATACCATTTGACACCAGCGTGCAAGGCTACTTCACCTGTGTGCGGAAGCTCCCGGTGACTCAAGGGTCAGAGAGGTCGACGCTGACGAGTGTCAGAGATGAGGCCTCTGAGGTACCGAGCTGTAGCAGGCCCCGATACGAACCGAAGATCTGGGTGACTTCCAGGTGACTGCGACGTCTGGTGGGTTTGGTTTAGCTTAGAGGCAGTTCACAAAAATAGTTGATCTCGATCAAAAAGAAGAAGATGGTTTCTTATATTCTTAGTTGTTAAGCGTTGCTTTTCCCCGGTTGGCCAAACCAAGGAGGCATAGCTTGTGGTCTTAGGTTCATCCTTTGAGAGGAATGGACCTAGTCAGGACTTCAGGAACTCATAGGAACTCTTAGGAACTGAAGTGTTCTGGCCGGGATGGAGGTTTTATTATTCTAATTGTTTATAAATTTGAGCGAATCAAATTTGGACACATTAGAGTAGGCGTTGCCAAGTTACCTCAGACACCACGTTTCATCAACACTTAAAGATGACTCAGCTTCAGATGTGAAACTTATTAAATCTTAATGTGAGTGTAAATTAAATATTTAAACACAATACTCTTACTTGTGGATATTTATCTCATGATTATTAGCATTACTTAAATGAATCCTAAATGTGTAGTTAAAGATATGAAAGGCAGGAACATTCATTTTAAACCCCATCATTCTTATTATTATATGATGATTCAAATGTCACACATGATAATTCAAACAGTATGATTATGCATTCAGATTGTATTTGTAAAAGTCTTTCACGAGTCAGGAAAGATAAACTTTATTCAAGAAAGAGATAGGAAAGTCTTTGGAAATCCTTGAGTTCCTCCTCGAGTCGTGATGTCGCCTGCTGGATAACGGCTCTTAGACCAACTAAGATAGATGTCTCTGGGCAGATATCAGAGTGTCTGCAGCCTTGACGTGGTCTGTAAGTTAAAGTGTTACACAGTTCATACTAGGAGAAATGTCATGGGTTGATGACTCTACAAATCCCCCCCTCCAAGGTCATGGGGTCACGGGCAGAAGACCCCGAGACGTTGGACCAATCAATAGGCCCTGCGGACTCAGCAGAGGGAGACAAAGTCAGTTCCAAGGCTCCAAAGCAGCAGGAGTGAGGGAAGCAAACATCACTCAGCAAAACAGTCAACACAACTTGCAATCAGCAGCCAGCAAATTGTATTAGAGCAGCAAACCAGAGGCAGGAGGAGACGCAGGCCAGGACCAGGCGAAGAAGCAGGCCAGGACCAGGCGAACCACTGCGAAGCCGGAAGGAAGCCAGGAGACTGGAACCCCCCCAGCGAGAAGACCAGGACACCAGAGCAGGAGAGCAGCCGATGTCAGGAGATGGACGGAGAAGGCAGTGATGTCGTCTCAGCCAACGAGGACCACTGGTAGACTCAGCACATTGTGAGAGAGGACACACACACGTATCAGGTTCATAGACCCCACCACTGATGACATAATGGAAAAGAACAAAGCAAAAACAAAATCCTATATGTACACTATATGTGTTATGTGCATTTTTAAAGCTAAGTGTATGTTATGTAGAATACTGAAAGGTGCAGAAACATCAAACTTAGTGAATGGAAAATGTGCAGAAATAAACAAAAACAAAAACCTAGAATAGGAGTAACGTTTATGTTTAAGTGTAAGTGCAACTAAGGATAAGCAAACAAAAAGAAAAGGTCGTGTCACCAGGAGCATATGAGCGGATGTTCAATGCACAAGGAATGAGTTCTGGAGGTTGACCCCCTCCACCAGAGGCTAGGTAGAGGCGGTCAAGAAGAGAACGAGACATGATAGTGAAGTCTGAGCCGGTGTCCATGAGAACGTCACAGGGGAGCACCTGCTCGAGGCATACAGGCACATAGGGTTTCCCCGCCCCCCCTTGTGACTTGAGTTGACCCAAAAACAGCATGGCTGACAGGTCATCTGGGGACTCCAGGTCATTCTCGTTATCTGTTGAATCGGTCACTGGAACATCAGGAGCAAGAGGTGATTCTGCATCCTGAAGTCCAGAACCAAGGAGCAAAACTTGTGGAAGTGGGTTGGGCTCATTATCTGAAAGGGAATCAGATGAGGTGAAAGGCAAAATACGGTTGACCACTCCATTTTGATGTCACGTTTGGAAGATTATGTTGGATTAAGAGGCGTTGCCCTGAGCTGGTTCAAATCATATCTGTCAGATAGGTCCGTGTCTGTCAGTGTTGGTGAATTTTGTTCCAAGGAGGCTCCCCTTAAATGTGGTGTGCCCCAGGGCTCAGTGCTTGGTCCTCTACTGTTCTCTTTATATTTGCTTCCTCTGGGTGTTATTTTTAGGAAATATGGTCTCGCCTTTCATTGTTATGCGGACGATTGTCAAGTTTATGCTCCGGTTAGAGGGGTGGCGGGCATCCTACAGTGTTTGGAGGAGGTGAAAGTGTGGATGGCCTCTAATTTTTTGAGCATAAATGAGGGCAAGACTGAAATTATCTTTTTTAAACCTGTGTCTCCTCCTCTTTTGGATGAATTCTTGCCTTGTCCCAAAGATGTCATCTCTAATCTGGGGGTCAAGGTAGACTCAGAGCTGAAATTTGATAAGCAAATAAATGGGGTGGTAAAATCCTGCTTTTTCCAGTTAAGGAAGCTGGCTAAAGTTAAGTCTGTATTAATGAAGAGGGACATGGAAAGACTCATTCACGCTTTTATTACAAGAATGGATTACTGTAATGGTCTATACGTTGGGGTGAGTCAAGGCTGTCTCTCAAGACTGCAGTTGGTGCAGAATGCTGCTGCACGTTTTCTAACTGGCACCCGTAGGTGTGATCATATCACCCCTGTGCTAGCTTCTCTTCACTGGATTCCAGTTGTTTTTAGAATTAAGTTTAAGATTCTTGTGCTGACCTATAAATCTATGAATGGGTTGGCACCTGCATACCTCTCCAACATTCTCCTGCCATATGAGCCACCACGTCTGCTGAGGTCGGCTGACCAGCAGAAGTTGGTGGTTCCGAAGACAAGGTTGAGGCGGAGAGGTGATAGGTCTTTTGCTGTGGCGGCTCCAAGCCTTTGGAATCAGCTGCCGGGCAATATTAGGCAAGCTTCCTCGCTTGGAGTTTTTAAAACCCTTCTTAAGACGCACTTCTATGCACTCGCGTTTAACACAACCTGATTGTTGTACATCTGCTCGTTTTTTTTTTTAATTTTTTAAATGTTTTTATTTTTCAATTTTTATTTTTTTTTTTAGGCTATATTTTATTGTGATGTGTTTTTAATGTTTTATTGATGTTTGTTATATTTTTTATTGTACAGCACTTTGGTCGACAGTGTTGTGTAGAAAGTGCTATAGAAATAAAATTGGATTGGATTGGATTGNCAGTATAAAACAGGAAGAAACAAATGACAAATAAAAAAACCAAACAAGATTAATGCTTATATTTTATCATATTGTTTTAAGTCTTATTAAACGTTGTAATTGATTTAGCTTCTTTCATCTCTGACTCCAGATTGTTCCATAAACCGACTCCACACACAGAAACACATCGCTCCAACACTTTGGTCATGAATCTTGGTTTTATAATCATCTAAATTTGAATTTTTGTAACTCAGCAAATAACGGCCTGGTTGGAGCTCTGTAACTACTTTGACTAATGACTCTCATTGCTCTTTTGTTGTAAAATCAAAACTGGATCAGTGAATGTTTTATATGTACTTCCCCAGATTTCAATGCAATAAGACAGATATGGAACAATCAGAGTATTGTATAATAGACACAATGCATTATTATTCAAATACTACTTTACTCTGTGTAGTACAGCAAATGCCTTTTCTATTTTTATGTTTATACCATTAATATGTGGCTTCCAGGAAATATTTTCATCAATAATGAACCCCAAAAACTTACTTTTCCTCACTCTATCAATAGTAATGCCTTCTATAGCCAGTGAAATGTCAGTATTTACTCCTCTCTCTCTTGTACTGATCCAGTCATGGGCTTCCACACCTCCTGCTCACCGTCTTCATGACCTGTCCTCTGGCCAGTGGGTTGTTTGAGTGGCCGAGGAACCCACAACCCTTCTCCTCCACCTTCTCCTGCTGCTCCAGCACATCTCCACATCTCCAGCACATCTCTCACTTAAGGATGCTTAGTTTGAGATGATGATGGCAGACGAGAAGCTTCTGTCTGAAGCAAACGAGCTGGAGCTTCGTCCGTTGGACATCAGTCATTTCAAGGTGAACAGGGCGGTTTATCTTTATCGTTTTTCTTGCTTTTCAGTTTAAATTTTAGTTTTTTTTAATTAAAGATCAGTTATTTTAAGCATCAGCTTTCACTTCTCTTCAGGTGGTTTCCCAGGTGAGGTCCAGCTGTGAAAGCCTCTCAGAAGAAAATTTAGCAAAGCTCGGTGTGGAGTTGCTCAACTGCCAGGCAGAGCTCAAGGGGTGTTGACTTTCGTGTGTAAATGGTAAAGTTTTATTCTGTTTAAACAGATGTTTCCTGACACAAAAACAGTGTTCATGAAGTTTTATACCATTTGATTCTCAGAGCATTAAGGAGTGCACGTCTGACAGGGATCCAGACACGTGGAACGCCTACCACATCGTAAGTAAATGAGCTCGCTCGCTTTGCTACACCACCCGTCAGCAGCTCTTTCCGAGCCAAGTAGAGCTCACGATTAACATCCTCATCTCCACGGTGACCAGCCAGGTAGAGCTGAGTTCTCCTGAAGGATCTCCTTCGTGCTGTGAGGCTGCAGATCTGGGCATATCCTTCCTGCTTGTGTTTTGTATTAAACAGGAGGTACAGCTGGAGCTGAAGGACCTGACTGCAGCTTCTCTGGACAAGCTGATGGAGGCCATGGGGTCCTGCAGGCCCAAGAGGGAAAACTGGAGCAGATGGAGACCTCACTGAGGAAAATCCTGGAACGACTGGGTCATCGCTTCTGGACAGCAACTGGTGGCTCAACTCACCAACAGAAAACAGAAACTCCTATCACACATGTGGGTTAGTACGGGCTGGTTCGGGAAGCAAATTTGGTTTCACATCTGGGTCGTGTGTGCCTTTTCCGTTCTGAGGTGATGCCTCCGAGAATCAGCCAGCAGGGGCTTCCCGCATGCACAATTTATTGTCATTATGGATGCTGTCAAGTAAACATCTCTTGTCTGTAGAACGGAGCTGTAGCTGAAGCACCATGGCAGACTGCTGCTCAGGGAGAAGAGAGACCATTGTGTGTGAGACCCTCACGCCGTCCTCCAGTGCCGCAGCAGTGAACGACAGAGTGAGGGTCACATCAGTATCAGTGAGAGAAGAGGGAGAAAATTATTAAAATAATGTAGATTTCAGCATTCCTGAGAAGTCTGTGGGAACCATACATGAATAAAAAAACGCCCGTATGAGCCCGAACCGATGTGACCAAACCCTGAATGTACTGACCCAGATGTGAAAGTGGTTTAATATTAGCCTAGTGAACTAGACCAAATTCTTGCTTTGCAGAGTTTGGTCTAGGCACGCTTCATTGGAACCCTCACAGCCCGATCCACTGCTGTGGCTGTCCAATCACAGCTGGCTATAGTTTTGGTTGGGCCAATCACAGAGCGGGAGTAGACAATGACGTCAGCGCTGCGGCAGCGCAGGAACCGTGTTTGTTTGAAACGGCTTTGTCATCAACTTTGGATTATTTAGACTCCAACGTGCGTAAGTCTGTCGGCTATACTTAGCAGCTTTTTATTTTTATCAAACAAAGTAGTGCAATGTCCCAGTACACCTGATACTCACATGTTTTTCATACAAAAACGACAGAAATCATTGATGTTAGACGCCATTGCTGCCTCCTTTTCAGTCGCTGTGATTACGTCACGTTGTTTGTCACTCTGATTGGTCCTAGCGCTATCCAATTGCGTGCTGACATTTTGAAAGACAACCGTAGATCCCGCCTCACGACTGAGAGCCGTCAATGGTTTGTGGCCAGACTATATATTCACATATATAGGATGGCTTGCCAGGCTAGTTTAATATATCAGTTACAGGTGATTACTCCTAAATGTTTTCACCATCGTTCTGTTTTGACGACAACAATCTTTACTTTTATATACTGTGAGTAGGGCTGGGCGCTATGGCCTCAAATTAATATCGCAGTTTATTAAGAATTTCCCCTAGATAACAAAAGTTGCCCACTAGATGGTGCTGTGGCAGCATAATTGCTCCACAGACAGTGATATAATTATTTCTCTAGGTCAGGGGTTCCCAAATTGGGGGTCGGGACCCCCAAGGGGGTCCCCACAAGATTGCAGGGGGTCCCCAAAATTTTGCCTTTGCTGAGGTTGTGAGGTTAGCAAGATTTTATTTGTAAAAATTTCATTTATAAATTCCCAATAACACACCCTACAGTATAATCAGAACTCCATATAAAAGTTAGAACTCAGTATGTCTGTAGAAAGTTTGTAAATGATCACATTTAATGTGTTTATGCATGTAGGAGTTGGGTTTGGGTCCTGGCTTATCTTGGACACGAGAAAGGGGGTTCTAACAGAAAACATTTTGGGAACCCCTGCTCTAGGTCATTGCAATTACTTTCAATTTATACTTAAATAACTGCAAACTGAGTACTTTTATATATCAAGACTGAAAACAGCTGAACAAGAAATAAAGTAAAAACTCAAATTTCCTGCAAACAAAGTATTTCAGATACAATCTCTTCTATTCTAGCTGGATATTACAAAGAGCTGCATCATGTGAATTTGGTTTTTATATTTGTCATCAACAGAAGTTAGATTTGAGTCATGAATGTCTTCATGCAGAATTAAAACTTTATTAGAACATTTTCTATTTGTGATAATAATTTATTCTTTGTTGTAGAAAAACTAAAATACCAAATTGATGTTTTCTTTGTCTTTCAGGAGGGACACGTCCACAGCACGGAGACGCTGATCAGCTGAAGTGATCCAGCCCAAAGTGGCTTCTCACTAAATGAACCTGTTGTTTTTAATAGAGGCATATGGGTCTTTTGAGAAATGTACAAAATGTTCATTTTAGGTTTTAAAAAAAAAATCCTTAATGCTACATTGATTGGAATTTTTTTTATGATATGGATGTGTTTAACTTATGCGTTTGTGTTCTTTTTTTAATTATAATTTTACATTTGAATAACATAAATCACACACCATGAGAAATGAACAAGTAATAAAATACGGACTACTACGTTTACAAAAGTATACACAGTGATCACAGATGGACAAAGGCAATTTAGCAGTGGTAAATAAAATTAAATGAGTATCAGCAACAGTCTTTGGTTGTTTGTCTAATGTAGTTTGATTCTGCTAGAAATGAAACATTTATATTGTCCATGTGGGTCTGGGTAGCTGTCCCAAATTTTCCAGAAACACCAACTTGGTATTATAACCCTGTGACCATGTCTTAGTGCTCCATATTGCCAGACCACAAACTGACGGTATGCTGCATGTCTAAACTCCTGATTACTCTCCCCGGTAAAGAGAAGATTTTCCATAGCATGGATGTCCTTCCACATTTGGCAAGCCGGAGGACCCCCACTGCTGTACGCTTCCATTGGAGGGAGGTTGGAGGATGTTGCTGACAGCATTTCTTTTCAATGTCTGTTGGCATTTCTCTACAGTTTGTGCAAAACACACCATGATGCATCTGATTCATGAGCCGCCAACGGTGGAGCATGGTGATGTTACATCCATGATGTCAAACAAGAGGCTTGGGTCATGTGTTAAACAACGCTCCAGCAATCTAGGATGTTTCCAAGATTAGGGATCTGATTCATGCCTGTTGAAAGATAAAGAACATGAGTTGGTTGGTTGATAATTTTCTACATGCTTATGAAGAGTGGTAAAAACAACTTGAACATAATATTTTACTATCCTAATGTAGAATGTCAAGAAAAATGTTGAACTATGCAAATAACTTTTAGCAATGTTATCAATTAGCTTAAAAATGACTACAAAATGCAAAAAGAGTAATAACATTCCAACCAATACAATTATATTTTGGTAGATGGATGCTCTGAATATTATTGATGTGAGACCACAATCAGTGATGTTTAAGTTTTATCCAACCTATGTAATACAATAAATTATTTTTCACAAACAGTGAAATGGGTTCTGCACACCTGTACACAGGAAGAAAAAGATCTAAAATGAATATACCTTATATTCAGCAATCCTTTGCTGTAAATCAATCTTCAACTGGATGTGCATCTTGGATTGAAAGACTTGATGTAGTTGCTCCCTCTGGACTGTTTGTGCTGAGATTAGCCATAGTTGTTCCAGTAACAGCAGCTCTAGGCTCCATCCTGTACATATTCTCTATTGGACCCAGCAAGGCTCTTGTCATGGAAACTATGTGGAAAAATTAAAAAAAGAGAAACCGTTTCACTACAAAACAAGAGGCCCCAACAATATTTGAATGACAAAATCAAAGAAGTTGTTCTGTCAGACAGCTATTAGCAGGATTAGCTTATCATTTTTGCTATTACTAGCAGGCTACCATGCTATTTATTAGTCTTTGTAATGAAAATAAGCCCTAAATAAACATTTTAAAACATACTTCGTTACCATATGAATAAGTTAAAATGAAAAATTTATGTTAGACGTTTATATTGTTTATTTTTCACTTACCGGTGATTCCGCCATATTGGTTCACAAAAACTGCGGCTGGTGTTCTGCTCTCTCTTGTTCACTGTGGCAATGCGCGTTCCCATATCCGGAGGGGCGCGGCCTAGGGATTATAGCCGACGGGAGGGGTGAGAGTTCTGGGAAAGGGCTTGTGTAAGCTAGCTAGCTGGGCCTAGCTTGTTTGCAGATTAGTTATAGCACCTTTAAGTTGTTTTCTTACCCCCATTTCACCAACCTGTCTATTTCCTCTCTGTATGGGTTTTATCATTATTTGTGATAAGCCCAACCACCATTGTATCGTCAGCAAGTTTTACAATGATGTTTGAGGTGTTAATGGCAATGCAGTCAGATGAGTGCAGGGAATACAACAGGGGGCTCAGCACACAGCCCTGAGGAACACCAGTGCTAAGAACCAGAGTGGATGAGAGGTGTGTGCCAAGTTTTTACTGTCTGTTGTCGACTGGTCAGAAAGTCTTTGAGTCACATACACAAAGTGCTGCTCATGCCCAGATATTGCAGCTTGACAACCAGCTTGCTGGGGACAATGGTGTTAAATGCAGAACTGTAGTCAATAAATAATAACATTCTGACACATGTCCCCTTCTGATGTGTTAGTGCTGCATGTAGAGCTGTGGTAACAACATCCTCTGTTGATTTATGTGCTGTGTATGCAAACTGATAAGGGTCAGGGTTGGGGGGGAAGACTAGCTTTGATGTGTTTCATCACATAAAGGTTAAAAGGTCTGTGAACACCTGTGCAAGTTGGTATTCACATTCTTTAACTACACGCCCGGAGATGCCATCAGGCCACTTTCCTGGCATTCACAGAACTGAAAGTGAGTCTCACCTCATATGTCTGCAGTATAAGTTGTTGACCTCTGACTGCAATGGTGGGTGCTTTCTCACTTCCCTTTTCTGTAATTTCAAAACATGCAAAGAAGCAATTTAGCTCCTCCACACTGGTAAAGCCACCGGTAGGTGCCACCTGGTTTCCTCTGTAGTTAGTAATGTGTTGTATCCCAGTCCACATCTGTGTTGCATCGTTATTGTTAAAATGCTCCGCAATTTCTTTTGTATGCTGCTTTGGCCCTCTTGATGCCCTTCTTTAGTTTTTGACTGGCTGTGCTGTACTCGCCATGTCTCCTAATCTGAAAACTGCATTGTGTTCTTTCAGGAGAACCATGACCTCTTTTGTCATCCAGGGTTTCTTGCTTGGGAGAACTCTGATGGTCCTAGTGATCACAATGGTTTCAATGCAAATCTTAATGTAGCAGACAGCTGTGGTGTAGATCTTCACATCCAGATCATAGAAAACATCCCAATTTATACACTGGAAACAGTCCTGGAACTGTAGCGATGAGCCTTCGGGCCATGTTGCAACTGTTCTACACCCTGTTCCAAATTATTATGCAATAGAATATATGTCTCATTAATCTAAATAACTGATATAAACAATAGTCAAAATAATTCTCATATCATCAGCTGTGAAGAGCGCAATTCAAATGTTACTGAACGAACCCCCTAATGATAACTAGTTTTCCTTTAAATAACTAACTTACAATGAACTGTTCCACATTATTAGGCACAGTAAGCTTCAAAACACTTTAGAAGCTGTAAAGAACTGAAAATTGTCATTTGTTGTGTTTGCAGCACATTTACTGAATTCAAAAGCTATTTGAATCACACTTTTAAAACATTTGAACTTTTTAAACGTTTTAACAGTTTACGTTACATTTTGACATGGGCCCCTTATTTGCTAGCAGCTCCACAATTCTTGCATCTATTGAACTTGAGTTTTTGGACAGTTTCTTTGTTTACAAGTTGTCAGAATAGCCTCCCAGAGCTGCTGTTTGGATGTAAACTGCCTCCCACCCTCATAGATCTTTTGCTTGAGGATGCTCCAAAGGTTCTCAACTGGATTGAGGTCCAGGGAGGATGGAGGCCACACCATGACTTTCTCTCCTTTTATCCCCATAGCAGCCATTGAAGCAGAGGTATTCCTTGCAGCATGAGATGGAGCATTGTCATGCATGAAGATGATTTTATTGCAGAAGGCATAGTTCTTCCTTTTGTACCAGGGAAGAAAGTGGTCAGTCAGAAATTCAACATACTTTGCCGAGGTCATCTTCACACCTTCAGGGACCCTAAAGGGGCAGACCAGCTCTCTTCCCATGATTCTGGCCCAAAACATGACTCCACCACCTCCTTGCTGACGTCACAGCCTTGTTGGAACATGGTGACCGTCCACCAACCATCCACTACTCCGTCCATCTGGACCATCCAGGGTCGCACGGCACTCATCATTGAAGAGGACTTTTTTAAAATTAGTCTTCAGGTATTTCTCTGCCCACTGCAGCCATTTCTGCTTGTGAGCACTGTTTAGTGGTGGCCGAACAGAAGGTTTACGCACAGTTGCAATACTCTGGAGGACTCTACACCTTGATGTCCGTGGGACTCCAGAGGCACCAGCAGCTTCAAATATCTGTTTGCTGCTACATAATGGCATTTTAGCAGCTGCTCCCTTGATCCGATGCATGGATCTGGCAGAAATCTTCCTCAGTTTGCCTTTATCTGCACAAACCCGTCTGTGCTCTGAATCAGCCACAAATCTCTTGATAGTGCGATGATCACGCTTAAGTTGCGGTGAAATGTCTAATGCTGTCATACCTCGCACTGAACTATTTCACGCTTTTCAGCAGCAGAGATCCTTTTTCTTCCCTATATTGGTTGCTAACTGTGGTCTGCTTAATAATGCGGAACGTCCTTCTTAAGTAGTTTATCCATTAATTGGGCACAGCTGGTAAACTAATTGTCACAGGTGTCTGAGATTTCTTCCAGTGATCGAAAGAGTCCGGATTAGGGATGCAACGGTCCACTTTCCCCACGGTTCGGTCCGTACCTCGGTTTTTGGGTCACAGTTTCGGTCCACTTTGAAGTGTAGAAAAGCTTAAGAAAAACTGAAATTTCCAAACTTTATTTTATTCACGCAATAATATAACTTTTCAGATGTATTACTTGTAGTCCAGTGTATAATAATATGTTCAGAGACCAACAGAAATGTCACTTTTAAAACGCCTTTTCAATGTGGTGTCAGTGAGAGGCTAAGGCGACCGAAGTGGGACCGGGAGGGACGCGTAATTTGGAATTGTAGGATGTCCAAGGAAGGTCCCGACTCGGGAGTGTGTTGTGTGAGGGGTTGTGGTTGTGGCGTCAAATAAAGTGAGCCTCTGAGTTCACTGTTTTCTCTCCTCGTCTTTATATTCAACTGCAAACCACAAATGTTCCCACACGGAAGGTTTGTTTGAAGACGGCGCGTCGCATGTCGCCGTGGTTAAGTTTCTCTCTGTAGCGCTTGTTTTGCTCAAACATTCAGTTCAGTGGGGCGGGTCAAACCTGTGACTGGATAGTTACTCGCGGGTAGGGAGGGGGTCTGCTGTGAGCAGCTTCAGACGAGACTAGAGCGGGCACACGGAATGAAATTCATCTGCCTGGACAGACAAACGCACCCTGGTGCTGTGTAAAGCATGAAATAAAACATCCAGTGCGAAAATAATGGCAAAACCGAAGTCCCGCGGTACACGAGGGTAGATTGTCCCGTGCAGGGAGGACCGAACGGTCCGGGATTTTACCGCGTACCGTTGCATCCCTAGTCCGGATACACCTCTCATTTTTCTGCTGGGGGACTTTAATGCTCACGTGGGCAATGACAGTGAGACCTGGAGGGGTGTGGTTGGGGGGAGCAGCCCTCCTGATCTGAATCAGAGCGGGGTCTTGTTATTGGATTTCTGTGCTCATCATGGATTGTCCATATTAAACACCACATTCAGGCATAATGGTGTTCACATGTGCTCTTGGCACCAGAATACCTTCGGCAGCAGCTCGATGATCGACTTTGTCGTCGACTCATCTGATCTGTGGCCGCATGTCTTGGACACTCGGGTGAAGAGAGGGGCAGAGCTGTCAACTGACCACTACCTGGTGGTGAGTTGGCTTCGATGGTGGGGGAGGATGCCGGTCAGACCTGGCAGGCCCAAGCGTGTTGTGAGGGTCTGCTGGGACCGTCTGGCAGAGACTCCTGTCAGAAGGAGCTTCAATTCCCACCTCCGACATAACTTCCAAAACGTTTTGGGGGAGGCGGGGGACACTGAGTCCGAGTGGGCCATGTTCTGTGCCTCTATTGTCAAGGCAGCTGACCGGAGCTGTGGCTGCACGGTCATTGGTGAACTGTAGTGGTGGCAACCCCCGAACCTGCTGGTGGACACCGGTGGTTAGGGATGCTGTCAAGCTGAAGAAAGAGTCCTATCAGGTCTTTTTGGCCTGTGGGACTCCAGAGGCAGCTGATAGGTACTGGCAGTCCAAGCGGAATGTGGCTCTGGTGGTCGCAGAGCCAAAAATCCGGGCGTGGGGGGAGTTCGGTGAGACCATGGAGCAAGACTTTCGTACGGCTTCGAGGAGATTCTGGCCCACCATCCGGCGTTTCAGGAGGGGAAAGCAGTGCACTACCAACACTGTTTACAGTGGGGATGGTGTGCTGCTGACCTCGACTTGGGACGTTGTGGATCGGTGAGTGGAGTACTTTTAAGACCTCCTCAATCCCACTGGCACGTCTTCCAGTGAGGAACCAGAGTCTGGTGACTTTGGGTTGGGCTCTCCAATCTCTGCTGCTGAGGTCACTGAGGTGGTCACAAAGCTGGAGGATGGAGGGGTGGATGAGATCCGCCCAGAGTTCCTTAAGGGAACTGGATGGTCCAATAGTTGCCTTCGGTCCGAAACGTGTTATTGGTGGAGGTTTTTATTCATTTTTTCAATTTTGTTATCTCCACAATATCTTTATAGCTATACTATGTTAGAACGAGGCATGCATAAAAATATTTTAAGCTAATTTGTTTTCCAAATTTGCCATTGCAGCTTTAACATCTTGGTCAGATTTTGGCGACACATTCTTAAGATCAAAATGGTTAAAGTCACCAGCAGCTATATGAATGCTGCTGAGGTATGGACGGCTGTCAGGATAAAAACACAAGACGTCCGAGGCAAGTAGAAAGGTCTACATCTGACAGTTAAAAACTCCAGATCTGGTGAGCAGGCTAGTGCAGGAAATGGGAGTGGAAGACTTTAATCACGTTCAGCCTGCATGTGAAACTCAGCGTGGCTGATCATTTAAAAAAAGAACATGTATTAAATGTTTTTTCAGTGAACCTCCTTTTAAAAATAAAACGACAGGAGATCTGCTGTCACCTTTGATCTGAGCGTAATCCATAAGCTGGGTGTAGTTGATCTGAGCTGCCTTTTCCAGACACTTTTGGACCAGTTTCTTCATGTCCTCTGATGGAACAGGAGTGGTGATGTCTCTCATCAAAACCTGAAACAGCATGATGACATAAATGTACATAACTTAGACACATTATACTACAAACCAATCACATGTGTGAAAATCCACGACATCTTTTCCAGAAGGTTCCTTTTCAAAACAAAACCAAACTGTGCACAAATTACAAAAGCACAGAGAAGTAAATGGTGTGAACGCTGCAACAGCCTATCAGTATTTCTGACCCATTCTTGTAACAAAGGGTGTTAAAAATATCAGATAATGAAAAAGTGGTTCAGAGAGAATGAGACATCATTTTAAAATAAAGAGTGGCCTCCAGAGAGTCCAGACCTAAACCCCATTGAGAATCTTTGGGATGTGCTGGAGAAGGCTTTGTTCAGTGGTCAGACTCTACCATCATCAATGCAAGATGTTGGTGAAAAGTTAACATAACTTGACTGGGCCAGATTTGTGTCTGAATTTGTTAATTTTCATTTTCTTTACAGTTTGATCACCAAACCTTCTCAACTCAACTAAACCTTTATTTGTGAAGCACCTTACAGACATAAAATGTGCAACCAAGGTGCTGCACAGACATAAAAACAAATAAAACAATCCTAAAAGAAGCACAAAAGACAAAATAAAGTAAAATAATAAAAACAAGTAAAAGCTTACTCACAGAGTTAAAAGTCATATCAGAAAATTTTAAACCACCACAGATAAAGAATCTCCAATCAACAAATGAAGCTTGTTCCATAGCTTTGGACCCACCATCAAGAAAGTCCATCTTCAACTGAGACCTTGGGACCAAAAGTAGGAACTGGTTTTCCAAGCAGAGTGTCCGATTCGGGACATATGGCTGTGGTAAGGCAGCCAAATAAGGCGGACCCAACCCATTCAAAGTTTTAAAACTAATGAAATAACTTTAAAAAGTATTTTAAAAGTGAGAGGTTACATGCTCAAACTTTCTCTTGCCCTCCAAAATCTCACTGCAGCATCCTGAACGAGTTGCAATCATACCAAAGTACCCGGACCCACACCAAATAGGATGGAGTTACAATAGTCCAGGCATGAAGTAACAAATGCATGAACAACAGTCTCAAGATCACACCTGGACAGGAATGGTTAGAGAAGCATCTTAAAGAATAGAAAGAAGACACTACTCCATTAATGTGACCCTCAAAGTAGAGGGCATTATCAGTCTTCACCCCAAGATTAACTACTGATGGAGCCAGGTGTGAACTGAAATCACCAGTCAACCGTAGAAGCATCAATACGACCATCTGGGCCAAACAGCACTGTTCCGTCTTTCTCTCATTAAGACACAAAACTCTTTCAGGTTTCTCACAATCCTCACACTCTGACAGTAAATTGAGAAAGGTTCCAGGTGGGTTAGATTCTCATGACCACTCCACGGCCCTGTGGCTGATTAGTGACAATTTTTGTTGAGCAATTTCCTCACTGTATAAAATTTTAGCAACACAAGTCCTAGCCTACAAATCTAGACAAACCATTGTAGTAGGAAAAGATTTAGCTCTGCAGGTCGGTTCATCCACTCCATAGTAGCCTCAGCGGGTCTATCATTGGCTCGACCACAATGCTCTATGTTGGGCAAAAAAAGCACCAAAGCTGCGACGGAGAAAAATGTCAAAGATGGTGGCAACTCAGAAATGGCGCTCTTTTGAATCGGCTTTGGTATCAGCTCAGTGGCCTAGTGGTATGAGTGTACGGACTGGGAGATCGGGGTTCAAATCCCGGTCGGGTCATACCAAAGAAAAAAATTGGACCCAATACCTCCTTGCTTGACACTCAGCATTACGGGGTTGGATTGGGGGGGTTATGTCCATGTCTGCAGCTCACCGCTCCTCCAGGGATGGGTCAAATGCAAAGAACAAATTTCACACCCACCAGTGTGTGTGACAACTAGTGGGACTAACTTTTTAATCAACTGTGGACGATACAGACTTTGGATTTTCTTCGAGACGTCAGCAGATAGAGGCACTTAAGTCTTTTATTTAGAAAAAGAATATAGTTGCCTTTTCTTCTTCAACCCTGCATGGCGTTACGTCATGTTTGTTGCTCTGATTAGTCCTAGTGCTGTCCAATTGCGTGCTGAGACCGTTTGAAAGACCACTGTAGATTCACCCCATGATCGAGCTCCATCTATGGATCATGGACAGACTATATATTTACATATAAAGTCACCAGCCACTTTATTGGATACACCTGTCCAACTGCTCGTAACGCAAATTACTAATCAGTAGGGGTGGGAATTTAATGCGTTAATTATGATTAATTAATTAGAAAAAAATAATGCATTAAAAAAATTAACGCATTTAACCCTTTAAGCCCGAGGGTCCCCCAATTGGGGGATGTTGAATTTTAGCAGCAAAATACAGGCCCTAAATATCATAGCTGCACCTCTAAAGAAAGCTCAGAACCTTGGCTACAGGACCATGTAAACCTTTTTTATGTGCTCCAAACACAACTAAAACTACAATCAAATGAGTGATCAGAAATCCCTCTTCATGTGTTTTTGCCTTCATTTCTGTCTCTAATGATGCTAAATCAAATCAAATCGCACACATTCTATCAACCCATTATTATTATTATTATTATTATTATTATTATTATTATTATTATTATTTTAAAGACAATACCATTATCAAAATGTACTTAAAATAGTATTGCACTTTTAGGTCTGTACTGTTTTTGCCAGTGATATTCATATAGATTTTTTCTCCTGTTTTGGATTGAAATACAATTTAAAATCTTTTTTTTTTTTTTAGAAATTATAAGAGCTTGTGTTTACAATAATAATGTCAATGGCTATTGTTTGATTCTCTGTCTCATTGTTTTTAATTTAAAAAAAATTGCTTTCGGGGCAAATTTTCTTGAACGATTAAAATGCGATTACGTAATCATGATGAATTAATTACAAAGACTCTAATTAATTTGATTATTTTTTTAATCAAGTCCCACCCCTACTAATCAGCCAATCACATGGTGGCAACTCAGTGCATTTAGGCACACTGACACGGTCAAGACTGCAGTTCAAACCGAGCTTCAGAATGGGGAAGAAAGGTGAATTAAAGCAGCAATCCGGAGTTTTCCCCTCTCAGGAATTATGTATGATTTTCAGTGTTGGGAGTAACGAGTTACAAAAGTAATGCATTGCTTTTTGCTGTAACGCGGTAATGTAAGGCATTACAGAAATAAATTCAGTAATATTTTACTCGGTACAATGTCAGTAACGCGCGCATTACAACGCATTTTTAACCAGGAATCAATTAGTGGGTTTTCTTCAGGGTTCTAATTACGTGGAGCCTGAATAAAGGTCCAGTTTTGATATGACATTATTTATATGAACTCCAGCGCACCAGGACGTCTTTTGAGCAGAGAGGGAGAGCGCTGATGGTTCATGCGCTCCTGACGCGCGCCGCAACCTCAAAGTCACGCCACCAAAATAAAACAATTAACACGTGATCGTTCGTGTCCGCTTTTATTCTTGTATTCTTTTATTTGTGTCTGACGCGTGCTCCCCCAGCAGAGCTCATCTGTGCCCCGGTGACATCACCTCAGTGCACCTTTCGCTATTTCTGCGGTGGATCCCTGAACTGATTAGTTCAAAATGTGAAAAAGTAGGAAATCCAGGAAGCCGTTTTTCTGGAAGACTGAAAGGAGATGCAGGAAGATAAGAGACAGACAGGAAAACAGTCAAATAAAAAAACGAGAAAACTAAATAAAGTTCTTGAAAAGGAAAAAGTAGGTAGATTTTTATCCACTACACAACAATAACAATATAAAACAATCATTTATAAACATGTAATATTTATTTATTTGATAAAATTCAGATCACCTTCAAAACTCGTTTTAACACCCAGGGCCGTATCCAGGCATTTAGGGACCAAGGCAAAATACAGGGTGGAGCCCCCCCCCCCCCACCCCCACACACACACTCAGTTAATTTAAGCTAGCAGCATACAGTATGTTGTTGCATTTATTTAATAAAAAACAATTTTCTGGGGGTCCTGGCCAGCATTGGGCTCTTTCATGCCCAGGGGCAATCATAACCCAGCCCTGATGGAGGTGATCAGAAGGACCTGCAGAGCAAAATCTTTCTGCTTCTGCTACAGTGTGTCTAGATTTCTAAGCTACACAAGATCAGCAGAAGAGAAATGTTCACGCAAAATGTTTCACTTCCTGTAGTCAGACTGAGCAGAGATGAGTGAACCTGCAGCTGATCTAACGTTAGACAGAACATTCTCCGGATGGGCATACGGCCATTACTTTAAGTTTGTGAAAAATGAGGATATGAAGAACGTTGTAGTCAAATGCACTTTATGTGCTACATCTAAAGAACTGTTAATTATGTTTGACTGTTTTAACAACAACCCCTAGCCCAGTTAGATAACACATCACCTTCAACTGGATGTCTGATGAGCTACTTGAGCGTCATGAGCTACATTTAGATTCCCAAATCCATATTATTTTGGTGAGAGTAACTTAAAGTAATGCAAAAGTAGTGTAATGCCTTACATTTTAAAATAAGTAATATTGTAATGTAATGAATTACTTTAAAATGAGAGTAACAAGTAATAAATAATGCATTACAATTTTGAAGTAACTTGCCCAACACTGATGATTTTTCAGAAATCCGTAAACGTGATTGTCTTATCATGTAGTGTGATATAATGTAAGCGATACGTCTTTTTTTGCTAAGCCCGCCCAGTTCCCCGTAAAATCCATGCAATAGGAAACTGAGCGCCGACTAGAACTAACCAATAGCGTTAGACTACCGCTTACATGCTTCATATTTAAGGAAGCACCTCGGCTGATGCAGAGTTGATGAACTTTTCACGGACAATTAAGTCTTTAAAATATAAAAATATGAAAACACAACATGACATGAGAATAATACTTGTAAAACAACGTGTTTTAGCTCCGTTTGTCAGCTACAGAAGCACATTCATAAACAAGAAACGTGCAGTCGCCATCTTAAATTATCGAGTTGACCCGACTATTGGTGCGATACGCTTGTCAGCCACTAGATGGTGCCATCAGATAAAATAAATACTCCGGAGAGCTACTTTAAGTGACTTTGAACGTGGCATGGTTGTTGGTGCCAGATGGGCTGGTCTGAGTATTTCAGAAAGTGCTGACAAGAACTAATTGATCATCACTGCAACGCCACAGCCTACCTGAGTATTGTTGCTGACCATGTCCATCCCTTTATGACCACATGGACCCATCTTCTGATGCTACTTCCAGCAGGATAATGCTCCATGTCATAAAGCTGGAATCATCTCAGACTGGTTTCTTAAACAGGACAATGAGTTCACTGTACTCAAATGGCCTCCACAGTCACCAGATCTCAATCCAATAGAGCACCTTTGGGATGTGGTGGAACGGGAGAGTCATCATGGACGTGCAGCCGACCAATCTGCAGCAACTGCGTGATGCTGTCATGTCAATATGGACCAAAATCTCTGAGGAATGTTTCCAGTACCTTGTTGAATCTGTGCCACGAAGGATTAAGGCAGTTCTGGAAGCAAAAGGAGGTCCAACACGGTACTAGCAAGGTGTACACCATAAAGTGGCCGGTGAGTGTATAGCAGGGGTTCCCAAATTGGGGGTCCCCATAACATTGCAGGGGGTCCCCACAATTTTATCTTTGCTGAGGTTGTGAGGTTAGCAAGATTTTATTTGTAAAAATTACATTTATAAAATCCCAATAACACACCCTACAGTATAATCAGAGCTCCATATAAAAGTTGTAACTCTGTATATCTGTAAAAAGTTTGTAAATGATCACATTTAATGTGTTTATGTGTGTAGGAGTTGGGGTTGGGGGTCCTGGCTTGTCTTGGACATAGTCAAGGGGGTCCTCAAAGAAAAGATTTTGGGAAACCCTGGTGTATAGGACGGCTTGACAGGCTAGCAAAGCCCTGCAACTCATGAGAGAAGATAGAGAAGATTTGGAGCCATTTTGAAAACTTCCTGATGAATGTCATTTGTACATTTGTGGCCAACAGTCACAGCCCAGTGAGAAACTGGCTTTATGGTAGAACTCTATACAGATGATTTCTGATAGCACAGATGGTAAAAATGGCTCCTTCACACAAAAAGGTTGCAGATCCCAGAATTAGGGACGTTAAAGCCTGAGATAAAGCTCAGAGTGTATGAGGCTCCACTAACTTACCCTTTCTAGCAGTGAGAGTGTTGCTTTCAAGGCCCCATCTGGTCGTCCAAAAGGAAAGCAGTACCTGCAGAAGCAAAACACAGGCGGGCATCACATTTAGACATATCTCAAGGACATCCACATGGAAGAAAGGAAAAAAGAGGAGAATAGGAGACAGGGAGACATGCATTACATGTTAGTGAGCATAAACAGATGGCTGCCTTCTTTTGTCTAATTACTCTGATGAAGGAAGCTTTCTCACTTCCAGCTCCATCTGAGCACAGATGAGGCAGTTCATGAAGGTTTCACGTTGCTAATTGACAATTGAACAGTACTTAAAAAACAAAGGAAAGTGGTCACACAGGTCAGCCATTTCTGAGACAAGAACCAACAGGCAGATGTTCCATTCTAAGGAACAAAAGTGATACAACTGAGTGGATTAAAAAAAACACACTATTAGTCAGGATTTGGTTTAAAAATTCAGCACACTGGAAAAGCAAAGTCAAAGTTCATGATGTTCATTTAAAAAGAAAAGAAAATCCATTAAGGAACAGAAACGATGCATGCGTGCTGAAGCCACATGAGCATCTTTTAAAATGTTCAATATGGAGTAAAAACGAGCATTTAATGTAAAAACATTTGGAAAAACTGTGGATTTTATTTTAATCAACAAAACACTAAATATAAACAATCATTTAAAACACCAAAAATGTTTTATTCCTATTATTATTATATAGTTTGATTATTGTTGCATTTATAAGATTAAACCCTTAGATTGCGTCTCTTACATAGATCAGATCTGTGGGTTTCTGTAAAAAGGTTATGGCCCTTACCTGCTCTTTGAACAACCTCCAACATGTAGAAACAGATACGTTCTGACTGGATTGATGAGCTAACAGCTAGTCACAGTGGGGTCAGCGTGTGTAATCTTAACTAATCTCAACATTTTCACAGCAGGACATAAGAATTCTATTTCATCAACCTTTCTGCTGCCGTGCCCTGTTGATGGGTGTTTCAGCAGAAATATTTTTAAAGAAAAAAACTAAATAAATGGAAATGTTCCATGCTACAGTGGAAACGCTACAATTAATTAGATAGTTCTGCTAATTTCAGCTGGAAATGACCACAATACAGGGCGACGGTGGCAGAGGAGTTAGGTGCCCATCCCCGTCTGAGGCAGTGGTTGTGTCCTTGGGGTAAGACACTTAACCCTCCTTGCCTGCTGGTGGGGACCGGCGGTGCCTGTGCAGCAGCCTCGCCTCTGTCAGCGCGGCCCAGGGCAGCTGTGGCTGCGATGTAGCTCATCACCACCAGCGTGAATGGGTTTATGACTGGTTGTGTTGTAAAGCACCTTGGGGGGTTGTAGAACCCTAGAGGGCTCTATATCAAATACAGGCTGTTTAGCATTTACTATAAATACAGACAGTTAAGCACCTAATTGCCAACTGGCTGCAACAGAACAAAGACTCAAAAGTCTCTTAATATCACAGCAAACTAATAAAAGAGTTTATTCCCACCGTTCCATTTTAATGTTAACAGTCACGAACATTTGTTCACACAGCTCTAGCTCGTCTTGACGTGTCCTTGTTTACGCCCGATGACGTAGCAGGCGTTCCTTCTGTAGCGTTAGTGTTCCTACGGCAGTGACAACAGTACAGACTCATTCCTGAAGCACCTCGTGATCTTTAGGGGTGCTGGTCCAGTGGTGGATTTCATTTAGAGCTGAGATAAACCACTACCTAGTTCAGCTTTCAATTCTCTGGTGACTGTCTAGAGGAGTCCACCTTTTCTTGTTTGTAGAAACATCTTCCCACACGAGGGAAAAAGAGGTTGTTAACACAAAAACCTTTTCGTGATACGTTCATATCGTGGATGCTCACTTGTCCAATCAGGAAAAATCTACAACATTTCCTCGAGTTAGTTTGGGACTGATGAGTCCTGCTAAAAGGCAACATAATGGATTCATGCCTGGTAATTAAAACCCGTTTAGGGGAATAAGAGATCTTCTGGAATTACACTTTAGTTCATTGTTAGAGGAAACTTTGCTGTTGTCTTGAGGGACGTTAGCATGATCCAAACATTGTTTACCAGCATTAGCTTCGTGTTGAGATGTTTTGTAATGAGTCCTGTGAATGAATCCCCCCCTGGGGGCCCTGACTGGCCCCTCCTATCTGCCCTAGGGCCAGATGGAGGGCCCCTCTCAGGCGTGAAGAGTTTAAAGAACCAAGCTTCAGGTTAGTTAATTGTACAGGTCCATTCAGACGAGTGTTGCTCAAGGTCCCTGGGCTGTCGCTTTCACACCATGCTCACAATAAGTTCACACTGTGGCGGCGAGGCTGAATGGCAAGACACAGATGCTAGCAGGCTTCAGCAGCCACTGTAGATGTGTGTCTGCACCTGTTGTGTGCCACTGATGGGGCTAAAAATACCCCAACTGCTTGATTTCATCAAGTCAAGGAAACATAATGGTAGCTCCTTATCTGTGATTTATGTTGAGGATATAGAAATATTTATTAGGTCGTATTGAACAGTGAAATTTAAATGTTATGTTTCACATTGTCATCAGGGTATCATAAGAAGACACATTATGGTGAGCTGAGGAGAGGAATCCAGAAGTTACACTAAACAAAAAGTTTACAGCAGAAGAATGTCCAACTGACACCAATGATGAAGTCTTTCTGTGTGTTTGCAGCCATCTACAACATCACTGACCCTCACTTGGCTCATCTACATGGTTTAGACACTTTAAACGCTGGTGTTCCTACCTAAAATGTGTGATTTGTTTCTCCAACAAAGCCATGAGTCGACTTCTGATGGACTCAAACTGCTCCTTCTCCTCCACGGTTACGGTTCCCATTCCATCAGGCCTGAGGAGAAAAACAACAACAATGATGATGGGGACCGTGGGATTTCAGTTCGTCATCCACCCTCATGGCCCATAAATCCAGCCATCCCACCAGAACCACTCCCAGTCTGTCCACAGAGCAGGACGACACAACCTGTTTCAGTTAAACAACAAAAGCACTTAACGAGCTAGGGAAGGATCATTTACATGATATCACACACACACGCGCACACACACACACACACACACACACACACACACACACACACACACACACACACACACACACACACACACACACACACACACACACACATGCACACCTCCACCAACAAGCTCTTTAATAAAATCAGTTTTTCATTTCAACCAAAACAGTTAAAAAGTAAATCTGGTTCTTTTATTCTACTGAGTTAATGATCTAAATTAATAAAGTTTATTATCAATGTCAGGTTTCTCATAATCCCCATGGCTTACACGACATGAGTTATAATGGAATAAAAAAAAACAACAATAAAGTGAACATCCTAAAATAGAACAAATAAAGTAGATTATTCATAAACTGGATTGGCTGCCCTATTTTTGATTTTTTTTAATTTTTTCAAATTTGTGTAGAATTTTTGTTTGATGAAGTAAATGAGAAGCACCCTGAGTCTTACACTTCAAAAGCATTTGAACGTTTCCCAGCATCTGAGAATGTGTGATGTTGAACAATGCCTGTTGCCAATGGAAATGGAGTGTTTGGTATGCTGATGGCTTTTTGGCACATACACATTCTTAGTAAATACCTCCACAAAGCAAACAAAAACATTTCTAACTGCACCAGATGTAGGTCTGCAGCAACAAACAGATAAATTAAAAAGTGCTTCAAACAGCATCCAAACATTCTGAAAGAACTTTAAACTCTTAAAGCTGCTCGTCTCTAGCTTACCTTTACTAGTCCTACTAACTTGTTTTAACTAAATAAACCTTTGAATCAGTAACAAATTCCATCATAACCACACAAATCCACTAATCAAACACATCGCTACGCTGGTTCATCACAACACATCCAGCCAGCAGCAGACGAAGAGAAAAATGTTAGCTGAATGCTTCATTAATGTTTTTAAAGCTTCCATTCCCCCTCGCCTTTGTCTGAGTAGGCACTCTGGTGAAAAAGAGAAAAAATGCAATCAGTACTCAGAGCAACCAGCCTTGACTTTCTGGGCATTCTCTGTGGAGCTGAAAGAGAAAAGCAGCCTCTCCAAACGGCACTCGCAACTGCCGGAGGGGAGAAGCGTGGAGGTTGTCTGTTAATGAGTTGTTCATATAAAAGCCTTCAGTGATTCAGCCTCTGACCGCTGCGCCTCGAGTACCAACAACTCTGCTCAGCTCCTGACGACGCGTTTCCAACTCGCTAAAGCCAAAAATAATAGCATGAGAAAAAAAGAAAAAGCCAGGGAGCAGAAAGTCTACGAGAAAGTCATGGAAACTTTCTATCAATACAAACAATAAGTTAGGATAATAATAGATTTACCTCTTTGCTTCACGCATGATTTTAAAGGATAAAAGTACAAAATTAAATTATATATTAACAACAACAATACTCCTAACTGTTTTCCTTAAAAATCATTACGTCAAAAAATGTATTACACGGAAATAACTCTTATTGTAACATCAAAACTCTTATTAATTAGTGTGCTTCATCATTAAAATGGAGCTAAAAATAAAGTCCTGCAGCAACATGCTCCTGAGCTGAGGGGGGTTTGTGGCTGGAGGTCTTCATCAGCTTCACTCCTCTACCTCATCACTCTGTACTGAGGCTTTCCACACAACAACACTTGTTAGCACAGTTTAGAAACGCCGTTGTTCCCCAAATCTGTCGACTCATCACAGCCCCTCCCCACCACGACCCCCATGTAGTTGGAAGCGGTTAATCCTGAGGGAACAGAGAGCAGTCACTGGGAAGCTTGGGCATGCGTGCTCACTGGTACAAAAGCAAGAAGAGTTTGCTTTCATGTTGCTGAGGGTCTAGATGCATTCAGTCCGTCAGACTCCTGCCGACAGGCAAAGGAAGACTCGAGAGCTGCGATCAGCGCGAGGAGCTCGGAGGAGAGAGGGATGGATGGATGGATGGAGGGGTGGCCCGGCCCCCGGGCACCGAGCCATCACAGTAAACGCCAGCTGTCCTGTAATCCCACAATTCCTCAAATGATCAGTCTGCAGCTCGTGTGAGGTGTCAAAAACTAAAACTGACTGATCAGTTTTGCAGCTCTTATTGATGTAAAAAAAAAAACAGGGTGAGAAGGAACAATGGGAGCTTTTTTATAGTAGTCTGACATCTTGTTCTCTGTTGTTGAACTGAATTCGTTTCACAAAGATTTTATTACATCACACAGTTATTAAAGGTAGTAGCTCCATTACTAGTAGCCTGTTTTCATGGTCTACAGCTTTAACAGAAAACGCCAAAACATGAGGTTCAATAAGAAATGGGATTCTTCCACTTTTATCACTGGTACATGAATAAAATTCACAAAGAAACTGCAAGAAATGTTCCTATAAACAACCCTGTAATGATGGTGAAGCAGGTGAGTTAACCCAGCCCCCCTGGAAGGTCGGTTCCTCACGTTTCACCCTAGACTTTAGGCCTCTTTCTGAGAGATCTGCTCCAACGTGACATGTCTGGAATGAAATGAGTATACGTCTGTAACCAAAAGGTCTGGTTTATTACTTTTGGTCAAATATTGAAGGGAAACCTTTGTGAGGTTAGTTAAGATGTGTAAATATCAAAATGTGTTATATATGTGTTATAGATGTTATATGTCTTCTTATCTTTTTTATCATTTTTACACATTTGAAATATACTCCTGGAATTTTCTCACATGTTCTTATCTTCTACCAACAACCTGCATTTATTCCCACAACCTTTGGTCCATACAGAAATGATTAATCAAACGTTCATCCTCAGTCTTTCACTGCTGTAGGACGTTTCTGATTTCCCATCACAGCGCAGAGGAAACAGCCTTTTAACTCCTCATTTCTCCTATGTTTCTGTACAATCATAAAACAATCATAGGTTTTATTTAATTCACATAGTTTGTGTGGATTTAATTCTTAGTCTGCCGCTTATTAAGTTTGCCATCATGGAGTGAGATTTTAATCAGAATTGATTTGTTTCTGAGACCATGGTCCTGAGTCAGAAAAGGGTAGAATTCTCCAGGTCAGGGACGATGTCCTGCCTCAAGTGAAGGAGTTTAAGTATCTCAGGGTCTTGTTCACGAGTGAGGGAAGGGTGGAGCGTGAGATCGACAGGTGGATTGGTGCTGCGTCTGCAGTGATGGGGGCGTTGTACCGGTCTGTCGTGGTGAAGAGAGCTGAGCCGAAAGGCGAAGCTCTCAATTTACCGGTCGATCTACGTTCCTACCCTCACCTATGGTCACGAGCTTTGGGTAGTGACTGACAGAATGAGATCGTGGATACAAGCAGCTGAAATTTGTTTTCTCTGCAGGGTGGCTGGACTCTCCCTTAGAGATAGGGTGAGAAGCTCGGTCACCTGGGAGGGACTCAGATTGGATCTGCTGCTCCTCCACATCGAGAGGAGCCAGTTGAGGTGGCTCGGGCATCTGGTTAGGATGCCTCCTGGACGCCTCCCTGGTGAGGTTTGCCAGGCACGTCCAACCGGGAGGAGACCCAAAAGAAGACCCAGGACACGCTAGAGGGACTATGTCTCTCAGCTGGCCAGGGAACGCCTTGGGATTCCCCCAGAGGAGCTGGCCCAAGTGGCTGGGAAGAGGGAAGTCTGGACCTCTCTCCTCAGGCTGCTGCCCCCACGATCCGACCACATATAAGCGGAAGAATTGGATGAATGGATGGATGGATCTCTCTTGTTTTATTATATTTGCCCTGTAATTTTGTGCCATGACAGACAGTTCTAATAAATTAGAGTTCAACTTTATATGCATTTGCTGGGTTTACATGTAATTTAAGAAAAATGACTGAATTTTCTTTCACAATAACTGTTCTTATAGTGATGAACGGAAAGGATTTCTGGGTTCTTCACTTGTGTTTTAAATCATTCAGGACCAGATGTTGCTGAAATCTTTCAAAAACCAGACATCAGAGGTCGCTTTGCCCGTTCATGTCAGTGAATGAACTATTTCACCAGATTTATTTGCATTCTCTTCATGCAGCTTTTAAATAATATCTTTAGAAAGGCGGCTCAGAAAAATCTGTAGTTCCTAAAGTCCGTCCAGTGGTTTAGAAAATGACTTTTTTCTCTGCTCACCACGAGGAGCTATTAAACGATACGTGAAACTCAATTTCCCTCACAAATGATGCTTGCTGTCTCCACTTCCTGAGTCAAATAACAGAAGAAAAAAAACCTTACAATTAAATCTGACAGAATGAGCTGGAAGCAAAGTGGACGGAGCTCAGATAAACAGTGTGGTTCTGTCAAAACAGGCTGGTGAGAGCGGGGAGCGTGCCCAGCGCCTCAGACACATCACTGCTGCTAAACGAGCCCATCACGCTGCAGGCAGGGCTGCTGTCAGCGCTTAAGGGGGGGTCTGTAGTGTGTTTATGGACTGCGTGTAAACGATAAGCAGCACATCCGTCTGTGAGCTCTAACAAACCCTCTGGCTGTTTGGTGCTGATGGGAGCTGACAGGAGGCGTCCTGAGAGGAGCGGCAGGGCAGAGCTCTGGGTGTGGATGCTACTTAACCCTGAGAGGTGAGGAAAGGAGACGAGGCTGAGTGGCATGTGATTGTCTGTATCACATCTCCCCTCCTCATCACTCCTCCTGAGACGGGGGTGGGGTGGGGGGGGCTCTCTGTCCGTAGGGCTGCAGGGCTGGGGGAGGTAAAAGCTCCTGTCACATTGTGAGCTGGTGTGGTGAGGACGGCTCAGGAAGGACAAGATGGGACCTGACAGGTGAGAGGGAGGCGAGCGCCCTCCTCTTGGCTCTGGTAATGCTCCTTTAACCTCCATCCAGGATCAAACACAGTCACATGATCAAAGGAGACGTCCTTCCACCTGCTCTGGTGGTCGGTCCATCCTAAAGGTCTCAGCTAGTGGCTGAGGCTGGGCTGTTCCTCCCCTCCTTTCACACACGTGAAGCCTTAACAACAATAGTAGGGATGTAAAAACGATGTAAGATGGATATTTAAAGGAACATTCTGCAGTTTTGGCTTGATTTTAGCACCTCGTGTCCGTTTAATTCACTGCCATAAAAACAAAACTGTTGTACTCTCCCCCTCGCTGTGCGTTGGTCTTTTTAACACCTTAATCTAACTGCTGAAATGTCTCCTCAGCCTTCATTAGTGTCTACAGGAGCGGTTCATCACTAAATCAAACAGATCAGGGAAAGGCTGTAGCATGTCAGCAAACCTAAAGGCGGATTCAGAGTAGGGTTGGGAAGAGAAGCTTTGGAGTGCGTCTGTGACAGGCCTGTGCACAAGAGCACAATGTCGAGGGCTTCCAGATGTGGAAAGTGGGAAACCCTTCGATCTTTCAGAGAGTCTGGTAGACTTCTGGTTATTTCATGTGGAGAAATGTTTCCTGATTTTAAAACTTTGGCTGAAGTGGCTCTCCTTATTCCAGCACCCGCCTCAGATCCAGCGTGGCAGCGGAGCGCTGAATCATCAGAATATTTAAACAGCCATGAGTCTGTCTGAGGCAGAAGTCCAGAACCTCGTACAGCCTCTTCAGCAAGCTCCACAGAGACATTTAATTATGGACTAGCAGGTGACCAGTTCAGGTTTAAGCTTGGGTTATGCTTCACGCATGTATATTCCACGCAGAAATGAGACGCGTGGAATCAGGCCAAGATGACAACTGCAGCGTTTATACCTTCTGCAGCTTGTCCCTGCTGTGAGCCAATATTCTCCCAGACTGTAGGGGGCGGCGTAGGGCTCTACAGCATGCATACAACACTGCACCAACCATATCATTATTATTATTATTACATTATTAACAATATTTGGATCACAGTGATCTTTATGGGCCGAATCATAAAGATGTCTGTACTGACGAACCTCCGCCAGTAGGAGCTCTTGCCAGTCCGCCATGTTTTTCCATGCGGGACAATCCGTGGGGGCCGCGTGGAGGGGTGTGGCTGAAATGACGTAATTTGGCTGTGTGGAGCCGTGCGGACCATACTGATGTGTCAAGCATAAACAAAGGTTTACGCGGAACAGAAGGACTGTGCATTCAGGCCGCAGCAGGTGAAATGTTCCTAATTTAAGTGAAATTGTTTAATTGAATTGTTACTGGGGCACTCTGGTCAACTTGTTTGGACTAAATATTAATTAAAAATGATTGAAAATTGCTATTGAATGTTTATTTATTATTATTTTAAAAATGAAAGTGAAGTGAAAATGGATCATGCGACCTCTGGCTGTGAGCAAATGCACCCTCCTCAGAGTGTGACCAAATGCAGCAGCAAAATTCCATTTCCTACTCAGACTCGAAAAGAAAGAAACCCAGTAGCCCATGTTAAAAAAAAACCATTTGATTTAAATAAATTACCACAATGGTGGGCAGGGAAACAAAGATGAGGCTTCTTTTAACACTTTAACCGTGTTTAATACGGGCCGTTTCTACGTCACTCCACCAAATAATGAATACAAAATGAAACAAAAGTAAGAATTGGATGGTGTGTGAGGATACAAGGACCTGTGATAGAGACGAGAAAGCATCAATGACTGAGCGTTTGTCTGGTAAGAAGAGAGCTTATGAGGGTTTTAGGGTGAGTGTATGATCAGTGACGGAGCGGGACGTGATCGTTATCACCTGACAAACCTTATTAGAAATAATTACAAACCCAGGGAAAGCTAAAACATGTTAAAGTTGTGTCTACAAGTGCAAGAGGACGATCATTAGGTCTGCATCCTGATTCGGGAAACTCCTGATGTTGACTCTCATTTGACTCCTGATGTGGTCGGATGTTCTTTTTATTCTTTTGGGTCCATAAGACAGCTGTGACATTGTGGGCGGGCCTACTGGGCCTGGACCCACCCTAAGACAGCTACGGGCTGCTCTGACCAATCAGAACAGGTCATATCCCCGTTCTGTTTGCTCAGGTATGTCAAGGTTTTGTGTGCGTTCAACTGAAGAAACAATTTGTATAAAAATGATCTCAAAGTTGTAGCCTGTCAGTGTCTAAAATAACTTGTTGATGTTATTCACCCTGTTAGTGGTTTTACTTTCCAGTTGCACACGTGTCTCCGTGTGGAACATGTTGAAACGGTTCAGAAAACAAATTCAGGCTCTGTCTCATTGGATTGTTGTCATTAAACTTCCTACTGAACGAAAAGGTAAGAAAAGGATGGAATCAAGTATTTTATTTATTTTTCCCCATCTACAGTCACAAAGTTAACGCTCTGCTGTTAATCAGGTTTGGTCGTTTCTCTATAGCTTTGCAACTATCTTCACACATAAATGTAGGCATCCGGATAGTTTGACTGCTTTTTTTAACGGTGACAGAAAAATCTCAAGGCTGTCATTTCGACAGATTGGCATTCACACTCCAACTCAGGTGTGCAGACACTTTAAACGTTTTGCACATCAGAGAACATCTCAGAGGTAACAAAATCAATCAAGAAAAGACTCCCATCAGAGCATCTGAGCATTATCTCAGACTTGGACACCATGCTCAGCGTAGCTCGCTAACACATTAGTGGACAGGAGCTGAGGAGCTGTGGAGAGCAGCTCCGAGCGTGTCTGTGGGTCACAGACCATCAGAACCACAAGAACGCATGCAGGAAGATTTCCTCCCAATGAAGCGAGTGCTTTCCAAGTCTGGGAAACCTGTCTGTCAGAGAGACTTGTCAACTTGGAGAAATGCTCCCTGATTGTGAAACTTTGGCTGAAGTAGCGCTTGTTCCAGTCTCCAGAGTGGCGGCGCAGTTCAGATTCAGCCTCTAGAACATGAGTCTGTCTGAGGCACAAGTCCAGAACCTGGTGACTATAGTCTCTTCTGCAAGCCTCTATAGAGACATCTGATTAGGCACAAGCAGGTGACCTGATCAGGTTTACGCGGAGCAGAAGGAAGGTGCGTTGGGGCCGCAGCAGGTGAAATGTTCCTTCTAAGTGAAATTGTTTAATTGTAACATGAACAAGTTACTGGGCACTCTGGTCAGATGGTTTAGACTAAATATTAATGAAAAATGAATGAAAATTAATTTGCGAATTTTTATTTATTATTTCAGAAATGAAAATAACGGGGGAAAAACATCATGAGCGTTTTTTTAAACCCCGCCGGTCAAAATGACAACAAAACTGTCTAGCACGACCTCTGAACATAGGTGTTATTACCTGCTTGTATTGACTCATATTGATATTAACTTGATTAATTAAGGCCCATCCAAAAATGAAAACCTGGCGCTGTGCCTGCCATAAGATAAAGGTTTTCTTTGTCTCTTCTGAGGCGCCACCATGATAAACACGTTACAATAAATGCTAACTAGGTGTAGCTCGTCTGTTCTGAGGCGTAAACACGGATTGCCGTAAATCGTTACGTTGTGAGACTTTAGGGGAGCGGTCCAGATACTCTGTGTGGTATTCTGGCCACAGAGGGGTCTGAGTGACATTTCATGAACCCTGTAAAGGGTCATTTTAGTACATACTGGCTCAAAAAAACGATTTTCAAAGTTTCCCTTCAAAAGCAGTTTGTCAATTTGTTATTGAGAATTTACATGCAAACATTTACAGTAATTCTGTGGTGCAATTCAAACTCTGACAGCTAGGTGGCAGTAGATTTACCACCTTTATTCTGATGGAACGACGAGATCGCGTGATAGCACCGAGTGTGTCTGACCTGAGTTTTCCACCTAAATTCAGTCTTAAAACGTATAAATATCGTCTGACTTAGTTTCACAATATACCGTCTCTCCTGTATTGTGATTTATATGGTATCACCAGATTCCTTCCTACACACACCACCACTTAGAGACATAATGACACATCTGGACTAAATCCTGTCATGAATCATTGAAATCCATAGCGTTTCTATGCCAACGTTGTTTTAGTATCATGAATAATGAGATGAAAATTTGTTGCTTTTTGTATTTTGCCATCCGACATGAAACCCATTGTAAAGGACGATGGACTTGTCTTTATCATGATGCTATGAGTGAGCCAACTTTGGATGCATTCTGGACTCTACTTGAGTGTTTATGGGTTAAAACCTCAGCATGACTCACTAGGATCCAAACACCATACTGTTGCCATTTTAGCCTCAGAACACATAACTCTCAAATGCAATTCATTGGCGTTTGTTATGGAAGCTTGCTCTTCTATTGTAAATAAGAGTGTATTTTAATGCTTTTTACAATAAATACAATTTCAAAGATCCTGCAGCTCAGGAAGAGGAGATGAGCCACTTTCCATTTGTAGAATTATTGTTATGAAAATACAGCGAGTCAGAAAACCAGTGAGGATGAGGACGTAATGTTAGCTCCATGCTAACTCCAGGCTGCAGCCCATGATGGAAAATGAGCCGTTTAGATAAAATCATACAAAACAGATCCCAACGAATGCACTGTGTATGAAACAGATGGACCATCTGAAAACATTCCCACCAAAATGTTTAGAAATGAAATCAAATGTTTCCATAAGTGAAGCACAATAAACGGTGATGCACGCATTAGTGAAGTTCTCTGGTTGTTCTTTCTGTTTCTCTAATAAACAAATCCCCCGAGGAAAGTTGGAGTTCTGCTGTGAAGTTTTGTTTTCCTGCCAGCCTTCCTAAACCTCTTCTCCCCATCCACACCCACTCAAGCTGGTCCTGCATCAACATTTATTTAAATTAGAACTCCAACTGACAAAAAGCTAGTTCCAATAATCCCTCCCACCCTTCGCCGGTTAATATCTGACGATTAGCTGGAGAAGTTAATCATTAAACTTCCTAATTGGCTAAATGAGACAACACAGAGCGGAAGCACAAACACCAGTAATTACTATTCAGGGAGTTGAGACGGGCTGCTGGGAGTGAAGTGGGGAATTCACTCGCTGGAATAATGTGGGTGTTAGAAAAAGATCATTGCTGCTCATAACTGGGAAGTTTTCTGATCAGCGTGACTTTAATCAACGCTTAAAAGCTTAGAAGACTGTTCTCTACTCGGAAATGATTCAGATCACAGAAACCATTAGTAAAAATCACTTTACTGTTGACAAAACTGAAAAACCACAGAAGGAGAAGTCTGACAAAAGCCCGACGTTTCCAGCATTCCAGTAGAAGTCTGATATTGATTTTCACACAACAAACACAAATCTAAACCTTTCCAAGAGCCGGGCACAGTCAGCGTTTTCTTTTTAGAATTCCACGTAGAGATAAAAAATGCTGCTTGTTGTTTTAACTTTGAAATATTTGAACTGCTGACATTTTAAATTTACATTTGAATTAAAGAGTGAAACGATGTGGTGAAATCACAAAACAAAACATAGGCCTTATCCATGTCGGACTTTTTTCCGTATATTATTTATATTTATTTCATGATCTTGCATTTTAAGATCCACATACAGTATTTGTGTACATCTCCTCATTCTTTAACTTTCATTCTATTTTTCCTTCTTTGACAGATTCATTTTATTTCCGTTTTAATGATGGTGGATTTCTGCTCACAGAAGAACTTGACAGTTTTCCTCATTTGTGTCCTACGCTGCAGAAGTGAGACAGGGACAGATTGTGATCCCTCACACACTTCTTGCCAACAAAAACAGCTAACAGTATGTGAGGAAGAGCTAAGGATTCCTACGTCTGCAGAACCACAGCTCTGTAGATACGTAGTGATATTCTGTTGCATACCTGTTTCCATGTACGTGAGAGGCGCAGAAGGCGTAGCTGTAATGTAGCAGCGTGGGATCCACCAGAACGTTGTTGTCTGCGTAGTCCATCAGGTCCTTCAGGTAGCTCAGGTGGCGGTGGCAGCCCCGGACGCCGTACCGAGAGCAGTACTCATCCAGAACAAACACCTGACCCGGACTAAACCAACCCTGAAAATAAAACCAAAGGGAAACACATGAGCAGCAGATACCCAGAATCTGCTGTAATGGTGCGTCTCCAATAGCTGTTCTACATCTGGAAGAAAATATTTTGACACCATTTAGCCACGCCTTGATTTCTCCTCGTGTAAAAGACTTGGATTTTTTTGCCGGTGTTTTTTGCTGTGATTAACTTTATTCCGAAGTTATCCCAAATTCCTGAGGAGGCCTGGATGTGGTTCAGATGTTTAAAACTCCTGCAGCACAACAGCAAGGCCATCCACTCTGACAACAGGAAAAGCTGCTTTAAGGCTCTCCCATGGAGCTCAAAGCTAGCATTTTTCTGGCTCATGGCTATAATGACAGTTTTAACTAATCATCCATCTATGAACTTACAGCTCTATAAACGATCTATGGAGACCAGCGGTCTTTGCCTTTAAAGTTTATAAACACTCACTGTTCCTCAGGAGGACACCATTTGGGCTCATCTGATCAATTGTTTCACAGCTTTGAGTTTTCATATTCCACTGTTAGCTTAATCAGTGTACAACACAAGTTCTGCTGTTTGGTTTATACTTCTGTTACGCCCCCCTCTGGCCACCTACGCCCTCCCCACACTATCTATCTTTTCCCTAACCTCTCCCCCCACTAGTCTCCTACTGCTTTTATTGATCATTGATAGTTTAATTGTTTTCTAGCTTTAGTATTTAAATGTTTTACTGTAATTCTGTTGTTCATTGAATGTTTTTTTAGTCTGCATATAAACAACTTCTTTATATGAATTTGGTTCAATAAACTGAATAAAAGGGCTCAAAACATTTCCAACGATTTAGGAACACAAAAGTTATCCCATCAGTTATAGAAATTCTGCAAGAAGTAACAATTGAAGAAGAGAAAAGCCCAAAGGTGTCAAACAACTGGAACATCAAGCGACGTTCATTAGTTCATTCATCTCACACGTAATCAGTAAATTAGGCATGAAACTTACCATGTTAATTAAGAATCCACATGGAAGGAACATTAACAAATTAGCACCTCCACTGTGCTGACACACACACACACACACACACGTGCGCACACACACACGTGCGCACACACACGCGCGCACACACACACGCGCGCACACACACACGCGCGCACACACATCCTGACAGTTATTTCTCTCCTCCAGGTGATGTGTGACCCAAGACGAAAAACAGGCAGGTTCTGGGTTATTTACTGGACTGACCACCATGTGAGTTAATTCTTTAAACCTGACAAATGAAACAATAATCAGAAATTATAACTTAAAACAACATTGTGTTGTTGTCTTGTTTTAACAGTTTAATCATTTATGTATATTTATACAACACAGAGGGCAGCAGACGAGCAGGTTTGGGAGGAAACCCAAACTTAATGTTGGATTAAGAGGCGTTGCCCTGAGCTGGTTCAAATCATATCTGTCAGATAGGTCCGTGTCTGTCAGTGTTGGTGAATTTTGTTCCAAGGAGGCTCCCCTTAAATGTGGTGTGCCCCAGGGCTCAGTGCTTGGTCCTCTACTGTTCTCTATTTGCTTCCTCTGGGTGTTATTTTTAGGAAATATGGTCTCGCCTTTCATTGTTATGCGGACGATTGTCAAGTTTATGCTCCGGTTAGAGGGGTGGCGGGCATCCTACAGTGTTTGGAGGAGGTGAAAGTGTGGATGGCCTCTAATTTTTTGAGCATAAATGAGGGCAAGACTGAAATTATCTTTTTTAAACCTGTGTCTCCTCCTCTTTTGGATGAATTCTTGCCTTGTCCCAAAGATGTCATCTCTAATCTGGGGGTCAAGGTAGACTCAGAGCTGAAATTTGATAAGCAAATAAATGGGGTGGTAAAATCCTGCTTTTTCCAGTTAAGGAAGCTGGCTAAAGTTAAGTCTGTATTAATGAAGAGGGACATGGAAAGACTCATTCACGCTTTTATTACAAGAATGGATTACTGTAATGGTCTATACGTTGGGGTGAGTCAAGGCTGTCTCTCAAGACTGCAGTTGGTGCAGAATGCTGCTGCACGTTTTCTAACTGGCACCCGTAGGTGTGATCATATCACCCCTGTGCTAGCTTCTCTTCACTGGATTCCAGTTGTTTTTAGAATTAAGTTTAAGATTCTTGTGCTGACCTATAAATCTATGAATGGGTTGGCACCTGCATACCTCTCCAACATTCTCCTGCCATATGAGCCACCACGTCTGCTGAGGTCGGCTGACCAGCAGAAGTTGGTGGTTCCGAAGACAAGGTTGAGGCGGAGAGGTGATAGGTCTTTTGCTGTGGCGGCTCCAAGCCTTTGGAATCAGCTGCCGGGCAATATTAGGCAAGCTTCCTCGCTTGGAGTTTTTAAAACCCTTCTTAAGACGCACTTCTATGCACTCGCGTTTAACACAACCTGATTGTTGTACATCTGCTCGTTTTTTTTTTAAATGTTTTAAATGTTTTTATTTTTCAATTTTTATTTTTTTTTTTAGGCTATATTTTATTGTGATGTGTTTTTAATGTTTTATTGATGTTTGTTATATTTTTTATTGTACAGCACTTTGGTCGACAGTGTTGTGTAGAAAGTGCTATAGAAATAAAATTGGATTGGATTGGATTGGTCAATATGCTCGTTCAAGACGCGCATTTTGGCGGATATGACGCGCGTCTAGAACACTTGCTTTTTTATCCCTTTGGCTTGCCATATACTGCCATAAAGCAACACCCAGTCAGTACTTCCAGTGGCAACCCGGAGCTCAAAAACTAGACGTCTATATTTATTCTTCATCAGTTGATTGTGCTTCACTTTAGTCAATTAAAGAAAAAATAAAACTCAGGAGTTTCAGAAAATAAACACAAGTGATTAGCTATTTTGATTATATGAATATAACTTTTGGAAAATTGAAGGAAACTCATAGAAAACTAAACAAAAAGTTTGAAAATAGAAGAGGAAAGTGAGTGAGGTCAGGTTTAGTTTGTGTAGAACAAATAGAAGTCAATAAAATATCCTTATAAGTGCAGAATTGGAGCGCTTTACGTTTCCCGTTCCAATCCCCCTGAGACGACATTTGTTTGAAAACGGTGCTACATAAATAAACGGGTTTAAAATTGGATTAAAAGTGAAGTTGTGCCTGCTCGTGTGTGTTTGTCTGTTTGGACTAAAAGCTGCAGACTCTCCCTCCTGTCTGGCGTCCAGATGCTGGCTGCAGAGAGCCACGCATCCCAGAATTCCTTGCAGGAATTCCTTGTTTCTGATGCACACTAGACGCTGAAACTGGACATGAAAGATAAATAGCTGCAGCAACATGACTGCATTTAATCGGGCGCTGTGAGAACATAATGACTTACAGAGAATTTCAGCCGAGTAATTCCCACTACAGGCAACAAGTGTTCTTCTCAACAGGTCAGCTGATTATCCAGCAGAAATCCCTTGCAGCTGTTGAAATGGGAAAAGTGCCCAAATCTTCCCATTTAAAGGCCAAAGAACAGCGTCCAGCGTGTCTTCTGTCCTCCACGGCCTCGTCACTGTCCTCCGCTCCTCACGTTCAGTGGAGACCCCTTCCTTTTTTCCTTCTCTTTCTCCTTTCCTCGTCTTCTCACTAGGAGTAGACCGATATATCGGTCGGCTGATATTTATTGTTTTATGTACATTGGCATCAGCCGATATTTGTCCTTAGTACAGCTGATTTAAAGTCAGGCACATCTCCGGGCAGCCCGGTGCTGTTGCAGAATTTAATTTAATCAGAGTTCAAAAAATACTGATTC